>JARHVA010000012.1:10837500-11437500 GCA_037957365.1 Torreya grandis | reverse complement strand
AAAGTGATGAAAGATATGATTGGAATAAAAAGGTGGCCAAGTTGACCTGACATATGTCATGTATCTAAGCACTAGATACTAGTCTAAATAGACCTTAAGCCAATGTAGTTCACCCAAAATTAGGATAAAATAGAATGAGTAATAGAATAAAAGAATAAGAATTGATCAATGTGAATGATTTGATTGTACCTACCAATGTAGAGATGCTCATCCTTATTAGCATTGATATAACCATATGTTCAATGGTTGATTTGATCAAGTAGGGTGAGAAGATTTTCCAAGGTGAACAATGATAAGTTTTTACAACACCATCACTTGTGATCTCTATCGAGCTAATTTTTGTTATAGCACATCATGATATACATCATGATATAAAACGTTGTGATGACCTAGCCATAATGTGTATAAAGATTGACTCTTGATCCAATAAACAATTGAAAATAATGCATCAATGATAAAAACCATGATGACAATTTTGATGTATGAATTTGGATAAACTCAAGAATAATGCACAAAGAATCACCCAATGAATGCATAAACATTAAATCAATACACAATAATGAAAGTAAATAAACAGGTAATAAACAAACAAATAACTAAGTAAACAAACACACACAAAGCTTGAAAGTAAAATCAATAGAAATAATCCTATCATTAACCAATTCAATGTCTATGTGTGAAGTCTCAATGAAATGATAAATGGATGGTGCCCCCTAAAGCCAGGCTATATGCAAGGGAATGACATGTGGGGATAAGATAGCCTGGTATAATCTACACACTTTGTTATTACCCCAGTAGGGCAAAAGCTGTGAGATTGACCTGAAAAGTATGAATTGGGTACCCGCCATGAATTTTCTCTTATAGAGTGGATCGAGGAGTGTTGACTAGGTTCAACACAAGGCCAATGTTTTTAAGTTTTGGGGCCTTATATATCTCTATGAGATTGTAATCTGATTTTCTAGTTTTTAGGATTTTGAAACGTTTTAGATATTTTTGGAATTTTTGGGGTATCTTAACTCATTATATATTGTCAAGATACCACTCATAAAATGATGAGATAATTGTAATAGGTTGCTCATAAAATGGTGAGAGTGTGGCATAAATCAAGGGGGCAGTAATGCATCTATTTCAAATGAACAATACACATAATGGTGACTTTTAAAATAGTGAGAGAATTCAAACTTAAATTACTTGGAAAATAGTGAGAGCGTGATAAAGGGTGATTAAATTGACCTCAACTTAAATTGAGCACTACCTACATAGTCCTAATGTACCTCAAATCATTATAGATCCACCATATAGTGGAGGATTATAACTAGGTAGTAGGAAGTTTATGAATTAAACAGATGGCATAGTATAGAATAGGAATGACAAGGTGATGTGGCAATGCATGGTAAAGGTGTTTATCCTAATTTTTCTATAGGAGGTTATAATTAAGAAATGATGGCATGGGTCAATGACCCTAATTTTCCTAAAGGTAATTATAATTAGTAGCACTAACAATGAAATAGAGTGTGACAACAAAGAAGAATTCAATTACCAAACCAATGTCATACTGCTCCAAGATATAGCCTCTTTATGAAATACTGAATTAACTATTGAAACTTCATCTAAATCCAATCACTAAAGATGCCCATGAACCAATGGATTAGAACCAAGGTTAAAAAGGGTGGGTAAGGGAAGGTAGAACTTTGGTCAATAATGAAGGTATGGAAATAATGGTATACAATATGGTACAAGGAAGGTGATGTTATGACAAAAGGGGTAACCGAGATGACCTCAATGTAAATTGAGCACTGCCTACATGGTCCCAAAGGACCTCAAGTCAATGTATGGAAAAGTATGAAAGGATGGTAAGGCAAGGCAAAGGGCAAGGCAATGCACATGGAAAGGAAAATGGTAAAGTATGGTAAAGGCATGGCTCTATTAGTCCTACTGATGTGGAGATGCACATCATAATCAGCATATGATACAAATAGAATAGATAATGGGATATAATGGTAATAGGGTTGACCCCAAGTGATAATATAAGTTAAATTGTAAGGTATGAAACAATGGCAAGGGAAAAGCAAAGTAAATGGTTAGGCAAGGCAAATAAAAATGTAAGGTAAATGGTTATGTTGTTCCTGATGATGTGAAGATACACATCTTGATCAACATATGATACAACTAGAATGGTTGAATGTTTAAATGGTTAAACCACACCTCTTCTGAATAGCTACTCTATCAAGAACCTACTATTGATTTGAACTCCGATATCACTATTGTGATCTTCGATGGTCATTGATTTTGTTTCCTCCAAGATTTGAGACAAGATGTCTTTGTAGCCTCTACAAAGGAAAGTGTGGCTAGGGATGGTAAATATAGATAAATAGTAGATAAAAGGCCTAATTTAGAAATGGATAAATGGATCATAATGAAATGTATAATGATTGGGAAACAAATGAATGTCAAGATTTTTTAGGCACACACAATGTTGCTAATTTTGGATTCAACATAATTTTGGTTGTGGTAGGGTCAAAGACTATTGAATATGCTCTTGATAGGACCACTATATTTTTCTATTATTTGGTCCTGATAGTAGCGACCATTTTATTATGTTTTAGAATGGAATTTGTATTGATGTTATCTTTGATAATGTTTTCATCAAGTGATAAAGAACTATTATGCTTAGATATTAGCATCTTGAAGAGTTTTCATCAATAAAGTTGTCTTGATTATCTTTTAGTGCCTCCAAGAAGGTTTCACTAAGAAATGTTGACTTTTGACTTTGATTGTCTTCTAACACCTCAAATAAGGTTTCACTACAAGATGTTGAATTTGGACTTTGATTTCCCCCTATCACCTCTGAAAAGGTTTCACTGGGAGATTGTTCTTCTTCTACATGAATGTGGTCTTAGTCCCCCTGATATTCTATAACTGATATGTCATCGTGAATGTAATTCAATAAGGTGTGATTTTGTTGGTCCCAGTTGACACTTATGGGAGGTGGAATTTCAATATAATTAATATGTTAAATGGTGTTAATAGCATGTGGAACAGTAATGAAATAGGAAGAGGTAGTACAATCCTTATAGAAGATACTAGGAGAACTTATGTCGGTGCTAAAGTAATCATCCTCAAAAATTGTAGAAGGATCATAAATGTATTCAAATTGATATACAAGGCATGTGTAACTAATTTCATAATAACTCTGAATGTATTTTGATTCTAAAGTTGAGTCTGACTCAAGGGACTCTAAATCCAATGTTGAGACTGATGTTGATTCTACTTTTGATATTAAATATGATATCAGTTCAAGAATAGAACCTAACTTCAATGTTGATTCTTCATCTGATGTGGAGATAAATATGTTATGTTTAATGTTGGGTATTGGAAGATTAATGGCTTGGGGTTTAATGATGGGCTCTTTAGAAATAGGCTCAGCTAAGAAGGACTCCACAAAGACTAGCTCGTCAAAGTAAAGCTTCTTAATAAAAGGAAAATGGTCAAGTAACCCCATAGAGATTGGCTCATTAAAGTGAGGCTCCTTAAAAATAGGGTAATGGTCAAGATAATCATTTTCCCAAATGTAGTTATAATCATTAGGGGGTGACTCAACAAAGACTAGCTTGTCAAAGTGAGACTCCTCAACCAAAGGGAAAGGGTCAACAGGCAACTCCACAGAGATTGGTTTGTCAAACTGACGCTTCTTAAAAATAGGTCAATGGTCAAATGGTGATTTAATATAGGTTAATTCATCAAAAATAGGTGTTTCAAAAAAAACATCATGGATTGGTTCATTACCTTGACCTTGGTGTATAATTGGTTATAAAATATTAGATTTGAACACATTTTGGTCCTTAAAAGATTCATGGAGAGGTAATGACTAGATCTATCGTGGCTCAAAAATTGGCTTAGATTTTCTAAAGTGAGGTAAGGTTGAGAATGGATGAAGGATGACCTATGATTTTATAATGAGATATTTGTAAATAGGCTCATCAAAGTTGGGCTCAACAAATATTAGTTGAGGGTCTAGGATGGTAATTGTGATCAATCTAGTCACAATTGTACAACTTTGTTAGGATGATGAGCTACCATATTTTTAAGGGATTGGAATGGTAATAAGTGGGATATAGGGAGCTTGTTTTTTAGCACAAGCTGAAGGATGAGGGATTGGAATGGTAATTAATGGGTGCTGTAAAGTTTGGTTGCTAACACAAGTTAAAAGAGGAGGGCCTGGAATGGTAATAAATGGGTGTTGTAAAGTTTGGTTACTATCACAGTCCAAAGGATGAGGACCTAGAATGGTAATCCTTGGGTGATGTGAAGCTTAGTTTCTAGTACATACCAAAGGGCAAAGGCTTAGAATGGTAATCCTTGGGTGCTATAGAGCTTAGTTGCTAGTGCAAACCAAACTTAGGTACCATAAGTAGTGGATCAGGTACCATTATCATTGAAAGGGTGAACTTGGTATTTTAATTGGCCCAAATAAGGGTGATTTTGGCATATGATAATCAACATGGATGGTTTGGCAATCAACCCAAAGAGGGAAGTCTTGGTCTATGAAAATGGTCTGGGTCTAGGTCCAGGTTTGAAAGCGGCATTTTTCTAGGAATATATACTCGATCTATTGCTACAAATGGTTTAAACTTGGCCTAGAATGGATCTCTTCTCTAAAATCATCACTGATAAGCTTGGTCTCAAATGTATTCAATGTATAATGTCTTATACACAAATGGTCAAATGAATGGTAATTTTGAATATTCGTTTTGGCAAAGTGTTTCGAACAAAAACTAATCTAGGTCTAAAATGAAAATGGTGCTAGGTCTTTAACAACAAAGCACAAAGCTAAGATCAAAAGGTATGAATGAAATATAAAACTAAGGCAAATTATAGGGCTTTGGAAACAAGTCACGAAGCTAGACTTTAAAATAACTAGGTCTAAAATGAAAGGCAAAATGCTAGGTCTTTGGGAACAAGGTAAAAAGTTAGACATGAAATAAACTAGGTCTAAAAAACAAAAGGCAAATTCTAGGTCTTTAGAAACAAGGTATAAATCTAAACTTGGAAACACACTTGGTCGAGGTAAAATTAAAAGGCAATTAATCTAAAAATTTGAAACACTTGGACCCAAACTAGGCACATGGATTCAAACACAAACTTGACCATTGATAAAAGGCATTGAACCTCAGGAACATGCCTAAAACTAATTTGTAAATTCAATCTTAAGTAATAATAAATGAACATGATGATTAAAGCATTCAATCCCAAGTGATAAGCAAGACTCAAATGTGAACTAACCATGCTTAAGGTTGTACTTGAAAAGAGAGTTTAGACCTTAGTTATAAGCCATAAAATAGACTTGAGGCACATAGAAAAGAGACCACTTCCTAAATTTAGGTAAAAAGATATTCAAATCAAGCAAAGAATTAGTCCAAGTTGCACAATTCAAAATTAGAAGTTAAACACCTAAGCCAAAATTAAGAGAGGCATAGGCATAAACCACTCAATTTTGAATCTAAACTTCACAAGATAAATTTTAAACTTGTTTTATAAGACTTGGTTTATCAAATAGACAACATTCTCGACCAAAATAGACAACATAACAATACCAATTATATACCAAAAGGCATACATGGTTTTAAACTTGATTTGACATAAGGCAAAGGTTTTGAAATAATACGAGTAGCATAATGACTCTATATCATTCAAAAGGTAAGACAATTTTTTTATTTCAAAATTCTAAGGTAAAAACTTGGGATGAAATGGGAAGCACAATAACTCCCCTTTCAAACAAGTGACACACACACACACACACAAATGTTTTAAAAATGTCTAAGGCAAAGTGTGGTATCGAACAGATAGAATAAAACCTCTTTAGGATAAAGTGTGTGTACAAATCTATGATTGGTTCATGAATTATTTCAATGTGTTTTTGATAAACAAAATAGTTTAACCTCATGGTAATGCAAGTAAAATAAATAGACACAAAAACACCTAAGTGTATTATCCTATCTCTAAAAACTGACAAGGTTGATTTGTATTATCAAATTATGTTGATATACTCCTCCTTGAGAGGAAATAATTTGTTAATCCAATAAATTTAAATGCACATAAAAATCAATTTTTTAGGCCCCCTCTTCTCTCAAAAATTTGTACGGTGACATGGAAATTCAAGCTACTCGCCCTACATTGACAATATTTTCATAGCAAGTGGAGTTTGTCTAAAATTATAAGTTCTCATTGATTTAGATAGTCCCATATGTGCAGTTGACACTAGGTCACAACACATCATTTAGATCCAAGTTAATCAGTTTGTTGTAAAAATGTCTTATCCTTTTTACATCCACTACATTTGTCAGATTGATCAGTATAGTGCGATGGTTAAATTAGGCCATTGTTCCAAGACAGATATCATTAACAAAGTTAGTTTAACCACTCAAACTAACATCCCAGTGAGTTTCCCTTAATTTATATATCCCACCATGGAGTTATGGGGAGGTGATGAAATCTCACCCACAAGCCTAAGTGCATAAAAGAAATAAATAAAACTAGAAGGATTTTAAAGGTTGTTTTTTGAATCACCCAAGTTATTTGAAATTAAGGAGAGCATAGATGACATTCCTTCTAGGCTTGGACTAAGCGACAAGTCAATGAACAAAGCACTTTTGGTCACCTAAATTCCCTAAAGGGACGGGGGAGAGCATACGCGCTAAGTTCAAGTTTCAAAAATACAACAAACAAAAATGATAAATAAAAAAGCTCTTAAGAACACTTAGTCTAATATTTGTGTTTGTTTTAAATCACTAAGTGAAGTGTGAAGTGAATTTTATCCCCTTAGCTTTTGTTTGCACTTATAAAATGTTGTAAAATTCTCAAAAAAATTGTTTAAATGAAATTTAAAACACCTTAATAAAATGTGAATCTATTTTCAACTTTTGTAAAACTTGGATTATGAAAAAATTGAAATTTTGATTAAAAACCACCCAAAATTCTTCTTTCTTTGCTTAATTTCATGTAAAAAAGTTAGAGGATTGATTTGTGTTTGAGCCAATATTATAATCCTACAAGTTGGCCCAATCAAAAACACAAGTTTTAACTCTCAAATTTTTTAAAAAATAAAAACATAGAGAATCATTGACGATTATGTCGATCGTGCATGATTCTAGCGATCATACACAATTTTGTTTATGATAGTGTATAATTATATTGATTATGGTTGATTCCGGTGATCATGCATGATTTTGTTTGTGATCGTTGATGATTCTACCGATCATGCACAATTCTGGTGATCATGGTCAATTCTGAAACCACACCAAAAATAAACATGTTTTAACAAAAAATGCTTGAAAAATAATGTTTTAAAACTCCAAAAAAATTCCCTACCCTACAATAAAATGTTAAACAAATAGAAAACACTTTGTTGAGTGCCAATAAAAGCAAGAAAAATGAGAAAAACTTGAATTTTTGCTATGTTTTTGGCTTTTGGTTCGATTGTGTTTTTGACATAGAGAATCATTGTCGATTCTGCCAATCACGCATGATTCTATCGATCAACCATGATTCCTTATATTCATCACCGATCCCTGTGGCTCAATTGAGAATTCAAACTTCTTCACTTTTTTGGTGATTTATTCAAAATTTTGACATGAAAATGATTAGTAAAACGTCATAAAAAGTAGATTCAAGAACTTTTTGGGGTATGGTTTCCATCGGGCGTGTCATTATGTGATCAATAGGAATATGTAGAGGGGAGATTAGTTTTATGTTAATATAAAATAAATCAAATAAAACACACTAATTAGAACTTACACCTCTAGCCTAGACATTCAAAGAGCTGGTTAACAATACAAGTAACTAACAAATAAAATCAAAATAAGTAAGTTCACTTTCCATGAGAGTAAGTGTTGTGTGTTTCAAATGAATTGATGTGCTCAGTTTTATGATCAATAAATCTTTGGAAATGGAGCTCCTTGCACCACCTCTCCTTGTCACCTTGGTAATGTTGAGTTTGGCTTTGGAATTGGCTTGACATGGCTTAGTAAATGGGCATAATAACACTATAACAATGGAAGCTTTGCATGTATTTTTGCATGATAACTTTACACCAAGAGATATTATTTATCAATGGATGAGGCCTTGTATTTATAGCTTGTCAAACTAACTCTAATGTATTTAGGTCACAATTAACTATGGTTGAATTTAAACTAACCCTAATTGAGTTAAGGAGGGGGACATGCATTTAATATTTGGGATAGAGATCCCATTTATTAAGTATGGATTTCCATTTTTGAATTTATGGATTTAGGAAAGATATTTTCAATTCCTTGACTTTGAGGATGATGACATCATCATGGCCTCATTTTTATTGAAATTTTCTTTTTGTAAAATTCAATTTCACTAATTGCACATGAAAATTTCATTTAATCATTTAGTTTGATTTGCTTAGTTAATTCATTATGCTTAGCATTTTTGCACTTTAGGAATTGTTTAAGTGTTTTATTTAATGGATCCAAAAGTCAAACTATCAATTTATTAGGTCACGAGTTGACTAGAGATGAATCTGTGAGAGTTCATGTTGTACACAAGGTAATACCCCAAAGAGGGATGCCTCAATATGATTATGAGAACTAATGTCTAATATGTGGATGAAATTGGAACATTTAGTGATTCCTAAGCTTAATTGACACTATTTGGTAGAAATCAATCTAAATTTAGGTTGGAAGCCAGTTGTGTCCAAAACGAGGTGTCTACAGCTCTCTTTTTCAATTAAAATTTCAAATGAAAAAAATGACTACTTCATGAGATATTGGAGGGTTTGTTAAGTTAAAGTGCCCTGCATAATTGAAGTATATGCTCAAAGGAAAAGGGTGTTGTACGTAATTAGGTTTTAACTCTTTCTCCTGTACTCTAATAATTTCATCCCTATAATAAAGGTGGGGCACATGTAGACACATAAATTTGGTCATAGGTACTTGACAATGCTAATTCTTAACATATTCCTAACCACATGACTTACACCTAATTACATGACTCTTATTCACCATTCCTATAAGACATCCATATATATGCATGTTGAACCCTTTATTTTCTATTTTTGGTATATATAATTGTCCATGTCAAATGTTCAAGGTATCTAAAAACACCTTCATACTATTCCCTAAGAGGCACAAATGTCATTGTTCCTCCTGGATGGGTTCGCTCTAGGCAGATAGCAGCAAAGTGCATATTTGTCTGCCTAGGCCGATCACATCCTATGCCAAATAATGACTAGTTTCTAAATTTAAATTTATCCTTTTGGATCCTCTTGCGTGTTTCATAAGGTCAGCTAAAGGAAATTTTTAAAATATTCATCTATAAATTCATGTCAAGAGTCATTCATTTGGACCACTTGTCATTAACTTGGTACAACCATACACACCTCTACACATTGAAAAAATCTACCATATTTTTTCTAAATTCTATGTTTTTCATAAAGTGAAATCATTACCCAAATCAATATCCCTCTAAATCAAGTCAAGATCTATCATTATCAAGTATCAAATCCATCTTCTATTTGCATACATATAGTCAAAGGAGCACAATCGCACATTAACTTTAGATGGGAGAACTATGTGGGCTTGATTTCCCTCCTTGGAGTAATGGATAAATAGACAATGATCACTCATTAATGGGGTGATTGAGTTCAGTTCAACTCATTACACTCCCCTCTTTTTATTATAGGTTTTAAAGATATCAAAGACCTGAAGGGTTTTAAATATGAAAGAAGACACCATGATTTCTACATAGAAAAACCCTAAATGAAATATTTCATATTTGTCCTCATCCACAGGGGTGATTGATGCAATGATTAGTTCAGACACACAATCAACCTAGATAGGTCCATGGTCAATGGACTAGGGTGCACTACACAACTATCTTCCTATTGCACTCTTGTCCAAAACCATCTTCTACTTATGTTGTCATTCTATCATTTCCAAGTTCCTTCTTCCTTGATCTTTTCTTTTTTATTGTCTACCATAGCCAACTATGACAAATCCATAGCCAACAGATAAGGATGTATTGTGACTATCTACCTACTATGCTCATGTCCAAATCTAGTTTTTAATTGTGTGCATGATATTAAGCTTACATAGTCATGTTTCTTCTATTTCCATAATAAAACAGTTAAAATAGTCATAGAGATTAGTGTGTGAGCTAAGTATTATTTTTTCTTAGTGTTTTTCAAAAATAATAGTTTATATATTTAGCATGCTTGTCAAAATTAGAATAATGGAATATTATATATATTTAGCATTCTGATATTTCCAATTTTACACCTATATAATACAAATAAACACTTCTTGCTTAATTCAATTCAATTAGTGTTTTATCAAAAATAGGGTAAAATAAGATTAAACCATCTATCTGAGCTTGAGAATACATGTAGGGACCCCAATTGTAGTGCCTAACTATATAGTACCTAAGCGATGTAAATCATGCAAAATGTACAAAAAATATCCAATATTCTTCCACTTGTCATATTTTTTGCATAAGAGTCACAGATTTGTACATTATATTTTTAAGGGAAGTCATGCCCATTGATTTTTTGCATGAAGAAAAAATTTGAGTACTCACATCCTTCGTCACCAAAATAGTAACATTCTTATTTATATTAAATTTTTCCAATAGTACCTTCATGTACTCGGCATTTATCTAAAAAAAAGGTATTGTACATCAATATTTTTTATCAAGAATGATAAGCAGGGTTCATTACCAAACATATTACAGTTTGATAGTTATAAACTAGGTAATTCCTCTCATGTTGACCATTTGTTCATTACTTGATTTTTGTTAGTCGCCACATTCAATATGTTTAACTAACCCCTGTTGTTTTTTTAGAATTTGAATTAGTTCCTTCTATATGTAAAATTTTCCTTGTGTTGTGAAACATAATTTATTTTAATAAACCTAGAATTATTCAAATCAATGACACTAAAATTAAAACCAAAAAAATCAAAATTATAAAATTTAAATACTTGGTTAATAATTATGTAGCCCCTCTAGGAAGGCTAGAATTGCTAGTTGGTATATATTAGCCCAGGGTAGATATTTATGTAACTCTTTGAAGTGTGGAAGTAGATTTGTAAGAGTAGTTAATCATCTTTTAAGGAACCCACATAAGCTTGTAAAAAGACTTTTTTACCTTGTAAGAAGAGTATAAGGGCTGGTTTCCCTGTGAAAGTATACCCACGTGGCCTTGTAATGAATTTTAAGGAAGAGCATGGACATTGTAATAAAATTAAAGGATTTTTTAATAGAAAAATAGCCCTCCATTAATAAGTTCAATTGAGAATTTTGTGGAGAGAATTTTTTTTAATTTGCCAATTTGTTTTAGCTCATTTGAGGGTTGATCATTCTTGGTGGAAGCTTGTTTGAGAAGAGGAGCTTGGAGATAAGATTGAAGAAGGCTCTCAAGAATAAAGTATGCCTCATGTGGTCTTCATCTCTTAACATTTCTTATGATTCAAAAATGAATATAGTTTTCCCTTGTCTTGTTGTGCGAATTTTAGTGTCATGAATGAAATGTTTGCAAAGTGAATGAAAATTTTAATAACAATGTCATTGATTGCTTGTGAAATAAAAAAATAAGTATTGTGATAATAATCTTAGCTCCATCTCATATTGTGATAATAAGAATAATATTCATATTACATGTGTAATGTCCCAGACGTATTATTATCAATGTGAGAATTAATGAAGAGATAACAGAATATTATTTGTATAAACTAGAAAAGTAACATAGACATGTATGGGCGCGCTGGGTTTGAAATTTGAATGACGCGTTGGGACGCGCTGGGCGTGTTGGGCGTGCTGGAAGCACACCCAGATCTGAATGTGCAGGGCGGCAGATAGAAGGCGCCCTTTCAGATGGGAGAAATGCAGGTCTAAAGGTAAATGGAAAACTGGTTGTGGAGAACCAGGAAGGAGGTATAAAAACTGAAGGGACAGCAAGAGATGAAGAAAAAAATGTTGGGTCAGATTTTTTTGCTGATGAAAAAACTGGAAAACCTTTGAGCGGATTTGATCCTTTCTGTGGGATCAGTATCTCCCAACTGAATTATCCTCCCGCTGTGTTGGGGCAAAACCCTGAGAAGGAGAAAGAGACTGCATTTAAACAAGAAAAAATCCTCAGAAGCGCTGAAGGTAGAGTATTCAGAACAAAAGAAGTGGTCCTCTCTGTTTGGCAAGAAACCCAATAGAAAACTTCTTTTCCCGCCGGTGATTACTAAATCTTGCTGGGAGAAAGGTGAGTTTCAAGTTTTTATTCTAGATCCTTTAATAGATTTTTCTGTGTCTTCTTTGGAATTCACCCTAGTGGGTAAATTTTTAGGGGCAAGGCCAGATATAGAATCCCTCACTAAAATGGTTAAAAGGAAATGGGTTATTCGAGGAGAGTTAGAAGTGGCACCAATGTTGAATGGCTTCTTCTTGTTTAAATTCCACTATAAGGAGGACATGAATATAGATCTGTGTGGAGGACCATGGTATTTTGGCAAATGTTCTCTAACTATTAAAAAATGGGAGCCTAACATGGATCTTTCAGATTCTTCTTTTTTAAATACTCCCATTTGGGTAAGACTTCCTGGCATCCCTTTAGAGTTCTGGGAAGAGGACATTTTTAAAGGTATAGCCAGCTCTTTTGGTGAACTTGTGGCATTGGATAATGCAACGGCTACTAGATCCAAACTTCAAAGTGCCAGACTTTATGTTAAAGTGACAGATTTGAATAATCTCCCAAAAAAGGTGGATCTAATTTCTAAGCATGGCAAAAAAACTCAAAAGTTTGTTTTTGAAGATCTGCCCAACTCTTGCTATGCTTGTAAAAAACAAGGGCATTGGGTCAGAAATTGTCCTTACAAAAGCAAAAATTATCCTAGCAGTGTTTTGGATGAGAGAGAGATCAAGGTTCAGCACAAGAAAGTATGGATACCCAAAGAAAATAATCGACAAGAACTAAAGAATAATGAAGATTCTAAAGTTCTACATGCTGAGGCGGAGAAAGATTTCTATTGAAGATCCCAAAGCTCCACAAACTGAGGCGAATGAAGAGTTTGTTGTTGAGAAAGAAAATTCTGAGAAAGAAGGATATGGGATGCAATCAGAAACCACAATTTCTGTACAAAGAATAAATGATTTGATAGATTTATCAAAACAAATCGTTCTTTGTCAAAAGATAGAAGACCGATGGAGAGATGTAGATGACAAAACTGCGCTGGAGGAAGGAAAATTCTTCGCTGAAAATGGAAATAAATTAGAGGGAGATTCTCTTTTTTCTCAATCCAGGGAGATTCAGGCTGAGAATGATTACCCTTTGAAGGCGCTTACTGTAAATGATAATGGAGAAAACTTAAAGCATTTTCTAAACCAAAGAAAAGCGCTGATAAAAAAGACCATTACAAAAGTGGTAGAAACTAGAAGCAGCAAAAAAGACCAGAAAATGAAGGCGAAACATCCTGCTTCTACTATGGATAAATCTGGAAAAGGAGATGAACAGTATTTAAAGGTGAAACCGAATGTTGGCTCTCCAGTTAGACCAGGAAGAAAATCCACGAAGAAAAACAGAGAGCTAGAAAGTGTGCAGAATATTGCTGATGATAGGGAGGCAACTATCTAAATTTTACCCCTAAAAATTAGATAGAAAATCTTTATTTGAATTATTAGGGCGCTGAATATTAAAGGGATAATGATGTCCTTGTATTACCTGATTTTGTTGCTACTTCTTAGTAAGTTTAAAGATTGTTTATCCTGGTGCTTGTAATTGCTCTATCTTTTTAACTCTGTTAAAGAGTTTCGGGGTCCCTTCAAAACCTGTTTTTACCTTAATCTAAAACAGAATATTATTTGTTGTTGAAATAATTGTCTTTGTATTCAGCTCAACAAAATGCATGTGTTAAATTCTTTGTGTTCGACTCCTCCAATTCCCAACAAAATTGCTGAAATGGGACTACACCAACCTCTGTAGAGCTCAACTCTCGACAATAATGGATGGAGGAACTTTTGTCGTTGTATCCTACATGTATGAAGGACCCTCGTCAATCAACTCCAAGACTCGACACATTGTAAACATCTCAATTGATTTGGGATCATCAGAGCAAGCAACACCATGGCAATTCACAACAATATCTAGTAGATGGAGTTAAAATCACAAGCACGCTAGAGGAGTGGAAGAACATAAAGCCAAAAGAAAAATAGTGCAGGGGAAGAAATTGGATGACATTTATACTTATGTTTGGGCTCTACAAAAATTTAAAGCCGAAATCATGATTTGATCTGATCTTGTAAAAATTCTAGAGGGATTGATGTTGGAAGATCAAGAAATGGATAAAGGTCATGCTTGTTCTCCTAACTTCATCCTTGAGCCCATCAAGGATATGGAAGCCCCCTAAACCTTATTTACAACGGGTTGACATCTAAGCTTGTTTACGTACCTTTATTTGAAGTAGGCTATCTTTTAGATGATGGCATGGCAGTTTGGAATGGCTGTCATTTTCAATGGTTGTATCCATGCCATTTTTTGTCATATGGCAATCTGTTTGATATTATTACTTTGCAGTTGTGTGTTGACTTCAACAGACTAAAGCACAAGCTAGTTTTTTATGTTTGTTCAGGTGTAGCGTGTTGACTTCAGGTGTTGTCATATACCTGATAAAGTTCGTCTCTCTTTTTTGGTTTCTTGCTCTATCTTTGGGAAATGGATCCATTTTTTATTTATCTTATCAAAACAAAATTAGCATTTAACATTTGAAATATACTCATGGCCTCTATATATAATTACATGGTGTTATCGAGAATATTTTGTGAGGATAATGCTTTTCTTTTTTGTTAAAATTAATTCATTGATTATTTTCTTGCTTACTTAACTACATGAAGGCATTTAGTAAATATTTAGGAATTTTTTTATTCCAGAATCTTTATACAAACTATTCAAAAGAAAGTCAAATCAGTTGAGAAGATTTTGTCATGATAAATGTCTTGCCCAAAAAAAATAGAATCTTAGAAGGTTTCCTGGATTCTTTTTTGGAAAAGGGAAAAAAGAAAAATTTCAGAAGTAAATCAACTGACGGGATTTTGTCATGATAAATGTCTTCCAAAAAAAAAAAGAATTTCCACAGTTTTCCTTAGATCCATTTTTGGAAAATGGTAAAACTAAATCGAATCTTTATATGAAAATTTCAAAAGGAAGTGAAATTAGTTCTAGGGATTTTGTCATGATAAATGTCTTGCAGAAAAAGAAATATATATATATATATATATATGTTTTCTTTGGATTCATTTTTGGAAAATGGAAAAAAATAAAATGTCTCTAATGCATGGGAGAGATTGAATTCATTATTTACAGTACACCTAGAGGACTAGTCAGATTATAGCTCTTAGCTTACCATTTTAAATTGTGTGAAAGTAAATCATGTCTTGCAACAAATAGAATGGACATCCATTGTTTACGCACTTTTCTTGAAACTCCAGAAATCAAAGATTTTTGAAAAAAAATGAACGCAACCATCACTTGAAACTTTTATAAACACATAAATTACAGCTATGTACAATTTTCATAAGAAAAGAAAATTTGGTTAGTTCTACAAATACAATGAATGGAAAAACTATATGTCATGACCCGCTCACAGCTGAATCTTCTTTAATTAGAAATGCTTGTTGAAGATCCACATACGATTCATAGACAATGGGATGTTCTTTAATTAGAATATCTTGTTGGAGACCTGAATACGGTTCATCTACAACTGCAGAATCCAACGATATGTAATAGCTGTCAGCATTGACATTATTCTCCTCAATTGCTTCATTTATTGCTTTCTTTGCAACTCGAGTTGCCAAAACCATCAAGAGAACTACACACAAAAGAAATTCTTAAGTTGATGATAAAGATAATGGAGAGGAAAAAATTTCTGCAGGTTATATTTATGCAATTCATACACCAAGCCCTGTAACAATGGCCCTTTAAACTAAGATTATGCAACCTTTTGGAGTTATCCAACCTAGTTAATATTATATCCCTCCACAAGCAAAAAACAGCATAAAATCGAATAACAGAGATATTTCAAAGGCGACAGAAAAATCTATTTAGAGCAAACTCACAAAAAAAATTATTTAGAGTAGACAAAAAAATAAACTCACCAGTTGCTACAACACTCGCAGGGAATAATATCTGCAATGTCAATCAACAAAAGAGAATGTCAGGATCATATAAATAATGAGGAAACAGAAATGATTCAACAGATATTTATAAGCCTGTATAGAAAATATGAAAGTCATGTATCCCAAAAAGCAGTGCAATTGTTTCAACTGTCAACAGTTAATTAGGATGCAAAATATAGTGTTCTCATCTGGTGAAAACAAGCATCAGTATATCTGCATCACAAACTTCTTAACTAACCACAGTCGCGCTTTGCAAATATAAAAGGGCTAAGATTCAAGAACTACAGCTAATCTATAGATACAGAAAATATTGCCGACATTGTACTCACATGAGGAATATGAATGGTACCTGTTGACAATTTTTGCCCCCACAGGGCAAAATTGTCACCCCTACACTTTGGAACTTTGCTATGGTGCCAAGTTTGTCTTGTGAATCAATTTTGGGGTCCTTAAACGAGCATTTACAGCCACCCAAGTGGCCATCTACAGCCAGGTGAAGTTTAGTCATGCAGAGGTTTCCAAGGAGCTTGCTTGATTACAGCCAAATGTGCAAATACAGGCAAGATATACATGCTGTGAGTTTATTTGTTTTGTCTTCCCAAGAAATTTTTTGGGTATAAAAGGTGGACTATTTCTTCAGACATTTTGTCCGAGAGAAAGAGCTCTCAAAGGACTATGTAAAAGTCCGAAAAAATTGACAAAGTGGCAGTCGTTCAAGGCTTTTTTTTTCTTCGGGCTTTTTGTACGAAAGAAAGGAGAAAAGCACAGTTGGGAAGACTGGTTTTCAAGTCAGAAAATGAATTCCTTCAAACTTTTTTGTCCAAAGGAATTCCTTCGGATAAAATTCCAAAGGAATAAGAACAATTACAAAAAGCCCGCGTGACCTCCAAAAAGCCCAGGTGCCCTTCAATTCTTCCGAAAAGCCACTTCCGAAGGACACCTGCCCTTGCGGAGGGCACTTGGTCGGTGACGTGGACCTTTTCAATTCTTCCGAAGGGCACTCCTGGAAGACAAAAGCCCTTGCTGAGGACATCTGGACGTCGCATAGGGACATTTACAATTTCTCCGAAGGGTATGTGCCCTTGTGGGGAACACTTCAAGCACGAAGAAGACCTTGGCAAAATTCCGAAGGACCCTTTCACAAGTTCCGAAGGACACCTGCCCTTGCGGAGGGCACTTGGTCGGTGGCAGGGGCCTTTCAAAAGTTCCAAAGGGCATTATTGGGAAACAGAAGCCCTTGCGGAGGGCAAAGACATAAGCAAAGGACAAAAGTAAAGTTCTCGAAGGGCACTTGCCCTTTTGAGGAAAAGATAGTCCAAAGGAGACGAATTCCTTCTAACTTTTTGTCCGAAGGAATTCCTTCGGACAAAAAGTCCGAAGAAATTTGGGAGGATAAAAACCCGGGGAAAATAAAAGAACAAAGACAAAGAAGGATCCTTCGGAATAATTGTCAAACAGGTAATCCGCAGAATTTGAAGTCATCAAAAGTCCGAAAAAAATCAAAGGCAAAACATAAGAGCCTAAAAGGAATAAATTCGGAAAAATTGGCAAGGAAACGAATTCCTTCGAACAAAAACTCCGAAGGAATAAGGGCAGTCTCAAAAACCCTGATAGAAAAGACAAGGGCGTAAGCAAAGGCCAAAGTAAGAGAAGAGACAGAGAAGGAGAAAAGACAGAGTCCTTCGGACAATTTGTCCGAATGACGAAAGCTAAAATAAAGCCCGATTCCCGAATTAAAGCAAAACACGAGAAAAGCCAGAGAAAACACGAAGTGAACTGAGCATGAACAAAGACGTAAGCACAAACAGGGCTGAGTCAGAACTGAACAAGAAGAAAGACAAACGCAGAAATAGATGCATGAGCAAAGATTAAAGTAGAATTGAACATGGACATAAGCATGAACAGCGAATAAAACAAACGCAAAATAAAGACAAAGGCAGAATAAACAAAGATCATGCACAGACTAACGTGAAGTGACTCCAATGAAGTGAACGCGTTTAAGAAAGCAAGCACGCTTCAGTTCTAAAAATAGAGTTGTCTTGCATGATGAACAGGGAAAGCGTTGAATGTTTCAAACAGCAAAAAATTCCATGCACGCACTCTCGTTTGTCTCGAAAGCCCGAAACGTTCCGACGGTTCAAACGTAATTCTTAATTTGGCATTTGCATTGATTTCATGCAAAAGAGAGACTTTCACACGTTCCAGCAGTTCGAGTGAATTCGACTACTCTTGTTTTGAAGTTTGACTAGTTTTTAAGTCAAGACATCTATTTGTAGGTGTCATGCATCCAAATCTTGTCTTCTTCCTCTTCTTTTTTTCAACGCAAGGAATTTTCATGCAAAACAAAATAGACTTTTGTAAAGGCTGAGTTGGTTTGAGTTTTAATGGCTTTTCAGCCTTGTAAAAATCCATCCCTTTCTTGGTAAGACCAGACTCTGCCATTGGTGAGTTGTGTAACCTCTTCAATCAATAGGACTGTACTTTCAAATTTCAAGTGCTGGCATAGTGTACATTCATTCAGCAATTTACATATGTGGTAGATTTCTCTCCCTTCCCAAATTATGATTCGTACCTAGTTGCTAGCTCATCATATTATGCAGGTCATGTTCAGTGTTCTATATGTTTTTTGCTGAAGCTGTAAGTGGATATTAGATGGTTGCAAAGTGTCTTGTATCAGACCTCTCTCCATCGTTTTCTCTCACGTTTTAGTCATTGGATTGAACCTTCTCATGAAATATTTATGCATAGTGATCAATTGAAATCAAAGGTCTTCTTTTTCCCTTGTTTAATTCAGTGTTCAAGGTTCCAAGTAGAGTGGATCAACATTTTGGTGTATCACCATCATTAAGTAGGAATTTCCTTTCAAGTTTCTTTCTCCCTTTTCCATGGTAGATTCGCAGCACAGAATAGAGATCCATTGATACATCTTATAGGACCCAGCCTTCTCTGGAGGTTCTCACCATTGAAGCACCCACCCTCGTGTGAAGATCTCATTGTTTCAACCGGAGAGAGGATTGGTCATTTCAGCACATCTTCGATTCAAGTTGCAACTCCAGGTTGACAACAATACCAAATTCCGATGCAGGTAAGAATCTTAATCTCAGGATGAAGATACCAAGTAATATGACAAAATGGTCAAGAAGCAACAAGCTTGAATATTAACTGCATTTCTATGCACCTTAAAGAGTAATGTAAAGCTCCCCAAACAAAGAACACATTTGGTCCATTTGGAACCAAGTACGTGTGTCTTTGGGACAGAAATACCAGGTGAGGAAAAAGTTCCAATAAGGTACCGCAAATTAAGTCAGATTCGAATAAACAATTCATTCAAGAATTATTTTGGCAACACTATGTATTTGTTAGCATTGGAAAGCTACAACAAACACAATATTTGATGTTTCTTTTTTAGGACTGGAATATGAGTAACCTGCAGTTGGGAAACCCTGAAACATCTGCATATTCAATTGTTTTATGCATTGTGTTTGCTAAGGATATAAAGCTCAAGAATTACATTGTGTTGATAGTTAGTAACACGAGTTTAAAACTTACAATGGGGCAATAATTGGAGTTTAAAAGTTAGGATTTGGATATCGTTCAAAAGTATACATTATTTTAATCAGAAAATAGCAATCTGATATATGGCAGGCTGTAAGAACATGTTGGAGGAGAATAGATACAAACCATAATTTTAAAAAAAAAAATAGGAAAGCCCTTATAAATTTTGATGTTCTAAAACATAAAACTGAAATATAGAAGTATTAATCAATTGAGGATAACTTACTTTGGTAGGTATTGGTGTGACAGCCAAAATGGCTGATTTCAGTTTCAATGTCTATGGAAGGAGATTCATTCTATTGCATTGAGGTTTGTAAAGTGAAAATGTGTATTTCTTATTATTCCAAAGATATACGCCCCTCCAGCTTTCTATTTCATTGTTAAAGGCCAAGCTGATGGGTAGATCGAGAACTTACCATTGACATTTGTCATTGATAGGTAGGCCGTGCCATTTCCGGTATTGATGCTTAGGAGATGGGATTAGATAAAATCAGATAGGATGGGGGAAGCTAAAGAGGTGAAAAGATTATTGCACAAGTGCGATTTTTACTCCATTCCAATTAGTCATCGGTTGAGTCAATCTAAACAAAGGAAGAAATCCCAAATCTCCACGTAAATCTAGAATCAAGGGCTCACTCCTCCCAGTATGAAAGAATTAATCTATGAATCAGTGAGGGTGAATCCCTCTCCCATTGTTCAAGTGCCTAAAGGCTAAAGGCCCTCCATTTCCTCAGCCAACTTCAGTTGATTGATTTGGGGCTCGACTAACTAAAGTTTTATAGTAAAGTTATTATATGTATGGGCTAGACTGGTAGTTCATTCTTTCACTTACTCAACAGCATATTCTCTCACCCACTCACCTAACTACACCCTTTCTCCCCTCCCTCAACCTGCTCTCATTGATTGTATTGAAACTCAAGTATTATCTATTGTGAACCAAACTTTAGAAATTGGCTGAAAATATGTTGTTATAAAGAAAATGATCCAGGGCCCAAGAGGAGACCCAGTGGACAACCTACTTAACACGAGGTAAACAAATTATGTGTGGAAGCAATTTATTGAATGATAGAGAACATGAAATGCAATGCGATAAAGAAACAGGAAAGAAAGAACAAAGTGAAAACAGATTTAGAATTGTAATAGCAAAGTTGTAACACTCTGAGGGATCAAATGTTGTTGCCACAAGACTTCCTAAGTCTATTCTGCTATGTGGTTCGGCACAATGTATTGCTAACCTACAAATAATGGAAGTGTATCTTATTATACAATGCAAGAAGATGAAGCATCGATTGCACCATTATAACTGTTGGTAACAAATTCTTCGTAACCACAAAGTGCGGTGACATCACTAACCGTCATTACTACAAGTCGTTGGTTACAATATTGACACTACAGCTATTGTGCAATAATGTACAAACAGATTTGCAAGGAATCATTTTACACGTAGGTATGGAACCCACTAACATAGTTACTGACGTAAGCACGAGGCTGGACGTACAACTGTGGTAATATGAAGTATGAATGAGTGACCCAGATCCTCTTGGATCAATCAGCCCTCCTTGAAGAGCAATGGTCCCCATTGCATGCAGGGGTGAAAGATGTGGAAACAATTTGGCAACCCGCACTTTTGTAAACCATTTTCCTTGGGAAGGCACTTGACCTGCTTTGACGATCTAGAAGAAATGGATCTCTTGTCGACATGCCCGTTTGACCCGAGCATCAATGACTTGATTTGATTATGCTGGAATACTACAATCTGGATTGATCTCTATTTGCTAGAGAGTCTCTGCAGTATTTGAAGTATCCAACAATGCGTTGAAGACTGGATGCAACCCAAGGTAAATCGGAAGATTGAGCTCGAAAGTGTTATCTCCTACTTGCTTGGTGATGGTGTAGGGCCCATACCGAAGTGGACGAAGCTTGTAGTAACGTCATGTAAATCTTTCCTTCTGAATGTGTAGCTAGACTTGATCACCAACCTGGAAGGTATGCAATGTCTAAGCATGGCGTTGTTTGTACTTTGCATTTCCCTATTGCAGAATGGTTTGCACTTGTGGCTGAAGATGTTGAATGTGCTCAATGAATTGAACAACTTTGTCAACTTCATTTTGAGCTATAGGAGTTGCTATTGTTGTTGGCAGAATAGGATAAGCTACGTCAATGGGTCCCAAAGGTTGAAAACCCAAACAAACTTGAAAAGGGATGTGTGCAGTAGAGTTGTGCAGAGCTCTATTGTAGTTGTGTTGAATGAAAGGTAGACTTTCATCCCAAGTGCATTGCTTCTTAAAATTATAAACTCTTAGAAGATGCACTATCATCATATTGACCACTTTCGTCTGTCTATTGATCTAGGGATGGAAAGCGGTAGACTTGTTCAACTTTGTGTCTAACATAGACCAAAGTGCTTTCTAAAAATGGCTCAAAAATCTAGTGCCCCTATCAAACAAGATAGTTTCTAGGATTCCAAAGTGGATCCAGGCATACCAAAAATACAATTGAGTTGTTTATAAACCTAATATAACTTTCTTACAAGGTATGACAATTGTCATTTTTGAGAATCTATCTACTACATAGACGCAATCATTACCATGCTTGGTAGTAGGGTAGCCTAAGAGAAAGTCCATGGAAATGGATTCCCACAATCTCTTTGGAAGTGGCAAAGGTGTGTACAGACCTTGCTTCTTGTTGACTGGCTTGGTTATGGCACATGCGGTACACGACCTGATGTATTTGGAGACATCAACCTTGAGATGTGATCAGTAGAAATACTTTTGCAACACCACAAGAGTTTTTTCAATCCAAAAATGCCTCACAACCTTGCTGAAATGAGCCTCCCATATCTACCTCATGCAGAATGCACAAGTGCCCAAGATGATAGACAAGACCATCCTACAAGTATAAATCTACAATTGAATTACCTTAGAGCAAATCTTGATAGATATCTGCAAAATCAATGTCAGATGGATACAATTTTGACCATGTGTTGACTTCCTGTCCACATGCATCAAGTACAAAAAGGAGAGTTTGAACCGAGTGGCTCAAGCAATCGGCAACTAGATTAGCACTCCCTTGTTATGCTTGATGTTCAAATGGAACTGTTGAAGATAAGAAGACCGTTTTTTATGTCACTCTTGTTGCAACTTGTTCTGCATCTGCAAAAACTAAAGCGGCTTGTGATCTATGTGGATCACAGTCTCCTTGCCCAAGCTATAATGCTTCCAATGCTTACATGCCTGAACAATAAAATAAAGCTCGCAATCATATGTTGGGTAGTTCCTTATCAGTGCAGTGAAAGTTTGATTGTGGTAAGGAACCAAGTGACCATGTTGGGTGAGAACTTCTCCAAGCACAAATTCAGAGGTGTCTATCTCAAGCTCAAATGGTTGTTGAAGGTCCGACAAAACAAGTACTAGTGCGGAATAGAGTCTACATTTCAATTCCTCAAATGCCTTCTATTGTGAGAAAGTCTACTTTGCTTTAGAGCCACCTTGGGTAACTTGGTTTAGAGGCCAAGTCACATGAGAGAAACCAAGTACAAATCTCCGGTAGAAATTTGCCAATCCCACGACATTGCGAGGCTCTATGAGATTTTTTGGTTGTGGCCAATCCTAGATGAGTTGGATCTTGGCCAGATCCATATGCACTCCTTGTGCATCCACAATGTATCCCAAATACTGAATCTACAGCATGGCAAATGAACATTTTTCCATGTTTACATACAACTTGTGTTTCCGCAAAGTGTCAAGCACTTGTTCTATGTGGTGCATATGTTCATCCCATGTTCTGTTGTGTCAAGCACTTGTTCTATATGGCGCAGATGTTCATCCCCTGTTTTGTTGATGATCAAAATGTCACCAAGATAGACTACAACAAATGAAGTTGCGAATGGCATGAGGATATCATTCATCATCTACATGAATGTGGTTGGGGCGTTAGTCAAGCCAAAGGGCATGATTAACCATTCAAACAAACCTTCTTTGGCCTTAAAGGTTGTCTTCCATACGTCTATAGGATCAACAAGAATCTGATGATACCCAGACTTTAAGTTGATCTTAGTGAAGTATTTTGCACCCCAAAGATGGTCCAAAAGATCCTCAATTCATGGAAGGGGATTGTGGTTTCTCACTGTGTTCTTGTTGAGTGTTCAGTAATCAATGTAGAGCCTCCATGTACCATCCTTATTTCGCACAACCATAATTGGGCTGCCGCAAGGCAATGAGTTCGCTCTGATGTGTCCTTTGTCCACAAGTTCATGGATCTATTGCTTGATTTATTCATTCTCTAGAAATGATCTACGGTAAAAAGAAGCACTAGGAAGAGGTAGTCCAGAGATAAGATCAATAGTATGTTTTACCGCACAATATGTAGACACTTTCTTTGGTCGCTAGAATACATCCTTGTATTCTTCCAAACTGAGCTATAATGTGGCTTTCTACGTTGACGTTGGAGGAAATGCGGTAACCGTAGGTGCCACAAGGATTTTCTTGAATTCAGATCTTACCATTAAAAGCACAAACTTCTTACTAGATGTGACTAGCTTCTTACACTGCTTGGCACTAATGAGTGATAGCTTTGGAACTACTTCCGATATGTGGTATCTTAAATCACCATCATTTATGACATTTCTAGGATTTGCTTCATAAATTGCATGTCGAAAATAAAGATATGGTTGAGCCAATAGAATATCGCATCATGTCTAATGGAGTGACGTCGCAAAGGATTGTATCTTGCAAAGGCTTGATGTTGTACACCACTTGACAACGCTGAGTGACGCATTTCTCAAATCTTGCACTAAACCATCTAATGGAGTTTCATTGTGGGTGAGGCATTAGCGACAAGTTCAATCTTCAAACTGCTTCAAGAGAAATGAGGATCTTCGATCTTTCGTTATCAACAAAGTGTATCGGTTGGGCATTGATCCACATCTAAGAATGGAACAATCTTTCTACTTCCTATGTTTCTGCAGGGGTAGTATAAATGTTTGTGATGCCCACCATGGTGCTATGCTCAAATTCCATGATCTATTTACCTTTGTCCAATACTTGTTGTCTCAAGTTGTACAAGCAAGGTTTTCCTAGAGCGACAATCCTCATTGGAATCACTGTTGGAGTTGTGAACTGAACACCACTTGCCAGTCTTGGACTGCTTGTTCTGATCATCTAACAACTACTATTTCTTCTTTGGTGGTTGTTTGGAGTTATTCCCTGATTTGGAATTATGCTTGGTCTGAGACTTCAAATCATTTGTCTTAGTCTTGGCCTTAGCCTTTAATTCAAACTTGCAAGCATATTTGCAGGCTTCCCCAATGGAGGAGATAGTCAGGAAATCCAGGTCTGACTAGATGTGAGGTCTCAACCCTGACCTATACTTCAAAACATGATTTTGGTCTAGATCTTGAATCCCAAGTTTGGACACTAGGGTATGAAAAGTATCTATGTATTGCTGCACAGACTGTTGTTTTTCTTGGCACAACTAAGAAAACCTAATGTATTGATCATCATAATTTCCAACAGGGTAATAGGTTGCTTTGAGTGCTTCTACGAAACCATTCCATGGGTCTAAAGATGTGTCTAAACTTAGATCTTCATGTGTAGTGCAGTAATTTTCCCACCATTTCTTAACTGATAAAGAAACTTTTAGAAGAGCAAATGTAATTTTCTCTTGATCAGAGAATTATTTACCACACAGTATGAACAAATAAGGTTAAGCCAGTTATCTAGTGCATTCGTATCTATTTTACCTTCAAATATAGGAATGTCTAGATTGACTTGTACCTTGTATGACGTTTGTGCAAATGGTCGATGAGAATGAGAGGTGGTTGGATAAATCTGCTACTTGAGGAGCGAAAGATGACCAACAATACTCACTTGTTCACTTGCATGGCATTCTTCCCAATCTTCATGTTGTCTCTGCAATGCATCCTCTATCATTTTTTGGAACATCTCTGGAGTTGGCGTCGTTGCAGATTTTTCTCCCATCTGAGGACATGAAAGAAGGTATGACGAAGGGTCATGAGTCTCTAGCCCTAAATTCTTCTAATCAGACCTTGTATGCATGCATACAAACAATGACGAAAACTCAAAAACACCCCGATACCATCTAGGAATGATATAAAGTGTGTATGCTCTGATACCACTGATCTTGGCCCCAGGAAGAGCCCCGTGGACAACCTACTTAAGGCGAGTTAACAAGTTATGTGCGGAAGTGATCTATTGAATGATAGAGAACATGAAATGCAATTTGGTAAAGAAATAGGAAAGAAAGAACAAAGTGACAACAGATTTAGAACTGTAATAACAAAATTGTATTATGCTAAATTTTTTACAATCTAAGAGATCAGATGTTGTTGCCACAAGGCTTCCTAACTTTATTCTGCTATGTGGTTCGGCACAATGTATTGCTAACCTACAAAGAATGGAAGTGTACATTATTATACAATGCAAGAAGATGAAACGTCAGTTTCACCGTTACAACTGTTGGTAACAACCTCTTCGTAACTGCAAAGTGCGGTGATGTCACTAAATGCCATTACTGACAGGCCATTGGTTACAATACTGACACTACAAGGACTCTGCAATAATGTAGAAATGGATTTGCAAGGAATCATTTTACATGTAGATGTGGAACCCACTGGCACAGTTGTTAACAAAAACACGAGGCCGGACATACAACTGCAGTAATATGCAGTATGAATAAGTGACCTAGATCCTCCAGGATCAGAAAACTATTACTTGATTTTGGAAAAATAAGAAATCCAGACAATAAAATCTGGAATCTCTTGAAACACTGTTATGTCTGCCGAAATAACTAGCTAATACTTCTGCTATTTGATTTTTGACTGAGGAAATCCATATAAGAATCTGAAAATCTGATCATTTTATTTTACAACTGAAATATCTTCAAAAAGATCTCCAACATATGACAGCAAAGGACACCAACACCAAAATATGAAAAACAGAACCAAACCGAACTTATTTACAATCCGAATTGCATTTCTAGGTAGTACATAAGATTTCTTTTTTAAAACTCACATGGGAAGGTATGAATTCCAACTCAAGACAAGTAACCTCCAAGGCCAATATGGACACTGCACGTGGACAAGGACTTGTCTTCTACCAACTATCCACATACAACCATTCCATGGCATATATTTTATCTAAGGTTAACATCCTTTTTCATAACTTGTTTTGTCTATGGAGGATAGTAGATGCTTGTAACTTTCTCATTATGACAAGATTCTCCATAATTGGTTGTACCAGTTTCGTAAAAACCAAAATGCAGAGGATGAAGGATTGTCATTGATATCGTATATAAGAAAGATAAGTAAGGTGCTCCAGAGATATGATCTTGTACCAATTGCACAACAATCCTTATGAAAATCAATGATATACCCATAACCTAAGGTACTGCATCCACCTCAAAATAAGAAAAATCAGGGCTCTCTAAACAGCTAATTCTCATTTCAGAAGACAAGTATTGCAACCATAGAAGAGTTAGCCATCTCCTAATTCTTGCTTATTCAGGTCTTAGGTTGTGCATGTTGTTTTTCCAAATCCAGGACATTGTTTGCAGCTTGCAAGTAAAACAGGTACATCAAAAATTTACTATTATCGTTTTTCCTAATATTTAGAAAAAATCTTACATCAAATCCAATAGATCTGTGTAAATGCCTCAAAAATATTATGCTCACCCCATGAGTAGATATGATTTCTCTCCAACTATGAGTGACATGAGAGAGGTCGTTGATTGTTGTTCCAATATACACAAAAAACAGGGTTATCGGCTGCACAATGAAGCAAAAATGTAATCAGATTCTGCTAAAGAATAGTGCCATAAAAAAAAAGCGGTCAAGATATGAAATAATGTTGTATTTATCTCGCTGTGAATACTACAGTGCAAACCTAGCCTTGAAAGGAGAAAAATATCTCTCATTTTGTATTGATGTTTTTTTACGTTCCAATAGTTCATCATTTCTCAGCATTGATAATGACAAATGTGTATGTGTTAAGCATGTGATCTCCAAGTGTGAATGCTTATTTAAACACTTCTAGATCTGCATTTTGAGTGTCCTTACACAAATCTAAATAGTTGGATTTTAAAGTTAACTATGTAAACAACCTTAATTGAATATACAAAGCGTCATCTTGGTCCTATAAAGGAGCTTGGCGACATTAGGATTGTACTCAAAGGTATATATTTGTATATTTCCAGTCTGGTCATTCCTTAGTTCCATCTTGGACCATGGCACGTGTAATGTTCGGGATCATCTCTATGATTCTCATATCTTTTGTCTGATGATAGAATATATCTCTTTACATTTATATGAAAATTTTAGGTCGCACATCAATCATCTCATGTCTTGGCACACCGATTGGTACAGTACCTGGAAATTATACTAAACGTATCATGCAAAATACTTTCCTAAAGGTTAACAAACTTGTCTGTATTTCAACGAGCAAGGAGCAAAAGAAACAATAGAAAAGTCAGGCCTAGCATGAATGTGATGGGAAATGGAAATATCCATTCAAAAATCTCACCAACTATTGTTCTAATTTATCGAGGACAATTTGAAGGTTTTGAAAGACTTCTCAGTGTCAAACCTATTTATCATGGTTATTGATTTCATCCGTTGAATACAAGGAGAATTTTTCATGCTCTTAAAACAGCTATTTTTTATTACATGAAAACAAAAAATCCTTCCAAAAGATGAGATCTCTGTGACAGGAAAGCTAAACAGGGGTCTGTTGAGCTATTGTCGGTAACACACCCTTTGGCAGAAGAGAGGAATTGAAGCACCCATGTGTTTATTCACTTAGTGAAGCAAAACATGATGGAATCAAAGAAGGCAGAGGATCTAGTCTCTGTGTGTCTTAATCTTCGTCTTGTGTCTTGCAAGAAAGAAGAGTACAAAAAATAGCAAACAAAATATTGGGATGTAGAATCTAAAAATTCCAATTTGGACAATTCCTTCCTTGCTCTTGATCTCAAGGATGATTGAGAGCTGAGCCTATAATCTATAAAGACTAATCTTGAAGTTCATTTTGTTATTTTTGGCATTTACAGCCTTGTCTATAAAGGCTAACTATTGACATCATGCATAGTAATTTTGCATAAGATTGAATAACTACCGTGTTTTGGAGCATCCGTCATCTTCATTGCTCATATTTATACGAATTCTGTCTATAATTTTTAAACTCCCTATTTATTTTAAAGTGGTTGTTTCCAGATTGTTTCCTCATTTTCAGTGGGTTTAGGGGCTCAAGTTTTCACATCATATTCTTTTTGGAAATCATAACGATTTCGACGATTTGTGCAACTTAGAGATCTGGTCATAAAGATCTTCATCTGCATCTATGATATCCCACCACGCTGCTGCGTTGGAGGAAAAAACAGCTTTAACTGCAAGATTTTTACAAGAGCAGTTAGGAGCAATATGGCCAGGCTTACGGCAAATATAGCAAATAGGTTTGTGAGAAGCAGGACAAGGTGTATGTTGTTTCCTGAGGAAGCGATGAGGAGGTGCATAGGAGTGCTTTTTAGGGAAGGAGCGACGCTTATAGGAAAGATGCCGGCGACGATGTTTCTAATGACGACGTGGTTGTACATAAGGTCGACAGCCGAATGGGGTTGTTTCAGGGAACATAGGAGCAATATGAGCGGCTTGATGCTTGCTTAGCTTTTGAATAGACCTAGTCTCAGAGACTAAAGTCATAATGTTCTGCTGCGTGAAATCAATAATATCTGATAGAGCAAGTTCTTCTATAGAAAGACCTTTCAGATCAATATATGAGAGAACTCTATCAATCAGATTATAAGGCATGGCATGCAAGAATTTCAACTTAACTTCTGTAGAAGTAGAGCAGCGACTTTCATATGCAAGCTTTCTAAATTGTTTTGCAAAAGCTTCAAATTGTTTAAGATCACAGAGTTCCATTTTCATCAACCACTTTTTGGACTAAAGCTATCGATTACCGACAGGAGGAGCAAACTCATCAATTAGTAATCTGTACAAGGCATTTAAAGAATCTGGTTGGTTATGAACACGAGGGAATTGCTGTGCTTCTGAGATAGCATCCCACCAGAGATTAATGATTCCCCATAAGAATTTTACTGCAAAGCATGAAGTACCAACTTGGTCAAGATGGGCCTGTATAGTAAGGACGTGCATGGTATTACACCAAGAAGCAATCTCATCTAATGGATTTAGCAGGTCATCTATATTAAGATACCAAGGTTGTAGATGGACATGGGTGCGTTGCATAAGAGAATGACTAGGGGATTTTTTGACTGTCTTAAAAGAAGGGCCAAAAGATACTGAACAGAGAGGTCTTGAGGAGGACTCGGCCTTTTGGTCTTCTTTAGATAGCCAACTAAGACTATCATCTAAGCTGTCAAGCTTTGAATCAATAGAATCTACTTTCTTCTGAATATTAGTAACAGTGTCTTTGATAGACAATACATCTCTACATAAATCATCAAAATTCTCAGAGAAATGAGCATTGAATCTTGAAATATAATTTCTCTGTTTGAACTCATTGGATGGATTATCATAAGCGGCTGAAAAATAGTGCAAAACTCCAGCGGCTTGTCTGTGAACACCTTTTGGCGGTGGCCATCTTCTACCTCTGTAGAGAGTAACCGTATCTTCTGTTAAGAATTCAAGACTGTCTTCGCGAGGAAGACTCATTAGTGTATGTGGCAAATCATTGCCAAGATTTACTTCTTCATCCTCTATGAGAATATGACCAGTTTTTACAGATCTACGGGATGAGGACGTAGATGGTCTAGAAAGAAAAAGACGAGAGGATTGCATGGACAAGGATCTGGGTAATATATTTACAGATCTACCATCACTTTAATGAACAGTGGCTTGGCTTTTCATTCTGGGAGAGACATGTTTAAGCCAATCGAGTTTCCATTCAGATGGAACTTCGATTGTTTCTATATGTCCCTTCTGTAACTGGACTATACCACTCAACCTTCTGGCAAAAGGTAGATTTTCTAAGATTTTGGGGTGGTTTGTATTGGTCATGCTATACAAAACAGAAATGTTTATGGATGCATACTGGAATTCTCCGAACATATTGAGACCATACAAAGAAGAGAACAAACCCCAACAATCTAGTGATCCATGTTTAACTTCTTTACATCCTTTGTCGCGGACTGCGACTGAAAGGTTAGGACAAAACTCAAAACAGATTACATCATTGTTAAGTCGGCCAAGGCTAGACAGTTGACATGAATGTTTAAAACTGACTTGGCAACGGTCACATAAAGCTAGATACAATACTGGTTTTATATTTGCAGGAATTAGAGGCTTAATATAAACTCTAATCAAACCAAAATGGACAAACTTGACATCGCTATGCGATCTAATATACATGATCTCTTTTTCTGGCAACAGAGGAAGCAAATTTGTCTGATAAGTCTTTTTAGGCTGATAACAGAGGGTAAGCTCAATAGACTTAATCTTGGGTTTAACAAATGAAAGATAAGTAGAAGTATATAGAAACTTAGACTTAACTAGTTCAGATTGTTTATACACACTAGAAGCCTTAAGTGCCGGAGGTTTGAACATACTAGTTTCCTTTTCAAGATCTGTTTCTGTGACTTCAATGTCAGGAGACTCGGATATCTGATCTGGGATAAAAGGAGGCAACTCATACATCCCTTCAAGTTCAGACTCATTGACAAGTTCTACGGTAGATGTGGATGGTACTTTTCCGAATTCCATTGTGGGGAGATTTGGGTTCTGGAATGCGAGAAATTTCTGGTGAGGGAAAAGGATATGCAGAGATAAAAGCGGCCTATGACAATATGGGTAAACGGCCTGTGACTCGATGCAATGACTTCCCAAAGAAATTTACAGAGCAGAGAACTCAAAAGATCTGATCCACGGAATAAGAAAATAAATCACAACTTACAGTATAGACTTTAAACTGATTCTATTCTTGATCTTTATGGCTCTGATACCAATCTTTTTATCGCGTCAGTAGACGGCTCTTTTGTCCAATCTTTGACAGATCTTTGGCAGAAAACCTGCGATAGTAGGCAGGGGCCGAATGGCTACGGCTTCACTATTACACTCAAAACTTATTACACACTAGTTACAATATCCTTGTTTCAATTTCTGATTCACAGGATCCTTCGAAAAGGGCAAGTGAAGAGCATACTCTTTTACAAGGCTACTAGATTTCACAAAGAAATTTTTCGATGATACTACTAAGGCGGAGAGGCTTATTTATAGCACTAGAGAGGTCCTGCCTGCTCGCTGGCAAGGCGGTGTCTGTCTCATCATGCTTTACAGCGCATAGCTACAGTGAGGGACTATTATATCCATTAGACCCACATGATGATGATGTAGAAGAAGGAATCATGGGTTGTGGGCCCAACATGTCTTCCGCTTTGTCGAATAAATCATTTTCGGATATACGCTGAAAAAGGCACCTTATCTGAAACGTGCTTTGTAGGTACCAATGTCGGCAACATGGCATATGGCGCGGAGTGGAATGAAAGTGGGATTCCCACTCAAGCTGTCGACAAATGATAGTATGCACTACCGTGTCCTGACTATGGTTCTGTTCTTCATGGATGCGATGGGGGCCATGTCTTGCTATCCATCGGTACAGATGTTCATTGTGTGCCGTTCTTATCCGAATACGCCACATCCATAGTGGTCGTTTTAACAAATCAGTGAATTGATTGTAGAGATATTCACTGTTGAGTCGTTCTATGATGAGGACTCCATTATTCTGTCGACGATTTGCTTGAATAGTCACTGCTGCAGACATCTGTAAATCTTGGGCTGCTGCATAAGAAATCCTCGTAAAACGGGAATGCATGCCTTCTCTCAGAATCTGTTCTTGAACTAGGGGATTCAAGAAATCAAATGCCTGGTTGAGTATCCTTGTGAGATTAAATCCTGGTGCAGGCTGATGCATTAAAGTCGCTGGAGGATTCCGACTAAGCCAATCTGCAACTACATTATTCTTACCTATAATATGCTCAACTGATAACTTAAACTGATTGAAAAATGCTTGCCACCTAACATACTTTCCACGACCATCTTTCCTACCATGATCCTTTTCTCGAAAGGTTAGGAATCTGGTGCAGTCAGTTACAACAATAAAATGTGGCAGGTGTAAAAGTTTGAGCATAAACATTTCTAGACATTTTTTAACAGCATAGATCTCCTTATCAGAAGAGATCCATTTCTGTACATCTGAGCTAAATACTCCACTAGCAAACTCACACACATACTCAATATTATTTACAATGCAAACAAGTACTCCCCATGAGAGGTCTGAGGCATCGGTATATACTTTCATATCTTGAGACTTTGGGATGTTTAGTTCTGGTAGGGCAGCGACTTTGGCTTTGATTTTCTGAACTGCCTCTGTATGTCTTTGTTCCCAACTAAATGAGTTTTTCTTCTGGAGAAGTTCTTGCAACAGAAATCTGTCTTCACCAGCGTTAGAATAAAAACTATTCAAATAATTCAACAATCCCAAAAATGCTTGCAACTTTGGTTTATCTAGTTGCTCAGGAAAATCGATAACCTTTTCCTTTATGTGTGGCTGGATCTGCAGTTTCGAGTCTCGAATCACCATTCCGAGAAAGTTGCATTCAGTTGTACACCACTGAATCTTTGTTTCTGACAGGACTATTCCTGCATTTGAAGCCAGCGGAAAGAATGTGGAGAGATGAGCAGCATGTTCATCTAAAGAATTGCTGAAAACTAAAATATCATCTATATACACATAAAAACTGAGAAGTGCCTTCAAAGATTTTATCCATATGCGCCTGATAATATGCTGGCGCATTCATTAAGCCAAAAGGCATGACAGTCCATTGGAAGTGGCCGAAAGGGCAACTAAATGCTGTCTTGGCTCTGTCTTCTTCCTTGACTCTGATCTGATAGAACCCTGATTTGCAGTCGAACTGTGAGAAGTATCTGCAGGCTGCAACCTTCTCTAGCAGGTAGCTTTTATCAGGTATGGGATATGGATATGGTTCAGTGATTGCATTTAATGGTCGATAATTGATGACCATTCTCTTTTTGCCCCTCTTCTGTTCTGAATGCTTGTTTACCATGAAAGCATAACAGGAGTATGGAGAGGTTGATTTTTCTATGAATCCATTGGCTTCTAGATCTTTGATCTGTGCCTCCATATGAGTGTAATCCTGTGCTGGGATAGGAATTCTTTTCCCGATTTTCATGTGTTTGCCTTCAAGGATTTTTATCTCCATTTCAGGCATAGTCTTGGAACAAAACTGTTGCGGATTATCCGAACAAATAGAGGACTTGATCCTTTCACCCATTTGTAAGATCTCAGCAAGGATTATCTCAGGACTCTGAGTCATGGCACTTGGGAATTGCTCTGTGGCGTAAATGAGCCGGAGTATTCTGAGCCTTTCATTCTCTATGGTGAACATTATACTTTTTGCAGTGGCACCATAGGGAGTATACCTATCTATAAAAGATCCTCCTAAAAGGATATCTATTGGCATCTTCTCTAAAGCAAAGAAATCACAATGGAAGATTTTATTCTGAATACGCAGGGGCTGCTGATGTTTGTATTTATTGCAGGTAAAACTATTCCCCTGAATATCTATGCTCTTATAAGCAAGTCTCTCATCTAGTGTCTCCCAATCACTGATGAGTTGTGGTTTAGCAAAGGATAAAGAAGCACCTGTGTCTACTTGTGCATCTACATATCTGCCATTAATTTCTAAGGTGAAGAACTGAGCAAACCTACCATTAATTAAATGGTTTAAATAGGCAGGTTGTGGTAATTCCAGTGAAGGAATGCTAGTACATACCAGCTTTTGTCTTCCTGGGTCTTGCACGATGATTGGTGCTGAGTAGACTTCTTCTTCAGGGTTCTGATTCTGCTTCTTCTTGATTACTGCATTCACCACGGCAGTAATCCTGGTCAGAGTAAAAGATACTGCCGACTTCATCCTCTTTTTCATAGCCATCGTCCCCTCGTGGGTCTGCTGCAAGGACAGGTTCTTCAGAAGGCATGATTTGTTCCCAAATGGGTTCTCTGATTTCTTTTGGCAGCTCTCTGCTGGTGAATTTGTTTTTGATCCAAGAGTCGCTTGGCTTGAATTGGCTTGTATAATGCACAAGAGGATGCTGTGGTCTGTGCATTATTGGTGGTACTCTCGGCTGGGAGGGCTGTCTCCCTCTGGATGATTCTCCTCTTGGAATGCTTCTTCCTCTAGGCTTTTCTGGTCGTTCTGGAACTTCATGATGAGCTCTTGACCAGGGTCCATATGCTTCATAAGAAGGATTAGAGCCTCTGGGCCAATAAGGACGTGATCCTCGCTGCATGTTTGTCATTGGTTGTTCAAGATCATCGGCGAGAGATTTTAGCTCTGCTGCATCTTGTTCATCATCTGATGCTTCATCTGGAAGATCTTCGAGAACTGGTTCATAAATGTTTTCTGCCAAAGATCTGTCAAAGATTGGACAAAAGAGCCGTCTACTGACGCGATAAAAAGAATCTTTTTATCGCGTCAGTAGACGGCTCTTTTGTCCAATCTTTGACAGATCTTTGGCAGAAAACCTGCGATAGTAGGCAGGGGCCGAATGGCTACGGCTTCACTATTACACTCAAAACTTATTACACACTAGTTACAATATCCTTGTTTCAATTTCTGATTCACAGGATCCTTCAAAAAGGGCAAGTGAAGAGCATACTCTTTTACAAGGCTACTAGATTTCACAAAGAAATTTTTCGATGATACTACTAAGGCGGAGAGGCTTATTTATAGCACTAGAGAGGTCCTGCCTGCTCGCTGGCAAGGCGGTGTCTGTCTCATCATGCTTTACAGCGCATAGCTACAGTGAGGGACTATTATATCCATTAGACCCACATGATGATGATGTAGAAGAAGGAATCATGGGTTGTGGGCCCAACATGTCTTCCGCTTCGTCGAATAAGTCATCTTCGGATATAGGCTGAAAAAAGCACCTTATTTGAAACGTGCTTTGTAGGTACCAATGTCGGCAACGCCCAGTGTCACATGGCATTTGGCGCGGAGTGCAATGAAAGTGGGATTCCCATTCAAGCTGTCGGCGAATGATAGTATGCACTACCGTGTCCTGACTACGGTTCTGTTCTTCATGGATGCGATGGGGGCCATGTCTTGCTATCCATCGGTACAGATGTTCATTGTGTGCCATTCTTATCCGAATACGCCACGTCCATAGTGGTCGTTTTAACAAATCAGTGAATTGATTGTAGAGATATTCACTGTTGAGTCGTTCTATGATGAGGACTCCATTATTCTGTCGACGATTTGCTTGAATAGTCACTGCTGCAGACATCTGTAAATCTTGGGCTGCTGCATAAGAAATCCTCGTAAAATGGGGATGCATGCCTTCTCTCAGAATCTGTTCTTGAACCAGGGGATTCAAGGAATCAAATGCCTGGTTGTGTATCCTTGTGAGATTAAATCCTGGTGCAAGCTGATGCATTAAAGTGGCTGGAGGATTCCGACTAAGCCAATCTGCAACTACATTACTCTTACCTATAATATGCTCAACTGAAAACTTAAACTGATTGAAAAATGCTTGCCACCTAACATACTTTCCACGACCATCTTTCCTACCATGATCCTTTTCTCGGAAGGTTAGGAATCTGGTGCAGTCAGTTGCAACAATAAAATGTGGCAGGTGTAAAAGTTTGAGCATAAACTTTTCTAGACATTTTTTAACAGCATAGATCTCCTTATCAGAAGAGATCCATTTCAGTACATCTGAGCTAAATACTCCACTAGCAAACTCACACACATACTCAATATTATTTACAATGCAAACAAGTACTCCCCATGAGAGGTCTGAGGCATCGGTGTATACTTTCATGTCTTGTGATTTAGGAATATGCAGCTCTGGTAAGGCAGCAACTTTAGCCTTAATTTTCTGGACTGCTTCTGTATGTTTCTTTTCTCAACGGAAAGCTTTCTTCTTCTGGAGAAGTTCTTGTAATAGAAATCTGTCTTCACCAGCGTTAGGATAAAAACTATTTAAATAATTCAACAATTCCAAAAATGCTTGCAACTTTGGTTTATCTAGTTGCTCAGGAAAACCGATAACCTTTTCCTTTATGTGTGGCTGGATCTGCAGTTTCGAGTCTCGAATCACCATTCCGAGAAAGTTGCATTCAGTTGTACACAACTGAATCTTTGTTTCTGACAGGACTATTCCTGCATTTGAAGCCAGCTGAAAGAATGTGGAGAGATGAGCAGCATGTTCATCTAAAGAATTGCTAAAAACTAAAATATCATCTATATACACACATAAAAACTGAGAAGTGCCTTCAAAGATTTTATCCATATGCTCCTGATAATACGCTGGCGCATTCATTAAGCCGAAAGGCATGACAGTCCATTGGAAGTGGCCGAAAGGGCAACTAAATGCTGTCTTGGCTCTGTCTTCTTCCTTGACTTTGATTTGATAGAACCCTGATTTGCAGTCGAACTGTGAGAAGTATCTGCAGGCTGCAACCTTCTCTAGCAGGTAGCTTTTATCAGGTATGGGATATGGATATGGTTCAGTGATTGCATTTAATGGTCGATAATTGATGACCATTCTCTTTTTGCCCCTCTTCTGTTCTGAATGCTTGTTTACCATGAAAGCATAACAGCAGTATGGAGAGGTCGATTTTTTTATGAATCCATTGGCTTCCAGATCTTTGATCTGTGCCTCCATATCAGTGTAATCCTGTGCTGGGATAGGGATTCTTTTCTCGATTTTCATGTGTTTCCCTTCAAGGATTTTTATATCCATTTCAGGCATTGTCTTGGACCAAAACTGTTGCGGGTTATCCGAACAGATAGAGGACTTGATCCTTTCACCAATTTCTAGGATCTCAGCAAGGATTATCTCAAGAATCTGAGTCATGGCACTTGGGAATTGCTCTGTGGCGTAAATGAGCCGGGGTATTCTGAGCCTTTAATTCTCTATGGTGAACATTATATTTTTTGCAGTGGCACCATAGGAAGAATACTTATCTATAAAAGATCCTCCTAAAAGGATGTCTATTGGCATCTTCTCTAAAGCAAAGAAATCACAATGGAAGATTTTATTCTAAATACGCAGGGGCTGCTGATGTTTGTATTTATTGCAGGTAAAACTATTCTCCTGAATATCTATGCTCTTATAAGCAAGTCTCTCATCTAGTGTCTCCCAATCACTGATGAGTTGTGGTTTAGCAAAGGATAAAGAAGCACCTGTGTCTACTTGTGCATCTACATATCTGCCATTAATTTCTAAGGTGAAGAACTGAGCAAACCTACCATTAATTAAATGGTTTAAATAGGCAGGTTGTGGTAATTCCAGTGAAGGAATGCTAGTACATACCAGCTTTTGTCTTTTTGGGTCTTGCACGATGATTGGTGCTGAGTAGACTTCTTCTTCAGGTTCTGATTCTGCTTCTTCTTGATTACTGCATTCACCAGGGCAGTAATCCTGGTCGGAGTAAAAGATACTGCCGACTTCATCCTCTTCTTCATAGCCATCGTCCCATCGTGGGTCTGCTGTAAGGACAGGTTCTTCAGCAGGCATGATTTGTTCCCAAATGGGTTCTTTGATTTCTTTTGGCGGCTCTCTGCTGGTGAATTTGTTTTTGATCCAGGAGTCGCTTGGCTTGAATTGGCTTGGATAATGCACAGGAGGATGCTGTGGTCTGTGCATTGTTGGTGGTACTCTCGGCTGCGAGGGTTGTCTCCCTCTGGATGATTCTCCTCTTAGAATGCTTCTTCCTCTAGGCTTTTCTGGTCGTTCTGGAACTTCATGATGAGCTCTTGACCAGGGTCCATATGCTTCATAAGAAGGATTAGAGCCTCTGGGCCAGTAAGGACGTGATCCTCGCTGCATGTTTGTCATTGGTTGTTCAAGATCATCGGCGAGAGATTCTAGCTCTGCTGCATCTTGTTCATCATCTGATGCTTCATCTGGAAGATCTTCGAGAACTGGTTCATAAATGTTTTCTGCCAAAGATCTGTCAAAGATTGGACAAAAGAGCCGTCTACTGACGCGATAAAAAGAATCTTTTTATCGCGTCAGTAGACGGCTCTTTTGTCCAATCTTTGACAGATCTTTGGCAGAAAACCTGCGATAGTAGGCAGGGGCCGAATGGCTACGGCTTCACTATTACACTCAAAACTTATTACACACTAGTTACAATATCCTTGTTTCAATTTCTGATTCACAGGATCCTTTAAAAAGGGCAAGTGAAGAGCATACTATTTTACAAGGCTACTAGATTTCACAAAGAAATTTTTCGATGATACTACTAAGGCAGAGAGGCTTATTTATAACACTAGAGAGGTCCTGCCTGCTCGCTGGCAAGGCGGTGTCTGTCTCATCATGCTTTATAGCGCATAGCTACAGTGAGGGACTATTATATCCATTAGACCCACATGATGATGATGTAGAAGAAGGAATCATGGGTTGTGGGCCCAACATGTCTTCCGCTTCGTCGAATAAGTCATCTTCGGATATAGGCTGAAAAAGGCACCTTATCTGAAACGTGCTTTGTAGGTACCAATGTTGGCAACGCCCAGTGTCACATGGCATATGGCGCGGAGTGCAATGAAAGTCGGATTCCCACTCAAGCTGTCGGCGAATGATAGTATGCACTACCGTGTCCTGACTATGGTTCTGTTCTTCATGGATGCGATGGGGGCCATGTCTTGCTATCCATCGGTACAGATGTTCATTGTGTGCCGTTCTTATCCGAATACGCCACGTCCATAGTGGTCGTTTTAACAAATCAGTGAATTGATTGTAGAGATATTCACTGTTGAGTCGTTCTATGATGAGGACTCCATTATTCTGTCGACGATTTGCTTGAATAGTCACTGCTGCAGACATCTGTAAATCTTAGGCTGCTGCATAAGAAATCCTCGTAAAACGGGGATGCATGCCTTCTCTCAGAATCTGTTCTTGAACCAGGGGATTCAAGAAATCAAATGCCTGGTTGAGTATCCTTGTGAGATTAAATCCTGGTGCAGGCTGATACATTAAAGTCGCTGGAGGATTCCGACTAAGCCAATCTGCAACTACATTATTCTTACCTATAATATGCTCAACTGAAAACTTAAACTGATTGAAAAATGCTTGCCACCTAACATACTTTCCACGACCATCTTTCCTACCATGATCCTTTTCTCGGAAGGTTAGGAATCTGGTGCAGTCAGTTACAACAATAAAATGTGGCAGGTGTAAAAGTTTGAGCATAAACTTTTCTAGACATTTTTTAACAACATAGATCTCCTTATCAGAAGAGATCCATTTCAGTACATCTGAGCTAAATACTCCACTAGCAAACTCACACACATACTCAATATTATTTACAATGCAAACAAGTACTCCTCCCCATGAGAGGTCTGAGACATCGGTGTATACTTTCATGTCTTGGGATTTAGGAATATGCAGCTCTGGTAAGACAGCAACTTTAGCCTTAATTTTCTGGACTGCTTCTGTATGTTTCTTTTCCCAACGAAAAGCTTTCTTCTTCTGGAGAAGTTCTTGTAATAGAAATCTGTCTTCACCAGCGTTAGGATAAAAACTATTTAAATAATTCAACAATCCCAAAAATGCTTGCAACTTTGGTTTATCTAGTTGCTCAGGAAAACCGATAACCTTTTCCTTTATGTGTGGCTGGATCTGCAGTTTCGAGTCTCGAATCACCATTCCGAGAAAGTTGCATTCAGTTGTACACAACTGAATCTTTGTTTCTGACAGGACTATTCCTGCATTTGAAGCCAGCTGAAAGAATGTGGAGAGATGAGCAGCATGTTCATCTAAAGAATTGCTGAAAACTAAAATATCATCTATATACACACATAAAAACTGAGAAGTGTCTTCAAAGATTTTATCCATATGCGCCTGATAATATGCTGGCGCATTCATTAAGGCGAAAGGCATGACAGTCCATTGAAAGTGGCCGAAAGGGCAACTAAATGCTGTCTTGGCTCTGTCTTCTTCCTTGACTCTGATCTGATAGAAAACTGATTTGCAGTCGAACTGTGAGAAGTATCTGCAGGCTGCAACCTTCTCTAGCAGGTAGCTTTTATCAGGTATGGGATATGGATATGGTTCAGTGATTGCATTTAATGGTCGATAATTGATGACCATTCTCTTTTTGCCCCTCTTCTAGTCTGAATGCTTGTTTACCATGAAAGCATAACAGCAGTATGGAGAGGTCGATTTTTCTATGAATCCATTGGCTTCCAGATCTTTGATCTGTGCCTCCGTATCAGTGTAACCCTGTGCTGGGATAGGGATTCTTTTTCCGATTTTCATGTGTTTGCCTTCAAGGATTTTTATCTCCATTTCAGGCATTGTCTTGGACCAAAACTGTTGCAGGTTATCCGAACAGATAGAGGACTTGATCCTTTCACCAATTTCTAGGATCTCAGCAGGGATTATCTCAGGTCTCTGAGTCATGGCACTTGGGAATTGCTCTGTGGCGTAAATGAGCCGGGGTATTCTGAGCCTTTCATTCTCTATGGTGAACATTATACTTTTTGCAGTGGCACCATAGGGAGTATACCTATCTATAAAAGATCCTCCTAAAAGGATGTCTATTGGCATCTTCTCTAAAGTAAAGAAATCACAATAGAAGATTTTATTCTGAATACACAGGGGCTGCTGATGTTTGTATTTATTGCAGGTAAAACTATTCCCCTGAATATCTATGCTCTTATAAGCAAGTCTCTCATCTAGTGTCTCCCAATCACTGATGAGTTGTGGTTTAGCAAAGGATAAAGAAGCACCTGTGTCTACTTGTGCATCTACATATCTGCCATTAATTTCTAAGGTGAAGAACTGAGCAAATCTACCATTAATTAAATAGTTTAAATAGGCAGGTTGTGGTAATTCCAGTGAAGGAATGCTAGTACATACCAGCTTTTGTCTTCCTGGGTCTTGTACAATGATTGGCGCTGAGTAGACTTCTTCTTCAGGTTCTGCTTCTGCTTCTTCTTCTTGATTACTGCATTTACCAGGGCAGTAATCCTGGTCGGAGTAAAAGATACTGCCGACTTCATCCTCTTCTTCATAGCCATCGTCCCATCGTGGGTCTGCTGCAACGACAGGTTCTTCAGCAGGCATGATTTGTTCCCAAATGGGTTCTCTGATTTCTTTTGGCGGCTCTCTGCTGGTGAATTTGTTTTTGATCCAGGAGTCGCTTGGCTTGAATTGGCTTGGATAATGCACAGGAGGATGCTGTGGTCTGTGCATCGTTGGTGGTTCTCTCGGCTGAGAGGGCTGTCTCCCTCTGGATGATTCTCCTCTTGGAATGCTTCTTCCTCTAGGCTTTTTTGGTCGTTCTGGAACTTCATGATGAGCTCTTGACCAGGGTCCATATGCTTCATAAGAAGGATTAGAGCCTCTAGGCCTGTAGGGACGTGATCCTCGTTGCATGTTGGACATTGGTTGTTCAAGATCATCGGCGAGAGATTCTAGCTCTGTTGCATCTTGTTCATCATCTGATGCTTCATCTGGAAGTCTTCGAGAACTGGTTCATAAATGTTTTCTTGAAGATAAAAATCTTCATCTGCATCTATTAGATCCCACCACGCTGCTGCGTGGGAGGAAAAAACAGCTTTAACTGCAGGATTTTTACAGGAGCAGTTAGGAGCAATATGGCCAGGTTTACGACAAATATAGCAAATAGGTTTGTGAGAAGCAGGACGAGGTGTATGTCGTTTCCTGAGGAAGCGATGAGGAGGTGCATAGGAGTGCTTCTTAGGGAAGGAGCGACGCTTATAGGAAAGGTGCCGGCGACGCTGCTTCTGATGACGACGTGGTTGTACATAAGGTCGACAGCCGAATGGGGCTGTTTCAGGGAACATAGGAGCAATATGAGCGGCTTGATGCTTGCTTAGCTTTTGAATAGACTTAGTCTCAGAGACTAAAGTCATAATGTTCTACTGCGTGAAATCAATAATATCTGATAGAGCAAGTTCTTCTATAGAAAGACCTTTCAGATCAATATATGAGAGAACTCTATCAATCAGATTATAAGGCATGGCATGCAAGAATTTCAACTTAACTTCTGTAGAAGTAGAGCAGCGACTTTCATATGCAAGCTTTCTAAATTGTTTTGCAAAAGCTTCAAATTGCTTAAGATCACAGAGTTCCATTTTCATCAACCACTTTTTGGACTCAAGCTGTCGATTACCGACAGGAGGAGCAAACTCATCAATTAGTAATCTGTACAAGGCATTTAAAGAATCTGGTTGGTTATGAACACGAGCGAATTGCTGTGCTTCTGAGATAGCATCCCACCAGAGATTAGTGATTCCCCATAAGAATTTTACTGCAAAGCATGAAGTACCAACTTGGTCAAGATGGGCCTGTATAGTAAGGACGCGCATGGTATTACACCAGGCAGCAATCTCATCTAATGGATTTAGCAGGTCATCTATATTAAGATACCAAGGTTGTAGATGGACATGGGTGCGTTGCATAAGAGAATGACTAGGGGATTTTTTGACTGTCTTAAAAGAAGGGCCAAAAGATACTGAACAAAGAGGTCTTGAGGAGGACTCGGCCTTTTGGTCTTCTTTAGATAGCCAACTAAGACTATCATCTAGGCTGTCAAGCTTTGAATCAATAGAATCTACTTTCTTCTGAATATTAGTCACAGTGTCTTTGATAGACAATACATCTCTACATAAATCATCAAAATTCTCAGAGAAATGAGCATTGAATCTTGAAATATAATTTCTCTGTTTGAACTCATTGGAGGGATTATCATAAGCGGCTGAAAAATAGTGCAAAACTCCAACGGCTTGTCTGTGAACACCTTTTGGCGGTGGCCATCTTCCACCTCTGTAGAGAGTAACCGTATCTTATGTTAAGAATTCACAGCAATTCGCTCGTGTTCATAACCAGCCAGATTCTTTGAATGCTTTGTACAGATTACTAATTGATGAGTTTGCTCCTCCTGTCGGTAATCGACAGCTCGAGTCTAAAAAGTGGTTGATAAAAATGGAACTGTGTGATTTGAAGCAATTTGAAGCTTTTGCAAAATTCTTCAGAAAGCTTGCATATGAAAGTCGCTGCTCTACTTCTGTTAAGAATTCAAGACTGTCTTCGCGAGGAAGACTCATTAGTGTATGTGGCAAATCATTGCCAAGATTTACTTCTTCATCCTCAATTAAAATATGACCAGTTTTTACAAATCTACGGGATGAGGACGTAGATGGTCTAGAAGGAGAAAGACGAGAGGCAGGTTTTCTGCCAAAGATCTGTCAAAGATTGGACAAAAGAGCCGTCTACTGACGCGATAAAAAGATTGGTATCAGAGCCATAAAGATCAAGAATAGAATCAGTTTCAAGTCTATACTGTAAGTTGTGATTTATTTTCCTATTCCGTGGATCAGATCTTTTGAGTTCTCTGCTCTGTAAATTTTTTTGGGAAGTCATTGCATCGAGTCACAGGCCGTTTACCCATATTGTCATAGGCCGCTTTTATCTCTGCATATCCTTTTCCCTCACCAAAAATTTCTCGCATTTCAGAACCCAAATCTCCCCACAATGGAATTCGGAAAAGTACCATCCACATCTACCGTAGAACTTGTCAATGAGTCTGAACTTGAAGGGATGTATGAGTTGCCTCCTTTTATCCCAGATCAAATTTTCGAGTCTCCTGACATTGAAGTCACAGAAACAGATCTTGAAAAGGAAACTAGTATGTTCAAACCTCCGGCACTTAAGGCTTCTAGTGTGTATAAACAATCTGAACTAGTTAAGTCTAAGTTTCTATATACTTCTACTTATCTTTCATTTGTTAAACCCAGGATTAAGTCTATTGAGCTAATCCTCTGTTATCAGCCTAAAAAGACTTATCAGACAAATTTGCTTCCTCTGTTGCCAGAAAAATAGATCATGTATATTAGATCGCATAGCAATGTCAAGTTTGTCCATTTTGGTTTGATTAGAGTTTATATTAAGCCTCTAATTCCTGCAAATATAAAACCAGTATTATATTTAGCTTTCTGTGACCGTCGCCAAGTCAGTTTTAAACATTCATGTCAACTGTCTAGCCTTGGCCGACTTAACGATGATGTAATCTGTTTTGAGTTTTGTCCTAACCTTTCAGTCGCAGTCCGCGACAAAGGATGTAAAGAAGTTAAACATGGATATCACTAGATTGTTGGGGTTTGTTCTCTTCTTTGTATGGTCTCAATATGTTTGGAGAATTCCAGTATGCATCCATAAACATTTCTGTTTTGTATAGCATGACCAATACAAACCACCCCAAAATCTTAGAAAATCTACCTTTTGCCAGAAGGTTGAGTGGTACAGTCCAGTTACAGAAGAGACATATAGAAACAATCGAAGTTCCATCTGAATGGAAACTCGATTGGCTTAAACATGTCTCTCCCAGAATGAAAAGCCAAGCCACTGTTCATAAAAGTGATGGTAGATCTGTAAATATATTACCCAGATCCTTGTCCATGCAATCCTCTCGTCTTTTTCCTTCTAGACCATCTACGTCCTCATCCCGTAGATCTGTAAAAACTGGTCATATTCTCATAGATGATGAAGAAGTAAATCTTGGCAATGATTTGCCACATACACTAATGAGTCTTCCTCGCGAAGACAGTCATGAATTCTTAACAGAAGATACGGTTACTCTCTACAGAGGTGGAAGATGGCCACCGCCAAAAGGTGTTCACAGACAAGCCGCTGGAGCTTTGCACTATTTTTCAGCCGCTTATGATAATCCATCCAATGAGTTCAAACAGAGAAATTATATTTCAAGATTCAATGCTCATTTCTCTGAGAATTTTGATGATTTATGTAGAGATGTATTGTCTATCAAAGACACTGTTACTAATAGTCAGAAGAAAGTAGATTCTATTGATTCAAAGCTTGACAGCCTAGATGATAGTCTTAGTTGGCTATCTAAAGAAGACCAAAAGGCCGAGTCCTCCTCAAGACCTCTTTGTTCAGTATCTTTTGGCCCTTCTTTTAAGACAGTCAAAAAATCCCCTAGTCATTCTCTTATGCAACGCACCCATGTCCATCTACAACCTTGGTATCTTAATATAGATGACCTGCTAAATCCATTAGATGAGATTGCTGCCTGGTGTAATACCATGCGCGTCCTTACTATACAGGCCCATCTTGACCAAGTTGGTACTTCATGCTTTGCAGTAAAATTCTTATGGGGAATCACTAATCTCTGGTGGGATGCTATCTCAGAAGCACAGCAATTCGCTCGTGTTCATAACCAACCAGATTCTTTAAATGCCTTGTACAGATTACTAATTGATGAGTTTGCTCCTCCTGTCGGTAATCGACAGCTTGAGTCCAAAAAGTGGTTGATGAAAATGGAACTCTGTGATCTTAAGCAATTTGAAGCTTTTGCAAAACAATTTAGAAAGCTTGCATATGAAAGTCGCTGCTCTACTTCTACAGAAGTTAAGTTGAAATTCTTGCATGCCATGCCTTATAATCTGATTGATAGAGTTCTCTCATATATTGATCTGAAAGGTCTTTCTATAGAAGAACTTGCTCTATCAGATATTATTGATTTCACGCAGTAGAACATTATGACTTTAGTCTCTGAGACTAAGTCTATTCAAAAGCTAAGCAAGCATCAAGCCGCTCATATTGCTCCTATGTTCCCTGAAACAGCCCCATTCGGCTGTCGACCTTATGTACAACCACGTCGTCATCAGAAGCAGCGTCGCCGGCACCTTTCCTATAAGCGTCGCTCCTTCCCTAAGAAGCACTCCTATGCACCTCCTCATCGCTTCCTCAGGAAACGACATACACCTCGTCCTGCTTCTCACAAACCTATTTGCTATATTTGTCGTAAACCTGGCCATATTGCTCCTAACTGCTCCTGTAAAAATCCTGCAGTTAAAGCTGTTTTTTCCTCCCACGCAGCAGCGTGGTGGGATCTAATAGATGCAGATGAAGATTTTTATCTTCAAGAAAACATTTATGAACCAGTTCTCGAAGATCTTCCAGATGAAGCATCAGATGATGAACAAGATGCAGCAGAGCTAGAATCTCTCGCCGATGATCTTGAACAACCAATGTCCAACATGCAACGAGGATCACGTCCCTACAGGCCTAGAGGCTCTAATCCTTCTTATGAAGCATATGGACCCTGGTCAAGAGCTCATCATGAAGTTCCAGAACGACCAAAAAAGCCTAGAGGAAGAAGCATTCCAAGAGGAGAATCATCCAGAGGGAGACAGCCCTCTCAGCCGAGAGAACCACCAACGATGCACAGACCACAGCATCCTCCTGTGCATTATCCAAGCCAATTCAAGCCAAGCGACTCCTGGATCAAAAACAAATTCACCAGCAGAGAGCCGCCAAAAGAAATCAGAGAACCCATTTGGGAACAAATCATGCCTGCTGAAGAACCTGTCGTTGCAGCAGACCCACGATGGGACGATGGCTATGAAGAAGAGGATGAAGTCGGCAGTATCTTTTACTCCGACCAGGATTACTGCCCTGGTAAATGCAGTAATCAAGAAGAAGAAGCAGAAGCAGAACCTGAAGAAGAAGTCTACTCAGCGCCAATCATTGTACAAGACCCAGGAAGACAAAAGCTGGTATGTACTAGCATTCCTTCACTGGAATTACCACAACCTGCCTATTTAAACCATTTAATTAATGGTAGATTTGCTCAGTTCTTCACCTTAGAAATTAATGGCAGATATGTCGATGCACAAGTAGACACAGGGGCTTCTTTATCCTTTGCTAAACCACAACTCATCAGTGATTGGGAGACACTAGATGAGAGACTTGCTTATAAGAGCATAGATATTCAGGGGAATAGTTTTACCTGCAATAAATACAAACATCAGCAGCCCCTGCGTATTCAGAATAAAATCTTCCATTGTGATTTCTTTGCTTTAGAGAAGATGCCAATAGACATCCTTTTAGGAGGATCTTTTATAGATAGGTATACTCCCTATGGTGCCACTGCAAAAAGTATAATGTTCACCATAGAGAATGAAAGGCTCAGAATACCTCGGCTCATTTACGCCACAGAGCAATTCCCAAGTGCCATGACTCAGAGCCCTGAGATAATCCCTGCTGAGATCTTACAAATGGGTGAAAGGATCAAGTCCTCTATCTGTTCGGCTAATCCGCAACAGTGTTGTTCCAAAACTATGCCTGAAATGGAGATAAAAATCCTTGAAGGCAAACACATGAAAATCGGGAAAAGAATTCCTATCCCAGCACAGGATTACACTCATATGGAGGCACAGATCAAAGATCTGGAAGCCAATGGATTCATAGAAAAATCGACCTCTCCATACTGCTGTTATGCTTTCATGGTAAACAAGCATTCAGAACAGAAGAGGGGCAAAAACAGAATGGTCATCAATTATCGACCATTAAATGCAATCACTGAACCATATCCATATCCCATACCTGATAAAAGCTACCTGCTAGAGAAGGTTGCAGCCTGCAGATACTTCTCACAGTTCGACTGCAAATCAGGGTTCTATCAGATCAGAGTCAAGGAAGAAGACAGAGCCAAGACAGCATTTAGTTGCCCTTTCGGCCACTTCCAATGGACTGTCATGCCTTTCGACTTAATGAATGCGCCAGCATATTATCAGGCGCATATGGATAAAATCTTTGAAGGCACTTCTCAGTTTTTATGTGTATATAGATGATATTTTAGTTTTCAGCAATTCTTTAGATGAACATGCTGTTCATCTCTCCACATTCTTTCAGCTGGCTTCAAATGCAGGAATAGTTCTGTCAGAAACAAAGATTCAGTTGTGTACAACTGAATGCAACTTTCTCGGAATGGTGATTCGAGACTCGAAACTGCAGATCCAGCCACACATAAAGGAAAAGGTTATCGATTTCCCTGAGCAACTAGATAAACCAAAGTTGCAAGCATTTTTGGAATTGTTGAATTATTTGAATAGTTTTTATCCTAACGCTGGTGAAGACAGATTTCTGTTGCAAGAACTTCTCCAGAAGAAAAACTCATTTAGTTGGGAACAAAGACATACAGAGGCAGTTCAGAAAATCAATGGAAACTCGATTGGCTTAAGCATGTCTCTCCCAGAATGAAAAGCCAAGCCACTGTTCATCAAAGTGATGGTAGATCTGTAAATATATTACCCAGATCCTTGTCCATGCAATCCTCTCGTCTTTCTCCTTCTAGACCATCTACGTCCTCATCCCGTAGATCTGTAAAAACTGGTCATATTCTCATAGAGGATGAAGAAGTAAATCTTGGCAATGATTTGCCACATACACTAATGAGTCTTCCTCGCGAAGACAGTCTTGAATTCTTAACAGAAGATACGGTTACTCTCTACAGAGGTGGAAGATGGCCACCGCCAAAAGGTGTTCACAGACAAGCTGCTGAAGTTTTGCACTATTTTTCAGCCGCTTATGATAATCCATCCAATGAGTTCAAACAGAGAAATTATGTCTCAAGGTTCAATGCCCATTTCTCTGAGAATTTTGATGATTTATGTAGAGATGTGTTGTCTATCAAAGACACTGTCACTAACATTCAGAAGAAAGTAGATTCTATAGATACAAAGCTTGATAGCTTAAATGATAGTCTTAGTTGGCTATCTAAAGAAGACCAAAAGGCCGAGTCCTCTTCGAGACCTCTTTGTTCAGTATCTTTTGGCCCTTCTTTTAAAACAGTCAAGAAATCCCCTAGTCATTCTCTTATGCAACGCACTCATGTCCATCTACAACCTTGGTATCTTAATATAGATGACCTGCTAAATCTTCTAGATGAGATTGCTGCCTGGTGTAATACCATGCGAGTCCTTACCATACAGGCCCATCTTGACCAAGTTGGCACTTCATGCTTTGCAGTCAAATTTTTATGGAGAATCACTAACCTCTGGTGGGATGCCATCCCAAAAGCACAGCAATTCGCTCGTGTTCATAACCAACCAGATTCTTTGAATGCTTTGTACAGATTACTAATTGATGAGTTTGCTCCTCCTGTCGGTAATCGACAGCTCGAGTCTAAAAAGTAGTTGATGAAAATGGAACTGTGTGATTTGAAGCAATTTGAAGCTTTTGCAAAACAATTCATAAAGCTTGCATATGAAAGTCGCTGCTCTACTTCTACAGAAGTTAAGTTGAAATTCTTGCATGCCATGCCTTATAATCTGATTGATACAGTTCTCTCATATATTGATCTGAAAGGTCTTTCTATAAAAGAACTTGCTCTATTAGATATTATTGATTTCACGCAGCAAAACATTATGACTTTAGTCTCTGAGACAGTCTATTCAAAAGCTAAGCAAGCATCAAGCCGCTCATATTGCTCCTATGTTCCCTGAAACAGCGTCATTCGGCTGTCGACCTTATGTACAACCACGTCGTCATCAGAAGCAGCGTCGCCGACACCTTTCCTATAAGCGTCGCTCCTTCCCTAAGAAGCACTCCTATGCACCTCCTCATCGCTTCCTCAGGAAACGACATACACCTCGTCCTGCTTCTCACAAACCTATTTGCTATATTTGTCGTAAACCTGGCCATATTGCTCCTAACTGCTCCTGTAAAAATCCTGCAGTTAAAGCTGTTTTTTCCTCCCACGCAGCAGCGTGGTGGGATCTAATAGATGCAGATTAAGATTTTTATCTTCAAGAAAACATTTATGAACCAGTTCTCGAAGATCTTCCAGATGAAGCATCAGATGATGAACAAGATGCAGCAGAGCTAGAATCTCTCGCCGATGATCTTGAACAACCAATGTCCAACATGCAACGAGGATCACGTCCCTACAGGCCTAGAGGCTCTAATCCTTCTTATGAAGCATATGGACCCTGGTCAAGAGCTCATCATGAAGTTCCAGAACAACCAAAAAAGCCTAGAGGAAGAAGCATTCCAAGAGGAGAATCATCCAGAGGGAGACAGCCCTCTCAGCCGAGAGAACCACCAACGATGCACAGACCACAGCATCCTCCTGTGCATTATCCAAGCCAATTCAAGCCAAGCGACTCCTGGATCAAAAACAAATTCACCAGCAGAGAGCCGCCAAAAGAAATCAGAGAACCCATTTGGGAACAAATCATGCCTGCTGAAGAACCTGTCGTTGCAGCAGACCCACGATGGGACGATGGCTATGAAGAAGAGGATGAAGTCGGCAGTATCTTTTACTCCGACCAGGATTACTGCCCTGGTAAATGCAGTAATCAAGAAGAAGAAGCAGAAGCAGAACCTGAAGAAGAAGTCTACTCAGCGCCAATCATTGTACAAGACCCAGGAAGACAAAAGCTGGTATGTACTAGCATTCCTTCACTGGAATTACCACAACCTGCCTATTTAAACTATTTAATTAATGGTAGATTTGCTCAGTTCTTCACCTTAGAAATTAATGGCAGATATGTAGATGCACAAGTAGACACAGGTGCTTCTTTATCCTTTGCTAAACCACAACTCATCAGTGATTGGGAGACACTAGATGAGAGACTTGCTTATAAGAGCATAGATATTCAGGAGAATAGTTTTACCTGCAATAAATACAAACATCAGCAGCCCCTGCGTATTCAGAATAAAATCTTCCATTGTGATTTCTTTGCTTTAGAGAAGATGCCAATAGACATCCTTTTAGGAGGATCTTTTATAGATAGGTATACTCCCTATGGTGCCACTGCAAAAAGTATAATGTTCACCATAGAGAATGAAAGGCTCAGAATACCCCGACTCATTTACGCCACAGAGCAATTCCCAAGTGCCATGACTCAGAGTCCTGAGATAATCCCTGCTGAGATCCTAGAAATTGGTGAAAGGATCGAGTCCTCTATCTGTTCGGATAACCCGCAACAGTTTTGGTCCAAGACAATGCCTGAAATGGAGATAAAAGTCCTTGAAGGCAAACACATGAAAATCGGGAAAAGAATCCCTATCCCAACACAGGATTACACTAATATGGAGGCACAGATCAAAGATCTGGAAGCCAATGGATTCATAGAAAAATCGACCTCTCCATACTGCTGTTATGTTTTCATGGTAAACAAGCATTCAGAACAGAAGAGGGGCAAAAAGAGAATGGTTATCAATTATCGACCATTAAATGCAATCACTGAACCATATCCATATCCCATACCTGATAAAATCTACCTGTTAGAGAAGGTTGCAGCCTGCAGATACTTCTCACAGTTCGACTGCAAATCAGACTTCTATCAGATCAGAGTCAAGAAAGAAGACAGAGCCAAGACAGCATTCAGTTGCCCATTCGGCCACTACCAATGGACTGTCATGCCTTTCGGCCTAATGAATGCGCCAGCCTATTATCAGGCGCATATGGATAAAATCTTTGAAGGCACTTCTCAGTTTTTATGTGTGTATATAGATGATATTTTAGTTTTCAGCAATTCTTTAGATGAACATGCTGCTCATCTCTCCACATTCTTTCAGCTGACTTCAAATGCAGGAATAGTCCTGTCAGAAACAAAGATTCAGTTGTGTACAACTGAATGCAACTTTCTCGGAATGGTGATTCGAGACTCGAAACTGCAGATCCAGCCACACATAAAGGAAAAGGTTATCGGTTTTCCTGAGCAACTAGATAAATCAAAGTTGCAAGCATTTTTGGGATTGTTGAATTATTTAAATAGTTTTTATCCTAACGCTGGTGAAGACAGATTTCTATTACAAGAACTTCTCCAGAAGAAGAAAGCTTTCCGTTGAGAAAAGAAATATACAGAAGCAGTCCAGAAATTAAGGCTAAAGTTGCTGTCTTACCAGAGCTGCATATTCCTAAATCCCAAGACATGAAAGAATACACCGATGCCTCGGACCTCTCATGGGGAGGAGTACTTGTTTGCATTGTAAATAATATTGAGTATGTGTGTGAGTTTGCTAGTGGAGTATTTAGCTCAGATGTACTGAAATGGATCTCTTCTGATAAGGAGATCTACGCTGTTAAAAAATGTCTAAAAAAGTTTATGCTCAAACTTTTACACCTACCACATTTTATTGTTGTAACTGACTGCACCAGATTCCTAACCTTCCGAAAAAAGGATCATGGTAGGAAAGATGGTCGTGGAAAGTATGTTAAGTGGCAAGCATTTTTCAATCAATTTAAGTTTTCAGTTGAGCATATTATAGGTAAGAATAATGTAGTTGCAGATTGGCTTAGTCGGAATCCTCCAGCCACTTTAATGCATCAGCCTGCACCAGGATTTAATCTCACAAGGATACTCAACCAGGCATTTGATTCCTTGAATCCCCTGGTTCAAGAACAGATTCTGAGAGAAGGCATGCATCCCCGTTTTACGAGAATTTCTTATGCAGCAGCCCAAGACTTGCAGATGTCTGCCGCAGTGACTATTCAAGCAAATCGCAGACAAAACAATGGAGTCATCATAATAGAACGACTCAACAGTGAATATCTCTATAATCAATTCACTGATCTGTTGAAACGACCACTATGGACGTGGCGTATTCGGATAAGAACGGCACACAATGAACATCTGTACCGATGGATAGCAAGACATGGCCCCCATTGCATCCATGAAGAACAGAACCATAGTCAGGACACGGTAGTGCATACTATCATTCGCCGACAGCTTGAGTGGGAATCCCACTTTCATTGCACTCCGCGCCATATGCCATGTGACACCGGCCGTTGCCGACATTGGTACCTACAAAGCACGTTTCAGATAAGGTGCCTTTTTCAGCCTATATCTGAAAATGACTTATTCGACGAAGCGGAAGACATGTTGGGCCCACAACCCATGATTCCTTCTTCTACATCATCATCATGTGGGTCTAATGGATATAATAGTCCCTCACTGTAGCTATGCGCTGTAAAGCATGATGAGACAGACACCGCCTTGCCAGCGAGCACGCAGGACCTCTCTAATGCTATAAATAAGCCTCTCTGCCTTAGTAGTATCATCGAAAAATTTCCTTGTGAAATCTAGTAGCCTTGTAAAAGAGTATGCTCTTCACTTGCCCTTTTCGAAGGATCCTGTGAATCAGAAAGCAATATGGCCAAGCTTACGGCAAATATAGCAAATGGGTTTGTGAGAAGCAGGACGAGGTGTATGTCGTTTCCTGAGGAAGCGATGAGGAGGTGCATAGGAGTGCTTCTTAGGGAAGGAGCGACGCTTATAGGAAAGGTGCCGGCGACGCTGCTTCTGATGACGATGTGGTTGTACATAAGGTCGACAGCCGAATGGGGCTGTTTCAGGGAACATAGGAGCAATATGAGCGGCTTGATGCTTGCTTAGCTTTTGAATAGACTGTCTCAGAGACTAAAGTCATAATGTTCTGCTGCGTTAAATCAATAATATCTGATAGAGCAAGTTCTTCTATAGAAAGACCTTTCAGATCAATATATGAGAGAACTCTATCAATCAGATGTCTGATAAGTCTTTTTAGGCTGATAACAGAGGATTAGCTCAATAGACTTAATCCTGGGTTTAACAAATGAAAGATAAGTAGAAGTATATAGAAACTTAGACTTAACTAGTTCAGATTGTTTATACACACTAGAAGCCTTAAGTGCCGGAGGTTTGAACATACTGGTTTCTTTTTCAAGATCTGTTTCTGTGACTTCAATGTCAGGAGACTCGGATATCTGATCTGGGATAAAAGGAGGCAACTCATACATCCCTTCAAGTTCAGACTCATTGACAAGTTCTACGGTAGATGTGGATGGTACTTTTCCGAATTCCATTGTGGGGAGATTTGGGTTCTGGAATGCGAGAAATTTCTGGTGAGGGAAAAGGATATGTAGAGATAAAAGCGGCCTATGACAATATGAGATAGCTTGGCTTGTACTTCATGTTATTTTTTAAAGGTATTGCCAAAACACACATTTCCATTTTCTTTACCTTACTTTTGACATACAGCAGTTTTCTTGCATTGCATTACAAATGGAATCCTCTTAAAACCATCTACTTTCTTCCACCATTGATTGATGAGATTGTAAATATTGGGATCTTGTATCTAGATTCTTTCAAATTTGAAAAGGCTTTTTTGAGAGGGTATCTCATTGTAGTTTTGATTATTCGCTGCTGATATGATCTAATATATTGGACTTTATCAAGTGCGAGCATATTCCCCTCAAGCCCACAAATCTGTGATCAGAAAATAATCAATTCTTGCTGCCATGAAGGGGCCAAGTAGCCTCCTATCACATATCTTTATTTTTCCTCATGAATACCAGCATCAATAAGATTGTTATTTTAAATAATTTTGCAGATTACTCTGAGAGTTGATGGTACTGCAGGAGGCCTATTTTTTTCTCACCGGGTGGGAGGACAGTGTCATAATCTCCTATGATTATGGCTATTACATCGCCTATATCCCTTAATCAATTAAACATGATATTCCATATCTGAGATTTATGGGCTGGATTCCCTGTACTTCCCAAACTGAGCATTTGTTGAAGGTTGAATTTGTTTAAGCTAAAGGGTCTAAGAAGGCCCCAGATTTCATTATCTTGCTTCACTACAATAAATTTATCTGCATTACAAATTAGAAGTGCCCCTCCCAAACGTCCATATGCGTTTTTCTCTACATATCAGACTTGGTACCAAAGATTTTTCACTAGCTATGAGAGTCGGCATGCTGAACTTTTGTTTCTTGTAATAAGACCATATCTATGTGATATTATTTTAACATATTTTTGAAGATTATCCTGCTTTTCCTTTCTTTGCATTCCATGAATCTTATAGGGCATAAGTTTCATGACTGACTGGTATTAAGGAAAAAAAATTAATTATCAACGACTTCAGTGTTTTTGCCGTAAAAACTGTCCATGCTTGAAGCTTTGTGCTGCCATTTTTTTGACTTATTATGTTTCATTGTTTGATAATGTGATGTGTAAGAACAACCATTTCAGTAGCTAGGGACCAAAATTCTTTGCCGCCTCTAATGGTTGCTCCAATGACAACTAAGCTTTGACTTTATTCAAATGCTTTTTTTATGGCATAAAGTTCCCCTTGTCAATGAGCATTTTATGGCATCAATATTCCCAGATTGGTTGGTCCTGATTGCCACTTTGTGTTATCTTGTCCTCACATGGTTATTTATATTTGTACTTATATCTTATGGCTAGGTTTTACCACATTTGGGTTCACCTCTTAGTCATGCTTTTGTTTTTTAGTTCTTAGTCGCTTTTTCAGCCCCTAGGGTTCTATTTTACCCAAATACTTTTCTATTGTAACTGGTTGTACTTATGAATCTCATTAACCCAAATGGCCATTCGTAGACAGTAATATAATGTTTTACTTTCTTTCTTCTTGGTATTCTTTCGTTCAGTTCACAAGCTGCTATTGTTCCTGTTAAAAAGAATTTCATTTCACTTTTCAATCAATCTTGGTTGAAAGTTACTGTGTTCTGTGTAAAGCTAAATTTTGTTTCTCAATGTCGTGGACGAATTTATTCAACATATATTGTCTAGCACGGCCTTATTTACCATTATTTCATCCAATTCATATTCTATATTGACATCTTTCAAATTATTTTAACCTGGCTCCTATTTGTCAACAATTAAAACTTCATATTGATCAGGAGAATATGACGAGAGCTTAGTTCTTCTTTGAACAGTGCAGGTAATTTTCTTGATTTGGTGTTTATTTACCTTTCTCTGCTCCAATTTTTGCGTGTTGGATAGAGCATCGCTAACTTCAGCTGCTGAAAATTGGTGCTTGCTGGGGACTTCTAAAACTCTTAGCAATTTTAGCCTTACAGTCCTTTAGAAAGTTTTTTCATTCATGGCATGTTCACCATTTGAAAAGGGATATTCTCATAGTTAACTTCTTGTTCTCAAATGTGCCCCCTGATTCTCAGTTCAACTCTATCTTGGAGTGGCTTTCCAAGCGCTGGATTAACACAAATTTGGGCATAAATTGTAATGGTTCTATCCATAGTAAGGTCAGAGGCTCGAATATATTCTTTTAGTTTCTCCTCTGGGTCTCAAATCAATAGTCTTCCTAACTTCATATAGGAAAGCAAAAATCCTAACCCATACAGAGGCAGTTCCTTCATTGAGTTAAATTAATAAATTCAACGATCCAATACTTCATGAACAGTCCAGCTCTGTTCATGAACATGGCCCTCCTTCAAAGATAGTTTCCTTGGTTTATTTAGTGCAAACAATATTGTAAAATAACCATTGTTCATACCATATTATCCATCTTGCCCCTTTTATGGAGGTCCAATTATCTTATCCAGTATCCTAGTCGTTTGGGGGATGGTCCGATTTCCTTGACGGTATATATATGACTTCTAACTCCTCCAGTGATAGCGACATCAACTTGTGCATCCTATGTTTTTTTATGACAGCTACTAATATCCCCAAAGATCTTGTTTCTACTATGGTTATTTGACTTCTCTTTAGTTGTAAATATCTCTCGAGCTCTTTTTCTTCCAGCAAAGCTATTTTTCCAACTAAGATCATACGGGGGGTAGGTGAAGTGGAAGGAAGGGCTGGCCCCTCCCTGCTATCAGAAATGATAAGAAACCAAACGCAGACAGCATAATGCTAAGTGGAAGACTTCAATATGCAGGTTTAGTTAATGAGATATGTATACGTCAAAGACATCTAGTAATTAAACCATCAAAAAGATTAAACTACATGAAATATTGATATTTTCCATTTTCACATAATAGGTCACAACATATGCCCATGTGATATGCAGTCTATTTTCAAATGACAAAGTCAAATTTTGGTAAATAGTGCTAACTAGGTAATATTAATCACCATCATACAGGCTCGTTTGGTATTCAAAACTGAAAATATGGAGTTCAAAATCTGAAGTAGAGATTAAAAAATCAAAATGAAACAAGAGAACAAATAAGTCAAGTGACAAATTACAAAATTGAGTAGAGCAAAGGAGTTTAGAGTTCATTGTGTTAATAAAAACCCAAAAAAACAATAATTCATAGACATGGTCACTTACCATCATACCCATCCAAGATGCTAATATGTAGTCTCGAATACTTATAGGTGTTACAGAGAGAAGGTAGTTTACAATGCTGAATGGAACCAGCGGTGCAAGACGAAGGAGGAAAACAATCTGCAAAAGAAATAAGATCAAAATATTTAAATATATTCCATGTTCCACTAGTTCATGAGGAAAGCTTTAAAAATAAAGAAAGGGAAAACAATAGGAAAGACAGAGAAACAATTATATAATAAAATCTCACAAAAGATGGCTAAGTTTTTTTCAAAGTAGGTCAGACCATATAGAAGAACTGAATTGGCCCTAAAATATACATGTTACAAACCTACACTCTAACCAAATTGAACATAATTTTCTATGCTTGTAAACCCACCCTCGTGACAAGTAATTAGAGTAAGCAACATATTGAATTGGCACGAAAAAACACATTACATTCTTAGCTTGATTAGAGAAAATTCCCAATAAAGAGGATCATGAGACACTTCAAACTACAAAAAGAAAGAAATGAATTTTGTTTTTCTATAGAGCTTCCGTTTTAAATGCTCTATATGGAGAAAGAACATCAAAAAAACAAATTCATTTTTTTTTCATATCATTACACATTTAACATCTTGTATTTGATGAAAGCATATATCAGAAAACCTAAATATAGAAAACAAAGAGCATGAGTTAAGGCGTAATTGAATAATAATATGCGATGCTAGGCTGCTAGCAATAATAGCATTTGTGAATACAAATTTTTCAAGTGGAAGATCTAGAATTGAATATCAAGGTGGTAAAATGCATGAGGGATGGAAGAATTGCATGCTCAAAATGCAAGTGTGGTTCCCTTTTATAATGTACGCCAAACATGCATACGTACGAATTTTTGGATAATTACACATGCACACAAACGCAAGGCATATGCATGTGCATGCTTAAAGAAACACCTTTAAAAGACCATCAAATAATCTACCACTTTAAACTATTGTGGAGAAGATATAGATGCCCTCATTGACAGAAAAGTTAAAAAAGCCATCCTCCCAAGGAATTGGTGAATTGAAAAGAAAAACATCTCAACAAAAATATTCTCGTTTGTGACCTTTTACTACATTTGACATGGATATGTGCAAAAAGGAATGAAACCAAATGTGAATACAGACAGACGTTGCTCAAGAATGGGATAGAATTTTTTTTTAAGTTCTAACAGTAGCAATAGCAAGCTCTAGCACTATTATGTATAATAATTCAGCTGTCAAATGTATGGTTAAACATCAAGATGCAGCCATCTGTATCAATCAAGTGTATAATCAGCATCATTGTGCACCAAAGGAAGGAGCCAGTAGATATAAGAAGTGCCTCAAATTGTATAAGAATTATCCCTTTTAATTGTGAGAAGCATACATATAATTTTGTACACCCCTATGCATGTGTGCGCACCCGTGACCCAAGCACACATGCATGCAAGCATTTGGGTGCATGGTTACTTCACAAACTTGAGTTGAAATCTGATCATGCCCTATTAATTATAAATTACTCTATGCAACAATATAGAATCCATGAGAAAGAAAACATCAAGGGGTTGTCATCATCTTCCAGGCCAGAGTCCTTCCTCTTGAAGTACTGATGTCCAATTATTCTTGATGGTACTGAAGAATCAGTGACCTGTAACCTCCTAAGTTCAACTACTTAATGGAATTGATATAATTGCAACATGCTGCCCTGCCCTGAATTTACTTCAAAATGACATTTTGGAATGCTTTATAGACTTCAAACTAGTGTAGTATACTGTTGGATACATAAAACAAAACTTGTAGGATTGTAACAGAAATGGAATCAACCATGAACGGCAACCATGAACCATAAATAAAAAAAGTTGCAGAGATTTTGGTCTGGAAAACCCTGAGGTGAGGAAAAACTAGTTGGAAGTGGCAATTTCCCAGCTTCCTAATTCTTATGGTCAAAGATGGATTACAAAGAGATCAATAGAACAAGTACAACAAGCGTCATATTATCTTGCTAACTCAGCTACTTTCTGCTCCTTTCTCCTTCTTTGACAACCAACTCCCAACACTGTCACTCACACTCATCTCTCTTCATCTGGATTTCCGCCTTACTTGTACCACTCAGGAGTGTCCCTTCATGCACTAAAGGACTCCCTACCGTCTAGAAACTCAAGAGACATCACTTCTCTATCTTTACATGGGTTGTACAGTCAATGCGGGCGAAACCAGCTGTTAATACAGACCTTCGGTTTTGAAACAGCCACTTTCGGAACCAGCAGTTACAGAACCGGCACTCTGTATTAAGCAGCAGTTTCATCACCATACAAAAAACATTTTGTTTGGAGCCCTGCTGCTGACTGAAACTGGATTTGTTTTGGTTGGATGATGAAGAGGATTGATTCGGTGATTCCTATGGATCAACCAGTGCTTATGAAAGAGGTTTCTGCACTCCCAATGGCTTTGATGGGAGATTCCAGTCGGGATGAAGGTGAGCATGAGATGAAGTATCCGTCCAAACCTCGCCTTGTGCAGAATACACAGCCATCGTCTGAGTCTGAATTGTATAAATCCAATAAAAAGACAAATGTTGTTCATCATAACCTACCATATCTTCAGCATTGACAGAGCACGACATGTTTCATCTTTTGCATCAACATTTGAGGAAATGAGCAGTGAATTTACTTTATAGAGAAAGCTCAGCAATGTGCATGAAGATTGTCAACTGGAATATTAGAGATAAGGGACTGAACTTAAAAAGACAACTGTGGGGAAAAAAAAGAGAATCTAGTTGATCTTTTTCTTCTTCAAGAAACTAAGTTGCCCCAAGATAAAATTGTCTTTCAATTTAGCAAATATGGCCATATGTACAATATAGTGGGACTTGACCCTAATGGCTGTTCGTATGGGACTGCCCTATGGAAAACTACTAAACTCCAATTTCAGCAATCATCTACAGAGGCTTGAGGTGCAGTAGCCAAGTACTTTTTCATGCTGGTTTGACATAGATGATTATATTATCTTTTTTATCTTCCACCATCTTTTCCTTTAAAATTGTAAAAACTACTGGCATTTTGCCACTTGTTTTAGGCAATAACTTTAACACAATTCAATAACATGAAATGGCAGGCAGACTGTTTTCTCACTAATTTAGATGATAAATTTATAATTTTCTTAAAACAAATCCACTTGTCAATGTTGATTTAAGAATCACCCCATGGGTGCAATCGCTGTTAGGAATTCATTATATGCCAAGAAATTAGACCATTTCCTCATCTATGAATTTTGTTTGGAGGATAAATGGAGATTATCTGCTCCTGTCAGAGACTCGATTGGATCCAAGCACTGGCTAATTAAGCTACTTCTCATTTGATCAGCCCCCAGTAAAGTGTCCATTTAAATTTGAAATATCTGGTTTTTCATCCTCCTATTCATTATTTTATTTAGCAACGGTGGAGGGAAGGTGATAGCATCCATATTTTCATTATTTTGAGGAGCTTGTAAACTAGAATTTTGAAAATTCTCCTTAAGAGATGGAATTGGATGCATTTTGGCAACATCTTTTAGAAATTAAAGAAAGTGCAAGGTCAGCTAGCAAGCCTTCAGCATACATAATTACATAAACACCCTTCTGATTTTTACTGGCAGAAGTTTTATTAATTACAGAATATCTGATGTACATGCTCAAGAACAAGTTTATAGGTGTCAAAAGTCTCGGCATGACATCGATCCATGAAAGAGATCATAGTACAAAGTTTTTCATGAATTTATGATTCAAAAATGTATTATTAATCTTACTTCTCAGCTTGAGCTTCTCAATTGTTCTATATTGAACTCTACACATGAAATTTAATAAAGTCACTATACACTATTTTTAGCACTTGTTAATTGAACCACCAGGAAAACATGCATGTGCTCAACAATACCTATTGGCACATAATCTTTGTTTCATAACCAGCCATCACAGTAGTCCCGAGTCCCCTTGGAACCCATTACAAAGAACAAACTTTATTTTCTCCCTGCAACAGGACAAATCTTCATAATCAGACAACTTCCCTTAGTTTTAACAGAACTTTTGACCTATCCTTAAGAATGATTTATTCGCTGCATTGCCCCCACGCTCCTTGTTGCCACACCCTACTACAGTCACTTTTTTACCCATAAACTAGGTGGTTATTCCACATCAACTTCGCCAACACACATCCTTTCAAGACAAAGGGTTGTCTTCGAGTTATATGCCATAGAAAAACACCTAAAATGTTGTTTTAAGATGTATCCCAGCTCTTATGACTGTCATCTACAGCATACAAAAGAATATAAACCTTTCACTTGCAATTTCCACGTGCTACATCAATTTTATTCATTCCTTCACACTCTAAACATGCTCTTACTCCATGCATGACTGCAATCGAAATGCCTGTATAGAAGTGCAATACCAATGTGAAGTTCTTTAACCTTTATGAACAAGTACTATGCTTGGGATAGATGAGTCTTGAGCTCTCTTAGGTGTTTGTTGTATTAGATTAGTTGCAAGAAATTGAAACATGCAAACAAAGGAGACAAACACATCAACAAAGAGAGATAACACAAGACATACCCTATAGAAACTCAATGTGAGAAAACTCCAGCAAAAGTGAAGCCATGTTTTCTCTCTCCATTATGTTCTGCAATTTACAAGCTTTTGCCATCTTGGCTTAAAAGGACACCAACCTCAAAAGTAACATACTCTCATAATGAACTCTGCAATGTTCAGTGGATGACTTGATTCTTTAGCAAGAGAGATGACTGAACTCAGCTATCCCAGCTGTGTAGTCTCCAATTCAATCACATATATGGAACAATGAGTTGATGAAGGAATAATCGAATGAATTCCTCAAAGGACTCTACTTGAATGCCTAAATGAACTCTATAGGTTCACATTTATACACAAGAACACCACTTAGGCTCACACAAGAAGCCCAAGAGTCGGAAACTAAAGCCAAAATGTCTCCATGTCCTTCCAACTTCCTGTGTGGGCAAAACTGCCATTATATGCAAGGCGAAACCACCACTAATAGTTGCAAAACTGCCACTTTGCATATACCGACAATTTCGCAATCATGAAAACTCATCTAACTTCTAAATGCCATAACTTTTGCATACAAGCTTGAAATCACATGCCTTTTTTTGAAATTGCATAATTGTTCACTTGAACTTGAACCCTTTGAGGAGATAACAAGTCTCTCCTCATTCAAGTGGCACAATGGAACCACCTCAGGGTTGTGGGTGACCTAACTTTGAGGTGGATCTCTAGATCTCTAGATTTGGGGCTAGTTCCCCTTGATGTACCTGTTGTCAACCTGGAGTTGCACCCTGATCGAAGACGTGCTGAAATCGCTAATCCTTGCTCTAGTTGAAACAATGGGATCTTCTCACGAGGATGGGTGCCTCAATGATGAGAAGAACCTTCAACGAATGTTGGTTCCTATAAGATGTATCTATGAGGATCTCAACTTCTACGCTACAAACTGCCTGGAGAAAAGAGAAGGAAGAGCTTGAAAGGAAATCCTAGCTAAAATGGCGATACACCTAATTTGCTTGATCCACTCAAATCGAGCTCTTGAGAACACTGATTCAGACAAAGAGGCAAAACTTCAACTCCAATTGATCAATACACATAAGTATTTCACGAAAAAGTTCTATCTAATGATCTAAGCTTGAAGGAAATGAAAAATAGCCCTGATGAAAGGCACTAAACAGCCACTAATATCCACTATAAACTCAACAAAAGACGTTTAAACACAACGTGATCTGCATAAATGACCAACTAGCAACTAAGTGCGAATCTAGATTTGACAAGGAAGAAGGAAAATCTATCACTTAAGCAAATCTATAATAAAAGTACACTATACCAGCGGCTGAAAATTGAAAAAACACAGTCCTTTTCTCATTGATTCTAAAAAAGGTTACAGCGCAATCTTTGGCAGAAGTTTTCTTGTCAAAAGAGGGATCTTTTTTTACAAGACTGAAAAACCATTAATATAAAAAATTATAAAAAGCCAAGAGATTGGCGTTTGAAAATAGAGAGGGAGTAAACTCAAACCAACTCAGTTTTACAAAAGTCTATTTTGTCTTGTATGAAAATTCCTTGCATTGAAAAGTGGACGGTGAACTCAAACGTTTGACTTTGCTTATGCATAATCGACTGAGCCATGTCTAAAATTAGAGACTAGCTCTTTGGCGTTTGAAAGTGGATGGCTGGGCTTGTTAAAACACCCACCTCTCTTTGCATGGAAATCCACGTTAAGAGTCAATAGATGAGCTCTACTCGGACTACTAGAACATTTGGAGAAGCGTGACTTTGACTAGTCAAACTTTGGGTCAACTGAAACTTTAAAATCTGCCAAAAATAGCCCTTGTTTGCATGTATTTTCTGTTATTTTGGTCTACCTGTTCGTATCTATTTTTGGCGGGATTCTATTTTTGGATTATTTTGTCTATATTTGGCCTATATTTCCTCGAATTTCCTGGCTATTCCCTTAGCCTAATTCTTTCAGATATTCTTTTTTATCTGCAAATTTTCTTTGGTCTCGGATTTTCTTCGGATATTCTGCTTTGCTTGTATATATTATCTTCGGGTTTTTTGGCTATCTCCTTGGTCTTATATTCTTTTGGATTTCTTTCTTGCCAATTTTTTCGATTTTATTCTCTTTGGCTCTTATGTCTTGCCCCCTGGATTTACCTTTCGTTTTCTTGCGGACTTTTATTATCTCCTTGGCTTTATTATTTTCTGCCCCTTTTCGTTGATTTGTTTGTATTTTTCTCGAAGGAATCCTTCCAACAAAAAGTCCGAAGGAATTCTTTCCTTCTAAATTTTTATTTTCCTTCTTTATTCGCTCGGGTTTTTTCGCTTTGACTTCTTGTTGGCTTTGTTTGGTCCATTTCCTTTGGAATTCCATTGACCCTAGGTTTAATCTTTCCTTTGGACTTTTATCATGCGGAAAAAAAGTCAGTCTCCTCTGTGTTTGACAATTATTTCGAAGGAATCCTTCAGACTCTTCACTGGCACCTACTTCGAATTCTTCATTGCTTGTTACTTATAAAAAGAGACAAGTCATTCACCCTGGAAAACCCGAAATGCACTATCCTGAGTAATTCAGGTTTCTATCTATTGATAAAACTTTCATAAGCAAAGCACTTATCAAAACCCGATTTGCACTGTCAAGAGTAATTTAGGTTTTCCAACCCGGATTACTTCTACTGATAAAACTTTCACAAGCAAAGCACTTCTCAAAACCCAATTTGCACTGTCAAGAGTAATTCAGGTTTTCCAACCCGAATTATTTCTACTGAGGGGTTTCAACTACTGAGTACTCATAAAGTGAAATAAGTTGTCTCTTGTAAAACCCAAAGACTTCTCCTTCCAAAAAACCCGAAGTCTTCTGTTGTGTAAAACCCAAAGCCCTGCTTGAATCCCTGTTGTCAACCTGGAGTTGCACCCTGAAACGAAAACGTGCTGAAATGGCTAATCCTCTCTCCAATTGAAACAATGGGATCTTCTCAAGAAGGTGGGTGCCTCAATGGTGAGAAGAACCTCTAGAGAAGACTGGTTCCTGTAAGATGTATCAATAAGGATTCTAATCTGTGTTGCGGACTACCATGAAAAAGAGAGAAAGAAACTTGAAGGGGAAATCCTACCTAATGACGATGATACATCAAAATGTTGATCCACCCTACTTGGAACCTTGAACACTGAACAAACAAGGGAAAAGGAAGACCTTTGATTTCAATTGATCACTATGCATAAGTATTTTATGAAAAGATTCGATCAAATGACAAAAATGTGAGGGAAAACAATGGAGAGAGGTCTGATACAAGACACTTTGCAGCCACCTAACATCCACTTACAGCTTCAGCAAAAGACATATAAAACACTGAACATGACCTGCATAACATGATAAGCTAGCAACTATGTACAAATCAATATTTGGAAAGGGAGAGAAATCTACCACGTATGCAAATTGTTGAATGAATGTACACTATGCTAGCACTTAAAATCTGAAAGTACAGTCCTATTGATTAAAGAGGTTACATAACTCACCAATGACAGAGTCTAGTCTTACCAAGAGAGGGATGGATGTTAGGAATAGGCTCACAACCCTGCTTAAATAGCATAATTTACAAGAAAAGAGTAGAAAATAGAAAAGAACTAAAATTGGAAATAACTACAATTGTAGCAAGTCAAAAATGGATTTGTCTTTGCATGTGAAGCGCTGGAAATGGACCATGTCCTCTTTTGGAAGCTCCTTCACATGCATGAAACTTCTGGCTGTTTGAAACGTTCAACACTTTGCCCATTCATCATGCAAGACAACTCTATTTTCAGAACTGAAGCATGCTTGTTTTCTTAAACGTGTTCACTTCGTTGGAGTCACATTAATCTGTGCATGATCTTTGTTCATCCTGCCTTTGTCTTTATTTTGCATTTGTTTTATTCATTGTTCATGCTTATGTCCATGTTCAATTATGCTTCAGTTTTTGCTCATGCCTCTATTTTTGTGTTTGTCTTACTTCTTGTTCATTTCTGGTTCAGTCATGTTTGTACTTACGTCTCTGTTCATGCTATTGATCATGCTCAGTTCACTTCGTGTTTTCTCTTGCTTTTCCCATGTTCTGCTTTAATTCGGGATTCGGGCTTTATTTTGGTCGGGCCTCTGTGTTTATATTTTCCTGTGCTTCTATTTATTTCCACCAGGTCTTGTCTTGTCTGGTTACTGTCGGGTTTTCAGCTCTCGGGCTTTTGGTTTTCGTCCTTTGGACAAATTGTCCGAAGGACTCTTTGTCTCTTCTCTTTCCCGAGGCTTGGCATTTTCTTTTCTCTTTTTTCGCCTTTGCTTACACTTTAGCCTTTGGGCTTTTGTTCCTTGCTTGTGGCCTTGTCTTTTTTATCAGGCTTTTTGTCCCTCCCGAATTCCTTGTGCCTTTGTTTTATTTCTATCGGGCTTTTCCCCGGGTATATCCTCCGTCGGGTCTTTTTCTGAATTCCTTCAGAGGTCCGAAGGAATTCGTCTCCTTTGCCTATCTTTCCCCAAAGGGCATGTGCCCTTCGGGAATTTTTGAAATGTCCGACACTATGAAGGTGCCCTCCGCAAGGGCTTCTGTTTCCCAAAAATGCCCTTCGAAAGAATGGAAAAGGTCCTCTCGCCGCCTAAGTGCCCTCTGCAAGGGTATGTCTACCTTCAAAAGTGCCCTTCGGGCTTTCCAAATGGTCCCACCACCGATCAAAGTGCCCTCCACAAGGGCAGCTGCCCTTTGGAGAAACTATAAACGACCCCTCATAAGTCTTGCAAAGGTCCTCTTCGTGCTTGAAGTGTCCCCCGCAAGGGCACATACCCTTCGGGGTTTCTGAAAATGACCCTTCAGAAAAAATGAAAGGTCCACTTTGTTCTTAAAGTGCCCCCCACAAGAAATCACCTGCCCTTTGCAATGTCCAAGACCTTTTTGGGCTTTATAAGTGCCATTACTTATAAAAACTTTATAAGACAAGTCGATGCACAAACCCGCTTCCCTCTATAGACCAACTCGGGCCCTTGGATTGCTTTTACTTATAAAAGTAAATAAATAAGACACCCCCGTAAACCCGCTATGCACTGTAGACCCATTCGGGTTCTTCGAGTGCTTCAACTTATAAAAGCTAATAAGTAATGCAACATCACAAACCCGATCACCACTGAAACTGCCATAGACCCTTTCAGGTTCTCTAGGTGCTCTTGCGTAGCTTATAAGTAATGCTGTCTTGCTAACCCGAATTGCTCTGTAAGTGCTAGAAATGATCATTACCTGATGAGAAAATGCCTGTCCTTGCACAAAAGTGACTTATCCTCGATTTCTCAAGGGTCAAGACCTAATTTTCAAGGCAAATGGTCATGGTGAGCGAAGTTTTGAATGGTAATGGTGATGATTTGGCCTGTGGGGCAAAATTGTCAACAATGCCCACCCTCTCACACTTAGGCAAAATTTTGGTATGTAGGCCAAAAAATGGCCAACAGTACCACTTTGATCAAACTACTACTAACTCTTGGGGTGATGAAAAGGGAGAAGGATAACTGAAAGTAAATCTACTCTAAGGGAGGTGATACACCAAAGATTTTGTCTACTCACACCATTTAACATGCACTTGGAACCAAAAAAAGCCTATACATACACTTCATTCAATGACAATTTCCTCTTCCACATTAATGTTTCAAGCATGGGGTCTTGAAGAGAGCCTAGGCTAGGAGGACTTAGACAATAGGCCTTCTAGAAACACTATTGAATAGACTACTCACTACACCTGCAATCAACATTAGACACTTCTTGCTGACCCACAAAAGAGATATCTCAAACTACACAAGGCACTAGGAAGAATAACATGTGAAGGTAAGGAAAACTACACTTGCACAAGACCAACAACCATTACATGCACTTAGTGAAATATTGAATGACGTAAGAACAACTATCTTTATTAGCTCAAGGCAAAATTTGGCAAGGCTTAGGCAAAATTTGGCAAGGCTTAGCCATACCCAGGTGGAGAGATGGATACAACAGCCAAAAAGGCTAGAATTTATAGCAATTGTGAAAGAGAGAGAGAAAGGGAGCTCAACGATCATTAAGACACTTGTCAAACAAGGAGTTACATTTGCATGGAATCTGGTATGAGACAGGTCTTGAAAGAGAAGCAAGGACAAATGTCCCTCAAACTTGCTTAACTCCTCCACATGTGGCGTAGATTCCCTTGTGCTTGCATAAGAAACTGCCCTCATCATTTGCCTTCACAAAACTGCCTCATCACTGCATAGGGCAGGTCTGATGATGTATCTGAGTGGGAGGGGTTACAAATAAATCCTCACATGCATTGGATCAGTTTCTAATCATCCATCTTCTTCTGGCTATGCACAATCATCCTTGAAAGTTCCAAATGACTCATTTCCATGCACCTCTCACACTTGGCACCTAAAACCTTTCCAACTCTGCAATCTAATCCGTGCACAAGGAGGAATGACACTTGTCAAGAGTGTCCAAGTCATCAGATTCATCAAATAGGCCTTAAAAGGCTTCCCAAATGGAGCTTCACCCTTTTTCACTAAGTGATCACTATCTGCCCACTGGAGTAGCTGAAATGAGAGAGGTAGAAGATAGACTTAGGAGTTTAGATACTTCATCAAATGGCCATGGAGACTTAGAACAAGTCTCAATCTACCTCCCAAAAGTGATTGCATCATCTGAAACATTTTCATACCTGCAAAACACACGGATTAGTAAAAAAGAGGCCTGTTTTGCACCATCTGTACAAGTGGGGTACAACTCAATTGCATGTGAAGGAGCCCTGAAGAGTCCTCTGTAACATTCAATTGGTTTCATGGCATTTCCACTGCATTTGGATACTTCATCTTCCCAATCGGGTCCTTATGGAGGGTCTTGTGAGGGTTTTGTGCTACTTCTGGTCTTAACGTTTGTTCATGAAGACCAGACGTTCAACTCCTGTCCAAATGCCACTGAGGGCTTCTTAGGGATCCTCCCTAACATCTCCAACCATCTCAGCTCTCCATGCAAAGCATCATGGTAGATATAAGCATCCAAAGCTGCCATTCATGTCCTTTTCTTGCATTTTGTGAGGGTATGAGTTCATTTCAAGCCAAAAATGGCTTCATGGAGAGTTCTCTTGCATACTAAAGGTATGGACATATTTGTGCATACCCTACAAACATGTTTCAATCACTATAATAGCTCATCAAGAGCTAGAAATGAAAATGACTACCCTTTAGAAACTAGGCCTATACCTTATCCAAAGGGTCTGCCTGCAACTTAGACTCAACCTGACTCCCCAATGGATTCCCCTGCAAGGTGATGGTTCAAACACTTCATTTATGCCCTCATGTACATGACTCAAAGCACTAGAATGCTTCACTAAGGCCAAAACTAAAAGTGGTCCCTCATTTGAGGTTAGGTTTGCACCTTACCTAGCTACCCTCCCTGCAATTGCATAGACCACCCTGTCTATCTTCCAACCCTCTAGCAAGGTTTCTCATGTTGTTCTGGGTGTGTCCCAGTCTACAAACCATCTTGAAGAGTCCTCCTGACTTTTGGCTTATCATTTTAGCTCATACTCCAAAATTGCAGGCTTTATGCAAGGGAAGAGTACACTACCTCTGAGACAAAACAGAGGCATGTTGCCTTGTTTTCTCACCAAAACCAAGTATTTGAGGATGTTTCACAAGTTATGAGGGTACTTTGTACCAAAAATTAGCTTTCAACTCCAAGTTTTGACCTCCAAACCTTCCCAATCTCCTAGACAAACTTTTAGGTGCAGGGCCGTGCAGTTTTCTCAAGAATTGACTGTGTATGCCTACTTAGAACTCTATTTTTTGCATGATCTTCAATAATGAAGGAATTTCTAGTTTTAATCCACCATGGTGAACATGCTTAGAAACCATTTATCATCTTATTTGACTATAAATCCTCTTCTATGCACCTTAAACTTGCAAAATAGGTCCTCCTTGCCTAACTGAGATAGTTTTGCCCTTCATTTACTGACCCCTATAGGTGCATTTCAAAGTTTGTTCTGAGCTTGTTCTACGTTGTGGATCTCCTTTTCATTTCCTTAGGTCACAAGACACTCTTCATGCTTTGATTTCACTTAGAAATCCTCAAACCAACACCAAGTCTATGCCTAGGTCTTTGACTAGGACACCCCTACCTAAGACCCTATTGTAGGTCATCATAGGGCTTGACTAGGTCGATTATAGTGAAGCATAGGTCCCTTTTAGATTCCATCTTGAAACACAAAACTAATCACCTTGGATGAGCTAAGATCACCAAAATATATACAAACTATCCCCTCTTTGCTCCACTTGTTTGACCACTGCCTGGACTGAGACATTTTGCCCTTTAGAGCCTATAGGTGAACATGCTTCTTGAGTTGGGTTATAGTGCTTAAAAGATTTCCTTGAACCCTTTTGGTCACAAAATATATGTTTTATACTTGCATTTGTTTGTAAGGGTTAAAACACCATCAAACTCATTAAACCAACTCACTGCCTTCTTACCCTGCTGAAGATGCATATCAAGCCTTGTACAAACAAGATATACTCTTGGGAAGTCAAAAGCACAAACTACCATCTTCCCTTGATGTTTCAGTCCATGGATGCCATTTGAAACATTTGGAATCACTCATATATGGAAGACAAGCTTAATTTGCAATTTTGGTTGAAGGAAACCCTCTTTTGGTCCCAAACTTGTAAATGTTACTAACATAATTCAATGGTTTCAGGTGCACTTTTGGACCTCTTGAATATCCTTCTCCATTTATCATTATCCCTTCAAGTTTTGCACACTTATCATCCATGTCAAGGACTATACGGCTGATGAACAAGGAGTGACTAAAGGTTAATATGGCATTGCTACCAAATCAATCTAAAAGAGCTAGGAGCTCTGTTCTAACCATTTTGGGATCAAAGGTCTGAGTTTCAGTCTTGTCACCTTTGAAGATGACCTTCACCCTCCACTTGGCAATTCACCCTTATCACGAGTTTACCATGCTATTCCATAGTGTTAAGGCAATGAATACTCCTCAAATGTTCCAAATTCTCCATTGTGATCTCTACACCTTTTGCTCAGGCTGTTTGTAGGTATGCATACAACTGTGAAGGCTAACAGTGAGGAGAAACATAAACATTTGAACATTGCTTTGTCATTTTATGAATTCAAAACTTGTTCCAACACCTCTAAATGCATCTTCATTCATTCAATCACCTGAAACAACGTCCCGTGATTTCATCTCAACGTGGAAAACCTTCTTCATCACCTGAGACAACTAAATGTGTGAAAAGATCAGTTTGCAAGCAGAAATAAGCATAGAAGAGGCCTATTGAGAGCTTGAGACCTCTAAGAGCAAGAAAACCATGGGGAGCCTGTGGAGAGGCCCTAAGAATCATAGGAAACAATCAAATTCATCAAATCAAAGCAAACTTTTCTGAAACAAGTGCAAATAGTGACCCCTTTTGGATGTGAATGCATAAAAACTGCCTGAGGTCTTAGCAATGATTCATAAGGGAGAAGCCATGGAATCCAAACTTCCTGCCATGGATTTGAAGTAGACTCAGAGTTCTTTCAACCCCCAAGAGCATTTCTCCCAACTCCACTTGTACGGCTCACACCAAGCATGCAAAGTTGACCTTCCTTGGCTTGCAAGGACAAGAAAGGAGAAACAGAAGCAAAGAATGAACTTTATGATAAAATCTCTGCACACCAAGCATGGAAATGACTTTCAGGAGCTGAAGAAACACTATCCCACATTTTTTGCTGAAGGACTTCCCAAGTCCGTACAAGTGCCATTAATGGCCTATTTTCAAGGGAAAACTACCTTCTTCTACATATAACTGTTTTTTGAACTGACATATGACTGATCACTGACATCACCTAACCTCCTCCACGTTAGGATCAAGCTTAGTGATAAATTTGCTCTTTGAAAAGTCTATACAAGTCATTAATTGAGCTAGACATATGACCAAAAGACCATTTTTGTATATGATACATAGTAAAATGTAAATTAATGACTTGTGAACATCTTAAAACATCTCAAAGACCCTATTAGGACATATTAAACACAATTTGGAACTTTGACCATGTTTGACCAAAGTTGACTTTGGTTGACTAGACTAGCACAAGGAAGATAGGCTTAAACCACGCCTGGAGCAAGGATAGGTAAGGTATTTAGACCAACATGAGACCCCTATAGGGCATATGGAAACCTCTAAAAAGTTTAGAAATATAGGGGTTGGCCCAATTTGACTAAAAGTCAAATTTGGTCAACAATAACCTTTCGAGAGGAATCCAAATATGTACTCTAAAAGTACTTTTGATGTCAACCATATATTCTTTAAGCCTATACAACAAAAACTATCTCTTTTTCAAGACTTGGCATGTTACGAATATCCATGTTTGACAGTCGATTGGCTTACCGACTGAATTGGATAATCTACTTGATCCAAATTCCTAATCATACGCCCAAATTTGAAGACTTTTGGTCCCACAAAAGCTATATAAAAAAATGAGGATTTACCTTCAATCTTCTCAAGTGGGATGCCAATTTTATCATCCTCTTGGACTGTGCCTTGTTCCTCTCTCTTGGAGAGTGATTGCCCAACTGTGAAACTTACAAAACCCAGGTTGATAAAGAGTCCAAGACCCCTTCCAATCTCTAACAACTGACCTTCTTGCACTCTTCAGTGTCTAGGTCTTCTTTATGGCTATTCCTCTTAGCCCCTTTGCTGCAATACACATGCTTGTAGGCTAGAGTGAAGCTCTCCATAAGGAGATGCTTATATAGCATCCTCGTTGTTCACAATGATTTCAACAAATGAAGAAAACATATTGCATTATGTAGGCGGTGTTACAACAATTCACCTCGCTTATAAATCGCCCTTATCTTGGGTCTTACAATTCAAAAAAGCAACATTCATGGATTGGAAACATATAATTCCATTTACAAAGTTGTCCATATCTTGCAACTAAAAGTTCGCATCAAAGCAAATGCAATATACATTGAATGAAATCAATGAATGAAAATGGATGTCTCAACATACACCCATTACAACCAGCAGTCTTCTTGTGGAGTATTACTCACCATGGATGCACTTCTCACCCTATACCAATGACTTGATGTCATGCCACTTCTTCTCCCTTCATGGAAGAACCCTTGGACTCATGTGCATGCTACAAGATGCCCAAAAACATGCCTTACCAACTGCTGTCATACCAAAACCTGTTTTGGAGAACCTGCTACAACCTTATCCCATGTGCATACAATAATTCAAAAGCATGCTACAAACTTGCTACAGCTGTTATGTGCATAACAAAACCAACATAGGCATGTTATGATAGTTCTGATTTATAAAAACCAGCCTATACCTCCATGTTACAATCATGTGAGTTCTCAAATGCATGCTAAAACATTGATAAACAACTAGACATACTACCCATGATGTAATTCTGAATTTGCAGGGAGAGGAAAAGAAAACTAACATGTTGTCACCTTTGTGATACCTTGAACCTTCAACCTATGCTTGAAGCTTTCTCTCAACATAGAGTGCCTCTTCTACCCATCTTGTCACATGCTACTACAACTTGGGAAGGAAAACATGCCAGCTTGCCAATCACCATGAACATGAAAATGCTAAAAATGATACAACCTCTTTGATGCAATGAACTGCTCATACATGTGATTCTCAAACTGATTATATGACTGCTCCACATCGACTCTTATTGAGTGACATTCCTCCATACTTTCTGATACAAAATAGGTTAGCTTGTTGCTTTCAACATTGGAACATAACAAGCAATTCGAAGGTGCTTACATATGCGTGCTAAACAACATCTCAGCTATGCAAATACTCTATCCATGAAACCAATAATAAAAAGTTACCATTAGCCACTTGCAATGGTGATGGAGAATCCTTTATGGGCTGCCCCCTCTTGATGGTTTCCAGCTTGAATAGTTTTTCAATTAGATGCATATGAAAATCTGAGTTTTGCAACTATCCTTCTAAGGACTAATCTCTTACCATGTTAACTTCTTGATAATGGTGATGGGTGCTCCTCTAGGGGCCGCCCCCGTTTCATGGATTCTTCCTTAGATAGGTGGGCTTATTCTTTTGCAACCTCTTGCTTTGAAGGTGCTTGAATAATTTCCCTATGTTTGTAGATGCCTCTTCCTTCTTGGAATGCTCCTTGCAAAAATTTGGGTGAAGTTGTGGATGAAGCTCCCAACATTTTGCATGCCAATACCCACTCATGTTACAGTGAGTGCAATGATTCTTGCCCATTTTCTTGGACAACATGCCCTTCTTGCCCTTCTCCACAATCTGATTTGGAGAGTGGTCTTTACAACTTGCATCCTTCCTCTAGAAGGACATAGACTTCTGTTGGATGGATTTCCTCTTCCAACACATGGCCACACAATGGTTATTCATTCCACAAAAAGTACATGGGTATATATACCAACAATTTTGTGCTACATGGCCAATCTTTTTAAATTTGAAGCAAACAATAGAAGATTTGTTCTTTCCATACCTTCTTGGGCTGCCCTATATATAAGCATGATAAGGTGGTAATGTGTTACCTCCTCCTTTGAGATGTTCACCTCTTTGGAGATGCTTTGCATTCTTCTTTGACGTTCTTCCTATTATTGAAAGATTGTCCCCTTCCTAGTTCCAAGTTGCATTCACTCACATCGTCATGGAGTGACAATGTGTTATCTCCTTCTTCATGGAGTTGTTGTCCTCTTCTTGGAGACTCTTCTTCAGCCCTTTGAGGTGGCACAATGCTACCTTCCTCTTCATGATAGACCTGCCCATTTTTTAGAGAAACAAACTCCTCGTTAGATTTGACAAAATGAATGATGCCATTACCTTGCATGGGTTGTTTTTCTCGAGCTAGTGGCTTGGGCTCTTTAGCTCTGGAAGCTTTCCTTGCTTCAACTGTCTTGGAGCTTTCTCCAACACCTCATTTGCCATTAACACATCCCAAACCTACATATTGAGGCCTTCCCTCAATCTTTATGGGATAAGTCATTCCTTGGCCATTTATTCCAAGGCCCTTTCCATCATAACCCATCTTGGTTAGCAACTTAGAGCCAAATCCCTTAGCATGCTTCTCAAATTTACCAAAAGAAGCATCTATATCTTGATGGAAAGAAAGAGAATATGGTGGAGTGTTTGTTTTGCATACCTCGGTTGTGGTTTGTGCACCTTTGGTAGAGGATGGTCTCCTTTGCATGGTAGACTCTTCTCTCTCATTCACTCCTTCACCATCATCTTGGAACTTTGCCAACATTTCTTCCTTGGCTTGCAACTCTTCAATGATATCCATGTCTCCATGGCTCAACAATCTCTCTTGTAGCTCTGGATTCTCATCTTCCAAGTGCCACCACACTTTCTTAATTCAAAGTTTTCCTCTTGAATTTGCCATTTAGTACCTTAAAGCTCATGAAGCCTCTTTTTCTTTAAAACTTTGCCCATGGTTGAACTTTTGCAACCAAAAAACCTGCACTTCCTTGTCAACAGACAAACACGGATGAATATACAACACAATGCGGAAAAGTGTTAGCAAACCCTTTCAAGGCAAAACGAAAGCATACTATGATACCAATCTGATCCATAACCTAGGTGGATATTCCACACTAAGCTTCACCAACATAAATCATTTCAAAACAAGGGGTTGTCCTCAAGTTTTATACCATAGAACATCTAAAATGTTGTTTAAAGATGTATCTCAGCTCTTATGACTGTCGTCTACACCATATAAAACAATATACAACCCTTCACATGCTACATCCATTGCATATTTCCTTCACATTCTAAACATGCTACTACTCCATACATGGCTGCAATTGAAATGCCTGCATAGAAGTGTAATACCAATGTGAAGTTTTTTCAACTTATGAACAAGTGCTATGCTTGTGATAGATGAGTCTTGAGCTCTCTTAGGTTTTTGTTGTATTAGATTAGTTGCAAGAAATTGAAACATGCAAACAAAGGAGACAAACACATCAACAAAGGGAGATAACACCAAACATCCTAGAGAAACTCAATGTCAAAAAACTCCAACAAGAATGAAGCCATGCTTCCTTGTCTCCACTATGTTTTGCACTTTACAAGTTTTTGTCTTCTTAGCTTACAAGAACACTAACCTCAAAAGTATCCTACTCTCGTATTGATCTCTAAAATGTTCAGTGAATAACTTGCTTCTTTAGCAAGAGAGACTACTGAACTCAGCCATCTCAATTATGTAGTCTCCAATTCAATCACATATATAGAACAATGAGTTGATGAAGGAATAACTAAATGAATTCCTCAATTGCCTCTACTTGAATGCCTAAATGAATTCTATAGGTTCATGTTTATACACAAGAACACCTCTTAAGCTCGCACAAAAAGCACAAAAGTCAGAAACTAAAGCCAAAACACCTCCATTTCCTTTCAACTTCATGTGCAGGGAAAACCACTAGTGGTTGTGAAACCACCACTCTACATATATCGACGGTTTCGCAACCATGAAAACTTCTCTAACTTCCAAAAACCATAACTTTTGCATACAAACTCGAAATAACATGTCATTTTAGAAATTGCATAACTTTGTGAGAGGAATCCAAATATGTACTCTAAAGGTACTTTTGATGCCAACCCTATGTTATTTAATCCTGTACAATAAAAACTAGTTCTTTTCTAAGACTTGGCGTGTCATGAATATCCCTATTTGATAGTCAATTGTCTTACCGACCGAATTGGACGATCAACTTGATCCAAAAAAATTGATCATTTTTTATTCCTCTTCAAATAGTATATATCTTCCATGTATTTTGATAAGGTAAAGGTTGTAGCTTCAATGACAATAAAACAACATGCCTTTATTGTCTTGAGATAAGCTTTTACAACATTCTATATGACCGATGATGGCAGGCCTACTTGACGTGATTTAATGTCTTACATATGGTATATATGACATAGAAGGCATGTTTGACTCACTTGATTGGAAACAATTGTTTCGTCAATATGAAAAGATACGGCCCATGTTGGTATATAGCTTCATTGTAAATTATTATACTAGAGTTCAGAAAGTAATTGCAGCTGCATGGGCTACTACCATAGGCCATAAATTTGCTTTCTACAAAGAATTAATAAAAAAAATATTAAAAACAAAAAATAAGAAGCCTGCTATATCCCGAGACAATTTCATTTGGTTATGGTTTGTTAATTAATTTTGCTGCAAATTAACATTCTGCCGGTCCTAAGTGCTGTAGTGATTACGAGTATAATTTATCTAGCACTTATGTTTTCCTATAATTAGAATAATTTTAACTATTATTTTAAGCCAATTTGTTATACACAAGTTTGATGAAGATACTGAGCTCAGATGAGCAATATGAGTTTCATGTATTTTGATGAGCTGTTGCCCCCCTCGAACACCCACTCCCCACCCCCTTTATTAATATAAATCTAAATCTAAATATTCCATTAGCAAAAGAAATATGATGGAGTCACTGCTCTTGTCAACCCAATGACCAACTCTAGAATAAGAGCCCCCTTCAAAGGCCGTCTTAGCTAATGGTGGCTCTACATCGTGATTCCACCCTTGCTATAGTATAAAAACCCTCGACAACATAAACTGAGTATATTAGCAAACACTCACACGAAATCTCCTTTAATCATAATTGTCGTGAAACTAATATGTGGTATGACTCAGATCGTAAAGTTACTAGACCAAACAGGCTTGCTCAAAACAATAAGGAACAAAAGGTGAAAGTATACAAAAAATAGTTTTAAAAAAAATGACTATTTACCAACAAGAAACCGGTAAAGCTCCTAGATCTCTACAAACATAGCCCTTACCAATTTTGGAAACAAATCTTGCCTAGGAAAGCTACAATTGATCCTTAGATTGATGGCATTATTAACATACCATTATCACACAATCAAATGAACCTGTTCACTGTAGACGACATTGAAGATGGAATAAAAAACTACAAAAGACATTGAAGGTTATCAAGCTGGAATTCTTAAGATTGGTAGCTCAATCCTTGTTCCACATATTCAAAACCTATTTAAAAATTTTGCAATAAGTCTGATTTAACGGTAAATGTTGATAAAACCAAAATCATGATTCTCAAATCCATGAAATTCAATTCACCCTATAATTTCCTCAAGAAAATCAACCTCTAGAGATGGTTCATTCTTACAATAGTTAGGTATTGATCTTGATCATAAACTAAATTGAAACCTCAGTAATTTTTAAAAAAATCCAGTTGGGAGGCCTATTTCAGTTTGAAAAATCAATGCAGAGATGCTTAACTTTGGCATTGAGGTAAAGCGAAAGCATCACTGTCTAGCCTTGTGATACCCTTTATCCTCTATGGTTGTGAAGTTTGGGGTGGAATCATATCCTAGCAAACTTAAAACAAAATTGAGTAATCCAAAAATAGTTCATTATTTATAACTTCAAGCTTACAAGCAACACACCTTGACCTACCCTCCTCAACCTACCCTCCTCATGGAAGCTACTATTTTTTCCATTGAAAGTGAAGCCTTAAATAGTTAAAAGTTAAAACAATATAGCTATAAATAGCTGGATAAGCTAAAACATGAGACTTCCCATCATTGCCCAACAATCGTGATTAATTTTTCTACTGTTAAAAAGAGGTTGGAAAAAAGACTGAAAAATCGCTAAAATTCTGGGGCATCTAGGATGATATAACCTTCTTAGATGAAGAAAACCTAAAATTTCAAATTTTAAATAAATGTTCTGAAAACCTTTGAAATAATGAAAAAAACAATGATACAAGAAAACAATGTTACTATAAAAACATCATCAACCCCAAACTTGAGAATTTGTCATACCCATATAAATTTGTAAGCTTCAAAAAAAGAAAACAATGATTGTAAAACTAACAACTAATTTATATAAACCACATAGTCAAACTAGTAGAGATAAACAATTGGAGAAACATCTGGGGAAAAAAAAAATAATCATTAAAATTGTGTGACTTAAAATAAATACAAGATGAAACACGTTCCCTTCCAACATGCCCATTTATAATGATATCAGATGTGATTGCATAGATATTTGTAATCATAACCTAGCACACGAAATCCTGAATCAAGACAACCAGACTAAGCTTGGATATTATTCGGAATTAAAATACCTGTTGAAATAATTGTCTATACAAGTTAAACATGTGACTCTAAGGAACCTAGTTTGGGTAATAGGGTGGTAATAATTCCTTTTTTATTTTATTTTTAATATTTTATTTTATTTTATAACTTTGGGCTTATGTGCATGATCATTCATCACTCTTTTTTTTTTTTTTAATGATTCATTATTTCCTTTACAGGGAAAATTAAGCTTGGAGGATTCTAAAGATAAGATCAACAACAACTTCACTGAATCCAACTTTGCAGCAACGATTTAGACAAATTGCATTGTCTACTCACTTTGATAGATCCTATGCACCAATCTGGTCTAAAGGATGTCAAAAATCATCACTGTAGGAAGAGCTCGGTCAATTGAAAGTTACAACTGATTTTTGGGGACTGAATTCTTTCTTTTCATGGTATTAAACTTAAAAACTCAACTGTAACAGGTATAGCAACATCACTTGGAACTAGAAAGCCAAGTCCAACGACTGATCAGGAAGCTTATGCTGAGAAATATTATTAATGGTACACTTTGAATCATAGATTTATCAAAAATTTACGATTATGAACTCCTTCACGAATCATGTACGATCACAACCTAGGGATTAAAAAGAATCATCGGGTGATTTATCAGGTATTCTAGACTTGGTAAATTATTGGACATCTGAAAGGAAAATCTTCCTGAGCCTTCACACCTGTTCTATATAGTTTCCCATCTGACAGGTATGCTCAATTTCAAGCAATTTCTGAAAAAAATCTTTTTACTTGCTGAAAGTGGCTACAACCTTATTCTTGACTTCCATTATATACAATCTATGAAAAAAAGAGATTTGACTGATTCATTACCATTCAACAAATAATTTAGTACAACTCACCTTAAACAAAAACAGCACACATTACAAGGTCATTACAGCATGGCTACAGACATGTAACACTGATGAAACACATCAAGAGCATTGCTGAACAGAAAGATAAGTTAACACGATTTTGAATATATGTCCATGATGTCCATGTATAGCCTAAGAAAATGCCTCCAAACCATTCCACCTGCTAAAACGGTACATAACCCAAGCTTCAAACAAAGATACTTCATAGAGATATCACACACAACCAAGTAATAAGCACATAAGCAGCATTTAACAATCAATTAGCCAAGAAAGGCAAAACATATCTTGCCAGCTCTGTACCTAAGCCTGGGAAGTGATAGGAAATAATCAAAAACATACAAATACATTCAGATTTCATATAAGCATAGGAAGAGTGAAGACCTTAAAGCCCGATCTTCGAATGGCTGTATCTATGGCTTGTAATTTTGGATAATCCTTCAACATGGACATCACATATTCCCTTCCAACCTACAGCAGATATCAAGGATTAGAAGACTGGCTTACATGACATCAGATATTCAACATGAAGATTTATTTATTTTTGGAACGATAACATATTGTCATCTGTCATGACAGAAAATAGTTCCCAAACCAGGAGATTGGGCACTTACATGCTATAGATTGTCCCAAGAACAAACCAAATGCTAACAATTCATTTTGATTTGTTGTGACATTTACCAGAACCAGAATGATTACTACAGTACCATAAAGTAAAAGTATATATAAGTGTGTGTGTGTGTGTGTGTGTGTGTAGCAATTTACTTTATGGTTAAAGTCCAAGAAAACAATAAATTTATGTACCACAAAATCAGCTACTGACCATTTTACCAATAAGGAATGCAGCTATTGCACCAAGAGTAGATCCAACAGAATCTGCAACAAATCCAATAGGCAGCCCAAACAGGTACCCACCTCCTAGCTGCAACACAAACAATGGTATGCCCTGAGTCCTTCAATATAAGGCCAGCAATATTTTTCGGCCAACAGAAATTACCTCATGCATGAATTATTGGTGTATGTGAAAAAAATGAAAGAACTCTATTCTTCACAAATCATGGACACTAGTAAAACGCACAATGATATTTCTGACTTTGCTGAAAATTGTTAGCAATCTCTAGGCATAAATATGAATATCTGGGGAAAAACCTGCACATAATTATTCAATCTTCCTCAACCTGAATGTTTTTAAATTTTAGGTAAAAATTCATCGAAATTGGGTGTTCATTTCAGGATCCATTTTTGCAATAGTCACCAATCTCTAGCCACAAAAAATGAATAACTCGGGAGAATTCTGCATGTAGCTTTTTTGCCATAACATCTGAATGTTTTAAATAAAAATTCATTCAAACTGCACATTCAATTCAGGATTGATTTCTGCTGATATGTTTAAATAACTGCATCATAGTACAGTGGGTTCAAATATGAAACTTAAATAAATGCATCATAGTACAGTGGGATCAAATATGAAATTTTGATGTTTCATCAGAGTGACTTGGAATGTTAAATAATTTTTCCAATAAAAACCCCATAATTAAGTACAATCCAGAAAAATGTCATTGGGTTAGCAAAAGCAGCCACTCAAACAAGTGAAAAATATCTGTCAGTGCATGCACAAAGTTTCTAAGACATCCAATCCAATTACACCCATATCTAATTGGTTGTGAATAAAGAAAATGACGGTAAGTTTACTGTCCATTCTAAGTAAAATCAAGGTTGTAAAATTTGTAAATAACCCACAAAGTTAGTTGAGGATAATGAATTTTTCCTGTCAGAATCCGAAATCATTCTAAAACAGAACCAACTACGTATATCCATATCAACAAGATAAGTGAGAGTGGGTGTAATGCCGATTCAATGTAGATGCAGCAGTTTTAAAAATCTAGGGATACAGAAATTTAGCAGTACATGAACACACCAGTTTTTATGGGACCTTCGACCCTCATTTTTATATAAACTGGCACTCCCTGAATTTCTCATATACATAATCATCACAATATACTAGTGTTTGACAACCACTGTAAAAATTAATACTCAGTGCTTATCAAACAATTATATCTGGCACTTTGCACCCTTTAACCTAGAGGAACTTGAATTTACGCATATGGCTTGATGCCAAGAGACTCCTGTGCACATTGGCTAATTAAAAAACCATGTCAACAAAATGACATGTTATGTGGTAAAATACGGGATATGGGAATACCCCTCTTCGACATTGACTGTAAAGGGCACCTGCGAAACAGATCTCATTCTGCAGCTACATCAGAATTGATTCCCACACCCCATATTCACCTAATGACACTTGTCTTCTTTCTGTATCTCGTTGGGCAGAATGGTGATGTCATTTAGAGTTGAATTAATAGCAGTTCTGAACTTACATTATATCTTATTTGATTAAATCATAAATGGTTGTATAGCTGTTATGAAAACTGACTTATATGTGAGAAAAGATTGCTAAGAACTTATTCATCCTTTGTGATATTTATTTGAAGTACATGCACATGTGGAAATCGAATTTATTGGGATGTATCATTTATTCATGTGAATTGGCTTTCATAAGTCAAATGCATGCAAAATGTGTATGGTTGTATGCTAATTTGTCCTTGGCCAAGGCATGTGATGATTCTAAAATACTTTTTCTTTAATTGCTTGTGTTGGCTTTATCTTGCTTGTGTGTCTCATGATAGAAGTAAAATACATCAATTTCATTTTTTTACTCTTGCTATGCTGACTCCCCATATTTCTCACCCTTATTGAAGGGTAGAGTCACTCCCAAGTTAGGAGGTGTGCAAGGGAGCCCGTGGGTACTGTGGTTGGTGGAAAAGCGGCTGGATGATACTCTCCCTCTTCACTTACAGACTAGCAACTCAACAAACTAAACTTTATTTGATCTTCATGGCTAAAAACACTAACAACATTGATTATATTGGTCTTTTAGACTCATTATGAGCTATGTATAAACAATCGTGATTTCATATATATGTACCAAGCCTATTGTACCCCTAGATGGGATTTGAGGCAACTTTTATGAGAATATTTTACTATTGTATTTATATTTCAGATGCTCAATTGTACCTTCCATTTTATGAAGATAATCAGATGATAAATGCTTAATTCTTTCATGGTGCTTCAGTTTGGAACTTTGGATTCAATAAGTGTGTTTCCTTGTTAAGCTATATTTATTCATTTATGAGGACATGATGAGTTGATTTTAGGTTGTTATGTCTCTACTTAATTCTGTTTCAGCATGCTCTTTTAGACAACCATGTGTACTGGTGGTTTTAAAGCATTTTTAAGCAAGTTGGCAGATTTTTATAATTCTTTGCAGTTGTATATATTGTTGATTTAACGCATGTTTTAGACAATGGATAACACCAACCTAGAACTAAGTAATCTTAATCATTTTTAGAATAGTTACATAAATTGTTCATGTTTTGTGTTTCCCAATTGATCCTCATCTTTGTCGATTCATTTGAAAACCACTGGAGGAAAAAAAATCCGGCTTGTTTTTCAGTAATCAGCCGAGAGGTCGTTACATGCCTTTTGAAAACTCCTACTAGAAAAATCATAAAGAACATAGAATTGAAAAGAAAAATGGCTAATCAATTCATGTTCAAAGACCTAAAAAATTGTTTGTCGTAATAAATGTAAAGAATACTTGTTACCAAATTGAAGGTAGCCTTTAATCCAACTGCAGACAACTTAAAGTCTTGAACACAGCACCATTGTTAGTAAAGCAATCATATTTATAGAAATCAAATGATCTCATTCCATAGGGTGCAAAAAAATTCTAGTAAAAAGTAATAAATACATAAAATAAGTACAATTTAACAGCAACAGATTTTCTGATCAAGGCCAAAAACTATTGAACATGAGATACATGCTTACTGTAAGGATAATAGCGGGAACTCCCAACACCGTCAAGGGGATATAGCACAGAGCCCTGCATATTTTGTCAACCAAGCCAAAAATATTTCAGCACAAGTAATAGATATAAATTCTCAAACGAATTTATTGAAATTTCAAAAGTTGTTTTTACGAATTCTTTAAAGTCCCTCTCATTATAAAAAGACAATCAAGATTTTGTTGGCTACTAATTAACATGGTTATAATAGAAAATATGAAATCAAACACAATTGTATCAGAATCTTCAGTTCTAGAACCATAAACATGATATCTCGTTTATATGACATGAAAGGAAATATGAACGGGCTGTGTATCATATAATGCAAATGGACAACATAAAAAACAAAAGATGAACCTGTGGAAGCTAAAATCGTTTTTTATGACATTATTTTCCTAACGACTCTTGAGTTTGGTCATATTTTTCATTTAGAGGTTAACCATATCCATCAAGATCAGTAATCTAAATATTTCATGTATCCGCATCCTATAATCTGGGACCTCTGCGACTTATAAATAATTTTCCTAGTTTGACGAGTTTTTTTTGTCAATAGCTGCAGAAGATAGCTGTAATAAGCTATACAACATTTCGACCATCTACTGTTTTAGAATGGTTGTTCTAGAAGCCCGTGTTAGTCATCTTCAACATCATTCATACTGCGCAATTACATTCAATTTTCTCGTAATGTTTTATCAGTACTCTAGATTTATTTTGTCTGCTAGAATTAGAAATCAAAGTCTTAGGTTGTAAATAAAGAACCATATTTCATGTCATATGGCCCAGGAACAAAAGTTACTATTTTCAACGTGATTAAGGAAAAGGTGGAATAAACATCCCCTCAGCCCATAAACTACAAAACATTGTCAAAAGTGGGATAGGTCTTGAAAGAAAGTAATTAGATACAGATTTGAATGGATAATAGACCTTGGGATGTGGCTAGCCCATGTGCCTCAATTCCCCTAAGGAAAAAGGTTGACTTGTCCTAGTGGATTGCAAGGTGAAATGCACAAGGCCTCACAAATAAGTTGGTCTGCCTTTTGAATAAAAATGTAGATTAGATAGAAGCCGGATACCACATGAAAGCCACAAGTGACATCTATCATCAGAATAGACGTAGGAAAATGTTATTCCTATGAACATTACCTCATCTTGCCTAGCTTATTATCAAGAATGATAAAATGTTGAAATGGTTGGATGATGAAATGGTAAGGCAACTAATAATTCTGATGCTCCATCCAAGGTTTTTTTTCTTTGAATATCCCAAACCGAATGTGAAACTATTATTCGGGAAACCATATCTTATGTTGGAAAGCTCGATGTTTTTATCATTGCTATGGGATTGTGAAAGCCAAATGTTAAAACTTAATACATTTGAATGTAATTTAAATGCCTCCAATTGAACAAGCCCGTCCATTTAAAAGTATGGATAGAATTTGAAATCTTATGTCTAAATCTAAGAGTAAGGTAGGTTAGATACAACAGTCAAATAAGGCTATCTAGGGAAACTCTTTTTGCATACAAAATATCAGACACAGGTTGCATCCATTAGAAAGATAGTTGAGAAAGGTGTGACCAAAAAGTTAATTGTCAAACAAGCTTTAGGAAACAATCTATTTGACAATTATTCCGAAAAAGGTTTGCTAAGCCAACCCGTGTCAGCCTACAAAGTGAACCTTGGAAGAAAGACACAATAAGCTGCGCTGCTAAAAAGTAGAGAATAAATCCCCCAAGGATTTTTTATTTAAAACCATACAAAATAAAAAAAAGTGTTAGAGAATAACAGTTTTGCAGACTGAGAATAATAGGACCACCTCCTTATTTGGTGTTCATACTGAAAAAGAGTTTGCCTAGAATAACGTCATAAGTTTCCAGTCACAAAGCTTGACTCTTAAATAATATTATAAATGGCCAGGTCTGAAAGAAAGTTGTCCGAGAGATTGAATACCCTGCAAGCTTTTGCATGTAAAAATTGTATCCTATGATGAGTTCATAAAAGCACTTTGAGCCATTGGACAAGACTGATGACAAGAATCCAGAAAATGGATGGGTTTCCCAGTGAAAACTATAAAGCTACCTCAATTTCACCAGACCTGTTCTGCTAAAGATGTAGCAGGATGGCCTCAGGAAAGCTAATCAAAATATAGAAATTTTGTTTGTATCTCCAACTCTACAAACCCTAAGATCGTCACCAATAGGAAGGCACATTACTGCAATAATTCTGCACAAGTTTTCTGCAAAAAATACCCCTCCTAGAGTGAAGCACAACCTCCCTGACATTAGTAGGAAGGGGAAATTGGTTCATTCAGAGGAGTACAACTGCCAATCTCACTGTAGTGTGTTAAAGCATGGAATAGAGTCACCAAGGACGCTATTCATAATGATTGGTACTGAAAGAACATAAGATAGGGATTAACCTTGGGCTGGATTATTTAGCCAAATTAGATTCACTCTTATTGAGATTACAAATGCTTAATGGTACTGAATTATATTTGGGCAGACATTGACAACTGTATCTAACGTTTTCCTGATTAAATGAGTGTGCACAAGAAACGTGTCTTGTTTGTAAATGAAAGAGTTAATCACTGCACTAAAGTTTGAAAACACATAATATATAGTTTTTTATATTACATAAGAAAAAACTTTAGGAAGTATTCAAATTTTATAATGTTAAATCATCGTAAAAATAAATATCCCCAAAATCAAGCAATGTGATGGTACTTACAATACAAGTGGCCCCCAATGACCTAGATTTGTGTCAATCCACACCAGGAAATTATTTAATATCTGCAGCATGCCAAAGCAATTATTCAATGTGTACAGCCCTAAAGGGTCAAAAAAGGAAAAATAAAAACTTGATAAGCATCCAAAAAAAAATACCTAGAGAGATAGAAACCCAAACACAAAAAAAAAATATTCAATGATACTAGAGAAGGAAACCCAAGCACGAAAAGAATATAAAACTTTTCCTATTTCAATCCACTTATATAGTGATTTATACTCAAGATCACCCAATGCTAAAGAGGTAAAACTAACGAGTGGGGAAATTAAACACAAGTGGAAACCCTTGGTGAACTTTCACTTTAAAACTTTACGATTCAAAAAGTATGGATATGATACATCAAACTAATGAGCGTGTTTATATACCTAATCAAAAGATTGCCATGACTTTATAGGCTCAAATGATGCAAAATCCTGTAGACTGAAGCTTTTACAATTTGTTGCACAAGAGGTCCAAAAAACATAGGGCAGCACGAGGGTTCCAAAAATTATTAGGCCATCTGTCTCTAACCAGCCTTCTAGTGGCCACAAATTTTGACCACAGTCTAAACAACATTTTCCAGTCCCATCTCCAATACAATCAAATTCTAAATGATAATAAAGAAATTGGATATTTATGCTTTGTCAGATGCATCAATAGATTAGAGAAACATGGTAAGAGAAGGACATGAGATGGTGAAATCCAAATCTGTTATATTTTCACTATCACTCAACTGTCGAACATTATGCCATATCGTATTTTCTTAAGAGGCACGATGTTTGGCAAGTAGTAACTTTGAAGAGCCTCAAAATCCACATTTCAGACAATCTCAGAAAATCCTCTTTAGAAGAGCCTCAAAATCAAGGACTTTGAAGCCTACACCATAAATGGAAATGGCATCAATAGTAGCTTGCCAATTGAAAAGATAATGAACCGATAAACTAACACAAGGAAAATAATGCTAACATTATCAAAGCTATAACAAAAAGATAAATGGCACACACACCGATTTTCACCTAGAAGAACCCTTTCAAGAAAAAACCCAGTATAGAAACATTTTCCTTGTTGCATTAACTCCATTGTTTACAATTAAATAACATACTTCTAAGTTCCATTTTACCCTAATGCATGTGCTAGTATTTGTAGAATCATCAATAGAAAACCGTCAAAGCAATATTACAATACCATGGATACCAAAACCATGGGCTAAAACCACCCTAAAACACACCCATAAGGTTCCAAAAAACGTATATGCATTCCACATGTATAGTCTACAGGAGTGTAAATCATGAAAAGTATACAACACATTTCCAACATTCTCCCACATGTTGAGCACTTTCCATACCAGACCATAGGGCCATAAGTTCAACAGCTAAGGGCAGCCATGCCCATTGATCTTTTGCACCAAGAAAACTTCTTGGTACTTACAACCTTCGTCAATGAATCGACAACATTCTCATCCATATCGACCTTTTCCAGCAATACCTTCATGTCTTCAACCATTTCTCTAACAAAGTAGTATTGTACATCAATATGCATCGACCAAGAATGATAAGTTGGGTTCTTTGCCAAACATATTGCACTTTGACTGTCATGATCTATCCCTACAATTTTCAATCAAAAACCAACATTCAAACACAACCCTTGGAACCATATTGCTTCCTTAATAGCATGAGTGTCTACCATGTACTTTGCCTCTGTAGTAGATATTGCAACTACCTACATTTTGCTCATCTAGCTCATTGCTTCTCCAAACAAGTTAAACACAGGCAATTGTTGATCTTCGGCAGTCGAGATCTCCAACCCAATCAAAATCCACTAAGCCTTGTAGATTCACAGTTTTATTTTCCCCAAGTCTTCCTTGGTAGCAAATTGCAAATCTGAAGTGCCACGTAGATATCTAAAAATCCTTTTTATGGCAATCCAATGTTCCTTCCCAGGGTTACACATAAATCTATTCACAACTCCCACTGCATTGGCAATGTCAAGTTTTGTGTAGACCATTGCATACATCAGGTTTCTAACAGCGCTTGCCTAAGGGATCTAAGACGTCAACAATTTCCTCGTGTCTTGGGACACTATTCAACAGATAACTTTTGATCAACAAGAAAGTGAGTACTTACATGCTTGCATTACTCCATTCTAAACCTATGAAATATCATCTCAACATATTTCCTCTAATTTAATAAAAGTTTCCTATTTGATCGATCCCTTTCAATTTCCATGCCCAAAATAAACTTTGCAACACTTAGATCATTCATATCAAACTAAGATGATAGTTGGGATTTAACTTGTTTGATCTTTCCTTGTTACCAATAAGCAACATGTCATCTACATACAAAACTATGCTAACAAAGCTATCACCTTCCTATTTGAAATGCACACAAGGAGCAACTTTGTTTCATACAAGCCCAAGTCCCAACACATAATTGTCGAACTTTTGATCCCACATCTTTGGTGATTGCTTCAAGCCGTAAAGAGACTTGTTCAACCTACACACCAAGTCCTTCTTCCCTTTCAACTTAAAACTTTTAGGTTGCATCAAATAGATTTCTTCCTCGAGTTCCCCACGTAGAAATGTTGTCTTTACATTCATATGTTCTATTTCAAGATCAAAAGCACCATCTGCAACTAGAAGAAATCTAATTGAAGTTAGCTTAGCAACATGAGAAAAAATCTCTTCAAAATCAATTCCCTCTACCTGAGAGAATACTTTTGCTACCAAGTGGGATTTATGCTTCTCCATTTTTCCTTCTGCATTTTATTTCTTGAACACCCATTTACAACCAACAAGTTTTTTACTAGGTAGTAGTTTTACTAAACCTCGTGTCTTATTTTTATCCAAGAACTTCATTTCTTCCTCCATGGCCTTTTTCCAAGACTTATTTTCATTTGAGCGAAGTGCCTCTTTCATTGTCTTGGGGTCTTCATCAGCAACTGACAAAACTAATAAGAGAAATGCTAAGCAAAAATCAAGTGAATAATACCTTTCTAGTATTCTTCTTGTTTGATCCGATCATCTCACGACTAGAATTTGAGATTCTTCCTCTTCCAGTTCATCATCCTTTGCTTTGTTTGAATCATCCTCATGCAACTCCCTTTTTGGTTCATCTTCTTCAATTGCTTCGTATTCAGACACAAATTCTCCATCTTAATTCAACATGCACCTTTTCAAGTTCTTTCTCCCTGTTTTGGAACCCCTTTAGCTTCTCTAAAGATTACATTACGACTTTGAACAATGTTCTTTAATTTGAGGTTCCATAGTTTATATCCTTCTACACCAGTACCATATCCAATAAAGATACACTTAGCTGATTTATATTCTAGTTTGGTTAGAATATGCATATATGCATCACAACCAAAGATCGTAAAATGTTTTAGAGAGGGTTTTTTACCAATCCATGCTTCTTATGGAGTTATATCAACAAAGGTTGATGTGGGTGATCTATTGATCAGATAACAAGTATACTTCTCGCCTTATCCATCTATTGATCTAGTGACTGCTATTGCCTTGAATTTCCTTTCTAAGCCTACACCACTGAGCATACTTTTCGCCTTATCCATCAAGTTCTTATTCATTCTTTCTATAACTCCATTCTATTGTGGTGTACATGGAGTCATCCTTTGTCTTTCTATTCTCCACCATTATCACTTCTCAAGACCTTAATCTTCTTTTCCGTCTAGTTTTCAACAAGAACCTTAAACAGCTTCAACTTATTGAAAACCTCACATATATTATTGATACAATAAATACAAGTTTTTCTCGAGTAGACATCTATAAAAGAAACATAATACAATGACTTTCCTAGTGAAGGAACTTTCATAGCTCCAAACACATTTGTATGTATTAGCTATAAAATCCCATCTACTCTAGAAGCACAAATGGGAAACTTTACTCAAGTCTACTTCCCATATCCATAATGTTCACAAAAATCAAAATCTAAAGGACGATCAAAAATTATTTTAGCCATACCTTTAGTTTTAAGCACTCAAAGGTATTTCTCTCCAATATGACCCATCTTCTGATACCAAAGCATTGCCTTCTCTACAAGCAATGTAAGAGTCCAATCCGATTCATTTTTAACCTTAGGAACAACAAAGCTCTTACAACCATCACTTACAGTGCTTGCCTTAAGATTGAACAACGTTCCAATGCGAACTCCCCTTGCCAATACCATGGCTCCGCAGACCATCTTTTAGCTATCCTTATTAAATATCACCTACACACCCACATCATTCATTTTTCTTTCTGATATTAGATTTCTTGCCAAACCTAGGATGTGTAGAAATCCAGTAAGGATTTTAACCCTTTCATCTTTGAACATCAACTTGACCCTTCTTCAACCTATGATCTTGTATGTCAAGTTGTCTCCTAAGAAGACAACACCTCCATTGATCTTTCTTACTCATAGAACCACTCCCTATGAGGAGTCATATCAAATGAGACACCCAAGTCAATCAACCATGCACCATCACATGCATGTGTACTTGAAGTTGCCAAGAATAGTTCCCCTAGTCTTTACTGGAGGTTTTCGCTTCTACAGAATGGGAATAATCAAATGACTTACCCTTTTCAACCTTTTTAGATCTGCAATCCTTCTTAAAATACCTAGTTTTACCACAATTCCAACATTTACTATAATTTTTGCCTAGAGTCTTAGATTTACCTGTAGACTTTGAATGCTTATCCCCTAACTTCTTTTTCTCTCTCTTGGGAACAACCTCTCACAAACAAGGTGTTCTTCATTTGATAATTCCCAACAAAATTCTGCCTCATTTTTTCTGATGATAAAGTTACTACTACATCCTCAACTTTTGATTTTGATGTAGTACCAGTGATTGCAATAACTAGATTATCCCAAGAGTCAGGGGAAAAACAAAGCAAAGTAGTGCACTTTTATTCTTCATCTATTTTAATTTCGACAAAAAGCAATTGACTTGCCACAATATTGAAGGCATTCGGATGTTCTACCACAAAGTCACCATCATTCATTCTTAATGAATACTTCTATTGAAGCTACAGTTTGTTCACTAGAGACTTTGTCTGATTCAAAGTCCCCAACTTTTACCATAGATCATGAGCAATTTTCTTTATCGATACATTCAGAAAAACTAAATCTAAAAAACACAATCTAATTTAACTCTTCACCTTCCTATCGATACTTTCCTAATCTTTTATATTCATGCCAGCAGGTTGTACTCCCCCATTGATCTTTATCCACAAAAAGATCTTTCATCTTGAGCTTCCACAACTCAAAATTTTAGCCATTGAATTTGTCAATCTCTATCCTTGTGCTTTCCATCATTTTCGTTCACACAAAGATTCTCACGAGCAAAGCTCCCAACCAAGTAAAACAATTTATCACAGCTAAAGTAAACCCTAAGTCTTCACACAAAGCTAAAACCTAGCTCTAATACCAAATGAAGAGAAAATGAATTGATAAACTAACACAAGAGAAGCAATGTTAAAAGAATCAAATAACAAAAAGATAGATCGCGCACACACAATAAAGATTTTCACCTAGAAAAACACTCAGGAAAAAACCCAACAAGCAACTTCTTATTGCATTAACTCAACCGTTTACAATACAATAACGTACTTCCAAGTTTTGTTTTACCTTAATGCATGTGCGATTATTTTTGGTCACATCAATAGAAAACCACCCAAAAACAAACCCATAAGGTCCCAAAATAAATCAAAGTGCTGCACCAAACCCCCGCCGATGAGGGTCCCATCCCATTCCATAGAGAAGGCAGTCCCCCCATTCCGCATGTGCAGTTTACAAGATTGTAAATCACGAAAAAGTATACAGCACATTTCTAATATTTATTAGCAACAACAGTAGCACAAGCAGCAAAATTTGGCACTACACTGCTTTGAACTCCATGAAAGGAAATTTGTTGTATTTCAGCCCTCAAATTTTGTTTCTTAGTTTCACTCACAAAAATGGCTGTCCAATTGGTATTCATTGTATAGTTTATATATATTGGTACATTTGGGTATGGAACTGCATCATGGTCAAGATGTTTTGCAAGGTGGCATTTTGGTTTGTCACAAAAATTACTTTGTACGTTCCTTCAACAAGGTGCATGTAAAAGCAGCTCTTCATCATTTACTTCATTCTGGGTTATAGAAACTTTTTATCAAGAAAGAAAAAGAAACCCCGCCTAAATACTTCCAATCCCCATCAAGAACTTGTATACAATATCTCCAAGCTGCCCTTCAACAGAAACAGATATCTAATCATTACCTAGTACTGAAAATGGGAGAAATCAGAGGTTTCAATTATTTCACCACATGAAATGTAATTTGACAAAGAACTTCATGAAAACTATGTTTTTAACCAACTCTTCCAAAGTCTCATGTTCACATATGCACTTTGCTTGAATTACCAAATGCAATGAGATTCTTTCCTGTTATTCTCCTCCAAAACAATATGTAGGTAAAGTGTAAATATTCCCTTGTCCATGCAAGGGGAAACCCATACACCATAATCAGCATGCTGGCTAGGCCGGATCTAAGACAACTCCTTGACTCTTGCCTTTACTTGAAAGGTTGAGTCTTGCTATCCAACACAACAATATTTTGGGAGCTTGGCAAGTAATTATGAGTTTTCCAATACTTAACAAATTTGATCAAGTTCAAGCTTGTATATAGGCCAAATGCGTTGGCTATGCTTGTTTCCCCAACAAGCTAATCCAAAATCTTGAGTGCCCTACCATTAGGTAAGAGTATTGTAACGTGTTGTATTCTAGTCCTAATGTTCATATACAAGCATGATAGGATAACACAAGTACACTAACATTTCCATGAATTTGGCCAAGAATCAATTAGTGAATCCATAATCTCTATTTTGGCTTCGGACTAGCCAACCTGTGGTTGCGGTCTGCATCATACATAGTTGCTACCCTCCTATTAGGCTTTCTTCTTCCCAATTGGTGACTTGAATTCCTAAATAGGGCCACAAGCAATCACACCGCTAATTAGGGAAAAATCCAGAGTGTGTCCTTAAGCCTGACCCATTTTTTTCAAAAATCAGTGGTATGACTATTTGTGACCATTGTGTAGATCAAGGGACCATCAATGGCTACTTCCCTATATTTCCACCTTTTAGGTCTCTAATTTTTAGGCTAACGACGTAGTAACACATCCTTCCCTTTCTTTTCAATCTCTTAGATAGTTTAATCTTAGATACTCTTCTATACCCCAAAACAATTTTGATAAGCTAAACTTACTCACTATTGCTCAATCTACAAGCTCACATTGCTTCCTAAAGCTATCTACTTTGGAGTTATCAAATATATACCGATCATAGAGGACTTTGGCCTTTGCTCTTGCATCTCACACTACCTCACATTTTCATGGGCATTCCACTAGGCTCGTCACTAGGGAACACCAGGAGTCGCCATACATCTGTTCAAGATTGCTGACACAATACTCTCACAAAGCCAAGGATTCCTAAAATTGGGTTAGTAGTCTCTATACATGCTTGCAGGCTATGAAGGCACCTTTTTGCACAATATGAAAGTTTTCTATATTACTGCTATCTCTACATTTTGAGGGTTTGGGCTCATACATTGTTCATATTAGATTGCATTGGGACTTACATTTCTATATTACATTTCACATTGTTCGAATGGGAATCAAGGTGTCGTGAATAGTGCAATTTCCAACGCGTCTCCTTTTCATTCCAAAGTATCACAAAATACAAAAGTATTAGTTAGATCTTGAGGTTGAATTAAGGTTATTGCTATCTTGTCTATTGAATGTTTTGTTTCCACTTGTTATTGCAAGTAGCATAGAAGAGTAGATATTGTGTTGGAACTACGTGCTTCCAAACCCTAGATCTATCTTCTCAATTGTTCTTCCAACCAGATCTCTAATCTCCATTCTATAGTGGAGCACCCTATTACAACAGATTTTAATTGTTATGGGCTATGTCAAAACCTTTGTTTGTTGATTGAATGATTCTTAACTCATATGATTAGGCTCTCTTCAAGCATCCATGTTTTCACTTCCACAAAACCCAACCTTGAAAAAAAACAGTACATGACAATTCCCAATTTACTTTATCAAAACTCTGACATGTCAATTTTGAAGAACAAACTACACACTTTGGAGAGGCCTAATGAGTGAATGCTCTCTTGCAATATTATGAATCCATCTAAAAATTGTCTTCCACCCATATTTCTTGTTTGACACAAAAATATGATCTATGTAAGTTGGTTGCAGCCTATTGATGATTATCTTTGCTATGATTATGTATATAATTTGTGTAATGATATTATAAGAAAGGAACATAATCTATCTATCCTCGGAGTTTGTGCTTCCTTGACAATATCTAGCAAATCGTTTTTGTTCTTCCCTGAATATTTTCTAGAACTCTGCTGCAAAACTATTTGGTCCTACATCTTTTCCAAAGAGATGACTACAATCTTCAATTCTACTTCTAAATCAAGGGCCATCATAGTGACATTTTGAGAGGGGGTTGCCGGTTTTGGTAAATTGGTTAGTAACCAACTTTGAGCATTGGATCTAAACAAAACTTTCCTTCAAAATAGGCAAAAAATAATTATTGAACCCAAGCACGAAAAAACAATATATGAAAAATTCCAAATTACTTTATCAAAAAAAACTGACAAGCCAAGTTTGAAGAACATACTTGGACTTTGGAGGAGGGTATTAAGTGAATGCTCTCTTGCAATACTATGATTCCATATAAAATTTGCCTTCCATCCATATATCTTGTTTATCTCAAGAAGATCTGTGTGATTTGGTTTCAGTCAATGATATAAGTCTTCCATCCATGCATTCAATTTTACATAATGATATTATGCTGAGAGGTTCAATTCAAAAAAAAATCAGTTCCCTTTAGCCATATCAAGAAGCAGGGAAAATATCTCCTCAATAGATAGCTACTTAATGCCTTTTTAAAAAACTGAATTCAAGCCTTGGATTAGAGTCAGTTCTTCAACTTCGTTGTTAGGCATGGCTCAGTGGCCTCTACACCATGTTGGTAAAACTTTTCTAATGGAGTCTAGAACAGTTACTCTTAACTCTTGCCTTAACAGGTCAGCTTTGTTAAGAGGAAACAAAAAGTGGACATATTCCTATATTTATTTGCATCCTATATTGGCCACTGGCTTTGTAGTCTGAACAGGAAGTTCCAGTCATAGATTCATCCCCAACATTTTCTGTGTACCTCTGTATGGAATTTCAATCAGTGAAGAACAAAGGAAAGATCAGAAAGTTTCATTATAGATAACATCAAATGCATGCCACAGATTCACTAGCTTTGTTCATCTCAGTCTTCAGATTTTGTGACTTTGAAAAAAAGACCCCAGCCTCCCAGGTAGGTATACTATTTGAAGAACCGGCCATGTTTTTTATTTGATATCACTAGAAATTAATTTCAAAGTTCCATTAGAGGTTGGTAGTAATGTGATGTACTAAGAGCTAGATTTGTCTTTCTAGAATCCAAGCAAGGCTCTGAAGTGTTTGCCCTAAGTCTCATGAGCTCAAAATCAATATCAATAATTTCAAGGTCTAAGGAAGGTTATTGCCATGGTGCGAAGGTCGCACTTGAAACCAAATCAGGTTTAAGATTGTGAGCACAAAATCTTTAAAATGTTCTAACCTATATAGTAGTCCAATCATTAAAAAATACAAAAACGTCATCAAATGGCAAATTTCGGCACTATGACAAAATCAAGACATGAATTGCTGGCCCATGCCAAGACACAGGAACACTTTTTGAAGAGGTTGCTACCAAGCCTGTTTCACAATAAAGTGTCAGAGATTGATGCCGACTTTCTCCAAGTGTATATCTGAACCTCCTAATAAGCATGGTGTAGTGTTTGAGCCCTGAGCCTCACCAGCTCAAAAGCACATCTGACAGGACAAAGATTTTGAATATGCATTGTTTTGTAGAACATTCTATGCATATATGGGCTATGGGCATGGCATTTTCTGTAGTCGATCTACTGGTGTAAGTTATTTTGTCAGCTTACAGAGCTCAATCAGTTTGTAAGCCTTACATCATACATGCTCAAATAGAGTTTTTGTAAGCTGAAAGACAAATTTGACAAATGATGTAATGAGACCTTGATTTTCTTAGTATAGCTCCCAAGGATCCTAGATCCAGAACTTGAAGAATCATCCCAAACAGAGCCGGGTTCCATCATGACTTCCCAAACAGAACCAACGCTGTAATGTACATGCAACCATTGGTTTTTGTTCAGCAACTAAATTAAACGCATGGGAGGAAGAAATTTAAAGACTCGAACACTAATGTAGAGGTCCCATGCTGGGGGTTACCACCTCTATAATTTTGCTTGCAGTGGTCACATCCACCATTAGAATTTTAAAAACTGCAAAAAAAATATATTTATACCTTAAAATAAGGAGCAGTTATTGTTTAGGAAGAAGCTTTTAGGGGTGGGAAGCAATAGGGGGTTAGAACATTTGCAGTAGCTGCTCCTATTTTTTTGGCACCAACTATAAGTTTGTATCCAATTAAACATTTTTTAAACAATTTTTTTGGAAACGATACAGCTAATTTTTCTCAGCAGCATATATTGCAAAAATTAAAGAATCATGGGACCACTCACAGCCAAAAAGACTCCTAAAATATTTGAGTGAAACTTGCAGAAAAAATATAGGATTGCCTCTTCCATGGGACCATGAGGTAATCAATCAAGGAGCTTATTGAACGTGTATGAACAGCTCATCCCTGGGATCTGCGTGATGGAGCATGCCATTTACAGTAATCCTCAATCAAATGCCCTTTTGTGGTCGACCGAAGATTTTCCAAGCGCTGTAATAGCAGTAAGAAAATTTTACATGACTACCTGAATGCATTTGATTGCAGTGAAATGCCCTTTTGCTTCTAATATTGCAGCATGCTTCCCTGGTCCTGGTGACATGCTGGAGCCAATAATCACTCAATTGTGCAGAGGAACCCTCCATAAAAGGGAAGTTGAAAGCCCTAATCATGATCACGCACCCTTAGACTGGTCAATAAACATATGTTGTTGTGTACCCAGCTATGTGACTACTTCCTCAAATGTGCAGTTTTCTCGATAGGTCAATAATCATATATTGTTGTGTACCCAGCTACTTCCTGAACTATTGGGTTTTCCCCTGACCGATGGTGAATCAGGCCGGCTACAGATCCAATCCCATATCCCCAGTCCTTCTCTTTTTCTCTGCTTATTCTACTACTGCATTGTTCAATTTAAGTACCTACAGGCTAAGAGATTTCACATCATCCTACCAAATTTTACCCATTACTTCAGAAACCATAGCATTCAACGATTTACCATCACTAGAAGCCCCCAGATGATCAACCGCCACATGAAAAACGTTGACTAAAACCAAACAAAAACCATACTTTCACTGCAGAAATACGTACCTTCTCCGTCGGAAGAGTAAAGCAGGCGACAAAGAAAGCACACACTACAAGTAGCAATATAAATGTTTTTATAACACAAGCCCATCTGAACGCCATGGTAATCTAAAAATGCCGAGCTCTGGACAAGTGCAAAAAGCTGTTACTGTGAACCAACCCTCCGGCAATATAAGAGAGCTGTTATTCGGCTATGGCAATGAACTAGATCGGACTTGAAGAGATGGTTATGACTTGAATTATCATTGGATTATCAGTTAATTGTTATTGGGTGACTGACTTTGGCGTGACCCACATGGTGTTTTTCTGGGTTTTATGACTATTGTTTTATAGGAGAATTCAAATTAGGATCTGGCAAGCAATGGCAGGATAGGGCCGACTATTGGCTGTTATTCACCCGCCAAATCTATATGTCAAATTATCTTTATTAGCGAGTTAAACAAGAGGCTGACCGGTGCCCAAATGGCTTTCAAGGCCGTTGGGGATAGAGGAAGACGATAAATCAATGAATCCATCACAGCGGGTCCTCGAGGCAGCGAAAAGCGGAAATGGCCCCGGCTTTAAAGGAAGGTTTGAATTGTCACGCGTAGATTTTACAGGCCAAGCAATGAAATGGAATGATTTGATTTTACGCACTTCACGAGATCCATCCGTTTATGGGCTTACAGACTAAATTTGATGGCGGTATGATCGTATTTGCGTTTTTTAAACCGTAAAATACAGTCAAGTTTTATGGGTAGACCGTATCAGATGGAAGGGGAAATGTTGGACAGAGCGTCAAAAATTAAAAAAAGGTAAAGATAAATATATAAATTGTTTTTTAATATTTATTTTTTTATTATGAATTATAATAACATTTGAATTATAATAATGGTTGAAAGAATAATTATCATCAAAAAATCATAACAGAAAAGGTCAACAATGAAATTTAAATTTTGTCTGGGACCATATTTTTTCATCATTGTTTCAACGGCTTGTTAAAGTATAACTTAAGGGATGCGTTTTTTAAAGAAGGTTGTTCCTTCTCCACTAAAACTCATTAAGGCATAATTTAAATAGGTGCTAACATATTAAAACTGTAAACTTTAAAGCTTCATGGGAGAACTTCCCCTCCTTCCCTCTTTTCTTCCATTTCCTTTCCTTTCCTCAATCGAAGGATAAACATTTCGATCACAAACCTTGTAGTTCATAGGTATCAAGTGTATGAATAATTGAACTTCTTTGACTTAGTGCTAAACACTGAGAGGCATAAAATGAAAGGCAGCCTTGTACCACGCAGCCCACAAATTCAACACGGCATTGGATTATCGATTCATAGTCCTTACATGCGGAAACAAAACAGAAAAACAACAACAATGTGGCAGGGGAGAGTGTTGGCTAGTTTAGGGATAACCCGCACGCTAGTTTTTATGCACATTCCAACACTTAACCTTCTACTTTTTGTGTTGGCATGTCACACAAGTTTATTGTAGACTCACTCGAGGCACTGAGAGAGAAACCACAAATGGTTGAGGTAAGAAGGTCCTCTATGCTATCATATCCATGCATGACAACAAGTAACTGAGTAAATGAAGAAAATAATAGAACTACTTATCATCCCAACATAATGGTAACCACACAAAATATGCACAACTCTACTAAGTATTTATCTATTCAGAAGAGCATGTTACAACATTGTCAATCGAAGATATCTAATTAGCACTCTATAGCCATATGCAAGATACTGATACAAGAACAATAACATAGTTCATTGCTTAACATTTCATGGTTACAGAGCCTCTAGGTGCTCACAAACACTTGGCATTGTCACCAGTTATCTACATATTCCTCTCTCTTTATAACTCTAACAATATTTGGCAACATCCCCTAACCCACTTCGGTCTCTCTGTAATTCAACAACACCTTGTTATCTCTCTCTATATCTCTTCCTTACCAGGTCTTTGCCTTATATAGGCATTCCACAAACTTATGTGTCACTTGGTAGCTTGACTACCACCAATCTGCAGTTAATGTCTTTGTCATCCACTTGGCAGTTAATGCGGTGCTATGCTTAAAGTCAACTACCATGTCATCTTTTGTTGCTTCCCAACTGCCTATCAAAATCAAGTCGTTAGTCATAATTCTCACCTTTTATCCTCTACAATCTCCACTATAATTCTTGAATACACATGGTCCTTGCATGTTTTGATCATGTTGTTTTGTCGTATATGCACGTGGACTTGATTTTATCAGCTCACACTTGTCTTGTTGGTAATCCCTATTGGGCACACGTGTATGGGATGGTTTAGGTTTGTGCACGCCACTCTCTACTCCCTTAGGCTACATGTGCCTATCTTTTCCTTCATCTATCACTTGTGCCCCTGGACTTGGTTATACTCAACCAAACTTTGGCATCAACTAAGAGGGGTGGGGGAGTGCCCCATGATTTCAAATGAGGAATTGCAGCTTGTACATGCCTATCATTTGATTATAGACATTACAAATTATATGTATATTACACCTACCTCCAATGAGATGCATTGTAGAGTATCTTGTTATTTGGATCTATGAATTGCACAAATATCTGGGTAAACCAATCTTAGTGCTCTCTCCAACTCTCACCAAATTTAATGGTCTCCCCATCTCAAGCGTATGGGTATGTTTATATAGAAGCATGACCCACCTATTTGCATTAATTCTCTCGATTAACTTCTTTGCTTACCTCCCTTGTGCCACAATAATTAAATGTGTGATACATTCCCAATGCCTCATAACACATCTCAATGTGGTATTTAAATAAATCAACGTTCATGTGAATAATAAACTACGAGGAAGTTGAAAAGGATTCTTCTTCTAGCTATCTAAAAATCATTATTCTCCATTGTGTGATGCTTGATGTGTGCAACAAGACACATAATAATTGTCATGCCACATGTCATGTTGATTTCTTACTTCACAAGAAGATTAACTCTCCCATTTTATCAAATATTTAGTAGTTGTGCAAGGTTACATTGTACTCATAAAGGTTCACGAGAATATTTGTGCACTGAAACATAATGTGCGGAGATTGCAAATCTAAGTTGCAACAATTCATTGACAAAATTTGTGCATAGAAGTCCAAGTCCATGGTATTGTTGGTACATCAATCTCCCTAAGTGCATGTTGTAAGGAGTGCACTGAGAATGGGTGGGATTGACTCATTGTACTTTGCGATATATTTTTGCATACTATTATATCATACCTTCATTAGTATTAGTCTAACCTCCTTTAAGTCTCTTTATATCTTATCTCTCCATCTACTTTCCATTTAGTCTTGCGATCCACTGTAAATTCCTATTGTATTGGCTAACTCAATATAATCTATATCACATATTTTTTTATGTATTGTATCAGCTTGGTCAATACATTTCTAAGTCTTATCCTTGTAATTTATATTTCATTGGCATGGTTAATATAGGTCTTTGTCAACAAACATCCTTTATGACTGTATAAGCCTAATCGATACTATCAGCTAAGAGTTTAAGATTAATTTTGGGTTTGAAGTCATATATATGGGAATCATATTATCATTCCCAAACATATAACACGCTCATTTTTTCTTCTTGCATTCACTTTTCTACTCTTAATTAGTAAAAAGAAGAATTAGAGGTTAAGGTCTTATATTGGAGGTATTGTCTTGCTTAAAGATATTTGAAACTCAATAGGAGGAGTCATGTCGATGAGGTGTCCCAATCTTTGGAGTCCCTAACTAAGGATATATAGGACTTTTTCTTGCCATTTAACGTCTTAAACCTACAACACCTATTACAAAGTTCCACTTGAGCTAAAGGGGAGATTAGTGCATTGACAAGTCCACCCAAAGGTAAGTGTCTCTATCCCTTCTCTCTTTCATATATTTACCAAGTATATAGATATGATTTGCTTATTATTATAATTGATGTGTGTTTTTTATCCTTGTTTATGCTCCTCCTTATACTGAATAAGCGAGTATAACTATGTGATTTCTTAGGCTTGCCATTATCACCTTAGGTTGTATATATTGCCCATTCATTGACCATTACACCACTTACTTTCTCAGTATTTTAGTATGTTAGAACCATATTAAAACTAGATTATCCTTGTTGATTAGTTCTTTGCATGTGGTATCCCTATTATATCCTTGATACACCCCTTTGTTACCATTGTTACATCTTGAGGCCTAGTGAGAGTTATAACTTATATCAAATGTGCAAGCCAGGGTATACTTTAAGAAACCCCTCCTTTAGAAAAGGTGTAAAAAATTGGCGAAATGTGTAAAACAACTGACAAAAAAAATTATTTTTTGTGGCGAAAAAAATAGTTTACAACGAAAAAATAATAATCTCCATTGGCGAATCATTCATAGTCTCTCAAACAATGTGTAAAATCTGGACGAATTGTGTTATTTTAAAACCACAAAAAAATTATACATTGGCGAACAAAAAACAATAATCATAGTAAAATTTTAATTTTTTGGGCACTGGGAATGGGGTGGGATCGGCTTGTGGCACTTTGCGAGAGATATTTTCATACTATTCTATCACGCATACATCCCTTCATGCAGCCTTCATGCCTCCTATGATGTCTCCTTGAAATCTTGAAACCCTAAAATATGGCTAAGTTTGAAACCCTGAAACCCTGGAATCTGACTAACTCTAAATATGATAGGATCCACCAAAACCTAGAATTTGCATTATAGCTCCTAGCGGTCCGAAACCCCTCTCAAACACCCTGAAAGTATATAAATAAAATATAACTTAAAGTATAAGAAACTAGATGTAAACTTATACTTAAATGTTTATTTTATTTGTATACTGTTCGCTTCGGAAAAAAAAAGGGTTATTGAATGTCTCATTGCTATTTTCTTGAATTCGGATTTATACATATTACAAATGAAAGTGTGTTGGCGAAACGAGCCGACTCCTCCACTTCCCATAATGTGAAACACGGCGAACATTCCACATTAAGCGCTACCTGGTCAGCTGCGTGAAAGGTGAATATTGCCAGGCAGAAACTCAAACGAAACATTTGCCTTGGCGATTACAAAGCTAGGCAATCACGAAACCCAAGAAAGCTTGGCGACCAGGAAACCATGGAACGGCATAGAAATCGCCAAAAAACACACTGACAAAATGTAAAATTTGCCAAAGTACGAATATTCGCCACTAAAATATTCCCTAGTGTAAGCTTTGGAACCTTATCCTCCTAACATTTGAGTGTGGATTACCCTTTGTTAAGTATGTAACTATTTTAGGTCAATACCCACTAATCTAAGTATATGCAAGCTCTATTGTGTTGAACCTGTTTGTATCCTAATTTATCAAGATAAAGAGGATTGTTATTGGTCATCCTAGCCCACACATACATTCTTGTGAACCTAACATTAATTTTATCCCATTGTTGGTTGGATTGTCTTCATGTTTCCATTTTTGCTTCTCAATGTTATCTTCACTTTAGCTTCACCATCATAATATGTTCTAGTGAGCCTGACATGGATCTCATCCCACCTTTGGTTGGATAATTTTTATGTTTTTCCTTTCTACTTCGTAGTGTTGTCTTCCCATCATCACACATTTTAGTGAAGTTTTTTTATCTCAACTATATCAACCAACTCAATACAGTCTCATGTGTTCACAATTGATTAGCCTACTTAATAATTTTTTTTATTTTTTTTACTATATTGGTCAGCTCGATACATTTATGTGTTTATACCAACTGTATTAGCCAACCAATATAGTTAATTTTCTAATCCTACTATAATGGCCAACCAAATACAACTTTTTATTTTCTAGTTTTGTCTCCATTATATCAACTAACCTGATACAATTTATTTTTGGCATTCATGTGCAACCAACTACATCGACAAACTTGATACAATTGTGTCTTTCTCTTTCAAACTGCAACATCTTTTGGATCAATCCAAAGGGAAAACCCATCAGGATTTTCAAGGATTTTATGAATGATAATTCTAATGTTATAGAATTAACTAATCCCAATTTATTTTCCAATAATATTTACTTGCCTTATAATTTTTATATTTTTCAATATCACTTTACTAATGATTATAATATGGCTTCCACTAGATCCAAGAGCTATGAACCACATAACAACTTTAATAAACCTAGGATATCTCAACTATATAAATCCTATAAATTTGAGGGTGAAAAGAAGTGTGATATGGAGTGTATCATTGAAATAATAATCTTTCTCTAAGAACATCCCAAGCATAGGGACAAGGAACCTATAATCATCTATCACATCGTGATGGAACCCCATGTAGAATACCCTCCTTTCCCTACTTGTAATTTTTCTACATGGCTTAGTGCAACCAAATTCTCAAATCCTTTTTTCCTTATTCATCCATTATGCCTAGTATAGCTACCAGCATTGCAGGTATCTTTTTCATCAAACCTACCCAATGTACTCACATCAATGCTAACATTCATGTCGCATCTAATGCATCTCAAAAATCCACTCAAACACTTACTTTCAACCAAAATACTCTCAATCCTAACCAAGTCATATTACAAGCAACAAACCAAATGGTTACCATACAAGCTTCTAATAATACTCAAATATTGTCATTGCATAACCAACTTATGAAAATATAATCTAGGCATCGACAGACTCAATGGGGAATGCCAAATTAAAACCTAGCCCCTTGTTCTCTTGGAAACCTCATGTTGCAACCTTCACTTCATAACAAAGTCATTAGACACCTTAAAAAACACCTAGTCCCTCAAATTGCTAACAATAACATCAATGGAATTATTCCTAAGATCTCCTATAATGAATCTTTATAAAGACTTGATTAAACTTAACACCTTTATAGTTACCACACTATTAGTCAAAACCTTAACTGGTGATGATTTAGAATAGTAAAATCAACTTAAGTCTAGCTTTATCTCTAGGTTGGAGGACTTAGTCAATGCATTGATCTTAGAGTTTCAATCCAATGACTTGCCTAAAAATGATTTAGCCAATTTTATCCATTGTAAGCAAGTGGAAAATGTGACTACCAAATATTTCATTAAACGTTAGAAAGCCTTAACTAACAAATATGAGCATAATATGACAAAAGATAACCTCTCCCTCCTATTTACTATCACATTGAATAGTAGATTGCAATACTTTGTTAAGTCATTCTCTCCAAAATCTTTGGACCAAGCTAAAAGATAGGACCATCTTCAAAGACAATTTGAGCCCTCTCAATCTAAGGAATATGAATACTTATGAGACCCAAGAATAATCATGCCACAAATGATGTTATCATTGATATTTATGACTCCAAGAGAACCATTCATGTCATTGTGTTAGGAAGCTCCAACGAAGTGACCCTCTCCCAACCCATAGTGAGAAGCCCTTCCAGCCTCCTCCCCCTCCATCACAATTCAACACATGTGAAGCCCATCAAAGCCTTACCCTTGATGAGCTTAGGAAATGCCATTCTATGAACCCCCAAAAAACATTGGGTTCATGTTAATTGGGGTCATTCTCATGAATCTTTAAAACAACTCAAGTAGTTATCATATGAGTATTTTCTTGGTCATATATTTGATCATTAAGACATGATTAGTGAATGCTAACAAGCTTATGATAAGGTTTATAAGGTTCATGCATCTAAATTCAAGCGTGAAACACTTGACCAAGATAATGTTCACCTTACAATTTATACCAATCCTCTGCCTGATCTCACTCAAAATAAAAAACCTACAATCAACTTCAAACCTCTTCCCAACCAAGCATTAATGTTATTGAAACCATGGTTAACCCTCCCTCTTCAAATGATGAAGAGAACTCAATGAACATGAACAACATGAAGCATGTTATTTCATTTATTGATCCTCATCCTATTATGACCTACATTCTCCCTCTTATAGAATAATTTAGCGTTTTCCTCCACGTCGATTCTCAAATTTTCATCTTAATAAATCAACAATTTTATTCTTCCAATTGTATCAACCAACCCAATACAATTTTCTATTGATCTTATTGTACCCGCTAACATAATACAATTCTTTATGTCTACAACTATATCGACCAACCTAATATAATTTCCATTTGATCTTAATGTATTGTCCAACTTGATATATTCCTTCATTTCTAGTTCAGGTACAACTATATTGGCAAGCTTGATACATTCTGCTTCTTCGACCAGTTTTATTCCAATTGTATTGGCCAACCCGATATAGTCAAATTCCATGCCCAATTTTGACTCTATTATATCAACCAACTTGTTATAGTCTAATTTTATAGCCTTTATATCACCAACTACATCGACTAATGTTGATCCAATTGCCTCATTTTGCCTCTACTATACTGGTAAGGCTAAGACTATACAATTTAGCTTCAAATAAGGAACGATCAGGTTCAACTTCATCTACAGTTAGACTTAATCAATTTTAAAACTCGGTTCCTCTTTTATAGTCTTGTCCAACTCATATTAGTTATGATGAGTGGGATCCCATATAAGATCTTTTTAAACTCTAATCTCATATTCCCTTTCTTGAGTTTATGAGGATGTCTCTATGATAAGAAATAACCTTATCCAACTTTTGTTTGATATGAACCTCCCTAGACCACCATGTATAGAGCAAGAAGCTACTTTTTATAGGTCTAAGGAAAGTACCATGAAACAATGTGAAGATATGTCTATCCATGTCAATCACATAATAGATATGACCTTATCTCTCAAATCTCCTATTGCATCTATGATCCTCGATTAAATTATCCTTCGTGCAAATGACCCTCCCTTTTTTATCAGCATTTAAATAGGTGACATCCAAGATAAACAAGCCTTGATCAATGAAGGTTTTGGTACTTGTATCACCTCTTTTGAGTTCATAAAATCCTTTGCATATTCTAAATGTAACCTTAAGTCTAACTATAGCATGTGCTAAAAATACGATTGAAGACAAATACCTCCATTAGGATGTGTTTGGATTCCTATCATGACACTTCTTGTTATAGATAGGGTGAAGGTTATGATTTCATTTCCTCTATTTTATAACATCTTGCTCAACCATCTTTAGATTAATCACATGAAGGTCATAGCCTCTTTCATATGCCAGTGTGTGAAGTTTCCTTACATGGGTGACATATATAAGGTATAAGGTGATACCAACCCTTGGAATTTTGAATAATTCTAATAAAATAATATTTATAAAAAAATTAGCCTTGAACCTTTACCTAGTATCCCATTCTATGAGTACCAACATTTTAACTATCCCATCAATCCAAATAGAGGTTATAGTGGTCACCCCAAGCTCGTATGAAAAATGTCACTAAACCTCCTTGATTTTGATGATGATGATGATCCCAATGAGATTAACATAAAAATCAAAACATCAAACCTTCCTCCTAGTATTGCAACTAAGTTGTTGCCTACTTTATAACCCATACTCATAAAAGACCAACTGATGATTTTCTTATTGATGCAATCATTCTTAAAAAACTTGTTTTAAATGATCTTCTAGTGACACAGTGGTTGAACCCCTCATCATGGACCTCACATCTCTTGATTATGACAACACTTTTGCCTTAGATGACCCTTGTTTGTTGGCAATGCCCAAACAAAAGATGCAAAAATCTTACGCTACCATTCCTCCCTTTAGTGATTTTATGAGCAATCCTATTTTTCATCTAGTATTAACTTAGTTTATCTTGTTCCACTTAGTGTTGCTCGTCCTTCTAATTTTCTTGACTCCATTCCTTCTTCATTTTTTGTTCCCAGATCTGATATGGAGCCAACTTCTACTTAGATCATGTGCATCACACCTATTATTTTTAAGCCTCTTCATCTTATTTAACCTAGTGCTTCTCATCATTCAAATTTCCATAACTCTAATCCTTCTTCAATTTTTGTTGCCATATTTGATATAAAGCCAACATCTACTCTGATTACATGCATCACCCTTATTACTTCTACACATCTCTAGATTTTGCTTGATGATCAATCCAGTACATAACCTTGTCATTTTTTTATACATCTCGATCCATTTCACGATGTTGATGATATGGATGACCACATTAATACTCCTAATAGACAAATATATGTCCCTCCTTGTGGTTTGGCTCTAATACCATGCCCACCAACCCTGATGAAGGAACCATTTTTTGAGTTTCATAAGGTTTCTGGTCATTCAACTCAGGGGTGTCAAGCTTATCAAATATTTTTAGCACCATAGAGGCTATAAGGATAAACTCCTCTGTTGGATAGTCGACCATCACATTCATCTACTCCTAGGTACTCTTGTTATTTCCATGAGACTAATACACATGCTTCAACTAATTTTCAAGCTCTTTAGTAATATCTATATATATTTCATCTCAAGGCACTTAACTTTCCTCTTCAACATAACATGCCACTACCAAAGTTCACACCTGCATATATCCTAAAAAATAAGGAGGTGTATTTCCTTTGGCATGAGTGTTATAACATTCTACGGATAAGTGTAGAGCTATTCAACATTATTTCTAACTTTTTTCAAGGCTTGTACCTCAAGATCCTTAGTCATATTCCCCATTTCCAAAAAGGCCTCTCAGTCCAGAATATGTGTGCCCACTTCCTTCATGAGTGTTATGTGCTCTTCCTCACATATGTTATTTTCATTAAGAGGATCCATATCCTTCTCATCCACCATGCCTACATTTTATTTAGAACTCTTCCATAAGGATGTCCTTTCAAGAATCTTAAAAAAGGTAGAGGAGGCTATGGTTTGAGTTTGATATCACTTGCAGTGAGATTTGACAAATGTTATTGATAATGTGTGTATATATATTTCCTACTTTTTATGAGCAGGTAGTTAATTATCTTGCATCATTTATTCCACATTTGTCACATGAGTTTATCTTACATGGTTATTTTTATCATGCACAATGCTTATTCTATTTATTTTACTTGTACCATGATCCTTACTTTTCAAACACTTTATTTTCAGCATGATCTTTATTTCACATTTTTATTGTCACCCATTATTGTATTTACAACTCTTTGGTATCTTTTAGCTTCCCCCTCTTTTGGTATGATTTACAATCAACCTTAGTTTCCCTTATGGATCTTTGGTATAACCTTTGAGTTTTTAGTACTATAATTGCTTCTTTTTTGGTATGTTGTGGTCTTTTATTTTTATAGTTTCACATTTATTACATGTTTATTTCTGACCTTAGTTTCCCTTGCATTTCATTGGTCTATCTTTGAAACTCTTCCTCTTTTGGGATGATTTATCCTATCAGTGTTTTTGCCAGACCCTATGTAGGTTAGTATGGCTTCTTTAGTGAAAAGATTACCACATTCCATAACTTTTCCCTTCATAGGGTTTTCATTTCCATGATTTGACTTGCATCCTCATGTGCTTTTAAATCCCTATTTTTTCCTACTCACCTCTAAAACAAAACTCTCCCTTCTTATGGTCAGGTACTAGAATATCCTCATTGTATCACTCTTTTTCGACATGGATAGATCTTCCAAAATCCCCATCTTCCCATTTCCTCTCACTTGAGGCACACTTTGGTTGGTTTTGAGATTGCATTATTTCATATGGTGTAAGTCTAGGAGTCTTTAAACGTCTTGGTCTCTAGGTTCTCTTCAACAACTAGGTGTAGGATCTCATGTTAGTCCTCTTTAACACCCATTATTGGTTTTTACAAATCTGTATGGAGGAGTAAAATATAAAAATCCAAAAGATTCAAAAGCTATATTATTTTCAAGAAAAGATGAAATATCATTAAAATTCAAATCACATAAAAAGACGTAGTATTTTTGGTACATATCCTATTCTAATCGAAGCTTAAACTCCACAATTTGCCTCATGATAGAGTTCATGTCCATTGGGGTGTGATAGGCCATTAGACCAGGGTAGGATGTCTCATTGCATGTTTATTTATCATTTTTTATACATTTTTATGCCACTCACTTTCTCATGCAAGTACCTAATCTTCACAGTATATCGATGGCTCTGTAAGGGATCCTGAAGAGTGGGGAACGCTTTATGAGAAGGTAGGATCTTGATTTAACTTTTTAGAGTTAATGAAGTTTAAGTCATGAGTTTTTAAAGGGGTTGAGTATAATAAATCAGGGTATAAAATATGCAATAAATGCAACAACTAATTTGTAATATAATTGACCTAGTTTGACCTTTATAAAAATAACAATAAATGATGTAAATAATTACTTAGATAGAAATTGACTAAGACATAAGATCTAGAGGCTACAAATTGGGACAAGAACTAATTTGAGTGTTATGAATAGGATCCAAGTGTCAAAACCCTTCTTAGATAGTAGTGCCATAATTGGATAGTAGCACCAATGTCTGCCTTTTAGTGCTAGTGTCCTTTGTGTAGAATTGCTCTGAGATTATGGGTGCACATGTGTTGGAGTCTACCAAGCTTGTTTATTTGCGCACAAGTTTTAATTCCCTATCAGTGACCTATTTTAATTGATTTTACATGTAAACTCTAAACCTTCATGTTGTTAGAGCATCTAATTGGCACAAGTAGCAAAGTGTGATGTTAGTGGGGTGGGTTGAACATCCTCAACACCTCATTGTAATGAGAGTTGCCTACATAACAATACTCTGAGGAGGGATCAAGCCTGATGTAGTTCTCCCCACCTAAGTGTTGATGCAAGTGCAAGTGAAGCTAGTATGAATACTAGTTTGAGTACTTTGAATGAGATTTGAGATTGGAAATTTGTGTATTTTGAGTTTATGAAGGCTGTAGATGATTATATGTAGAAGTAGGGTAGAATAGGGATCAATAACCTTGATCGTGCATAATTTGTTCTAAGCTAGTTTATGTTATTTACATCTAATTTCCATCTAGTGAATAAAGGGATAAAAGTCATGTATATGTATTTTTATAGTGCTTGTGCGGGTATTGAAAGAGGTCTAGGTTGACCCTAGGTGATTGCTAATTCAAAAAGATATTTATTGGTGACAAAAAGTGTGAAAAGGATAATAATACCCAAATTGGGACACTAGTGCCATCGGTACTATTGTCTAAGTTATGGTGTTAGTGTCTAGGTGGAAAGCGTTGAGGTACTAGGGGCCAAGATGCTAAAGTGAGGGTTTGTGATAGCTTTATGAATGTTTAAGGACGTGTGTGGCCCATATAAAGGCCCTATAAGTGTCTAAATAGGCCTTAAGATAGGTCTAAGGCTAAGATGTGGATAGGTGGTCTCAAACAACACTCTTATCACTCAAGTGACATTTTATATAACTACATTTGCCCCTCCTTTATTCTATAAATGCAAAAAAGTAAAAATACTAATATAAAGGAAAATAAACATCCCTGAACTTACCTAAGAAGCAAAGCCCATGAACCTAGATTTGAGTTTGTGAAGTATGCTTCATTGCATGTCTTGAAAATAAAATATGAATAAATTAGTCCTTAATTAAAAGAGATCAAAATAAAAAGACAAAACTAAGTAAAGAGATAAGACAGAAGAAAGGAACAAATACACCTCACTGGGTATGTGAACCAATGCATAAACCTAGTAAAAACATGTGTGTGTATAACTAATGATCAATTGGTGAATAACTTGGACTAAGTTAAATGGATTGCTCAATCCCCATGTGTGGGTGGCTCAAGAACTCAAGCTAGCCTTGACTCCATTGTTTCCCACCCTTGTTCAATAGATTATGACCTGTGAATAACTTAGATTGGATTGATGGTGTGTCCAACCCTTTCATGTAGGTGGCTCAAGAACTCAAGTAGACTATGACTCCATCATTGCCTACCCACGTGTAGTAGATACATATGTAACTAGATTTCATAATGTGACTAAAGATGTGTAATTGTAATTGGAATTGAAAATGTCAGTTCTATAGCCACTCAAGTATGTAGCTCAGGTACTACTCGATAATGCCAACCACTGTAGATGGAGTAAGACACCAAATCTAGATTATGTTGGTGTGAATGGTGTCTAGATTGTGATAGTGTAAATGGTGTTTGGATTAAAAGCATAGAGAATTAAATGAATTTTTCCATTCCATCTGATCAACTGGAACAAAAATGAGTATATGGAAACAATGTGCCATACAAGTTCCCCAAATTTGTAATATATACATTGTTGGGGGATCAAACCAACAATAGATTACAATTGTGACAGCAATAAACGCGGAATTAAATCAGATTGACAATTAATTAGAATGATAATAGCAAGAACAAGAGATACAAGAAAACACCCTGAAAACTTGTATTAACAAACTCTTTACAAAAGGAATACAATTGAAGAAAGCTTCTTTCTTCCACACCTCTCCTAGATGTATAGATCTCTCAATAGATCTCTATTCCTCAAGAGCTATCTCTCTCAAGAACAATCAACTCCAACAAGCCTGGATTGATTCAATTATGTACTGTTCTTCTCACACCAATTCTTCTACAATACTTAATAAGCTAGGAAGATCTAATTCTTCATATAGAATTAGGAGACTTGAGCATGTACTTCCAACAAACAGTTAAACCACTTAAACAAGGGCTCTAAAAATAGTAATGCTAATAATAGAGACGCAAGCTTGAGTCTACAACTCAAACTTATCATGCAAACACTCGCTTCTGTCCACGAAAATAGCTTTCTGGACACGCAGGTAACCGACGTCGGTTCCTGCTACTTGTCTGTGACCGCCGTCGGCCGATTCTCTGCCGACGTCGGCGTCTCTGCAACTACCTGTGACTGACGTCGATCGCTCCTGACCGACGCCGGTGTCTGTGTAGACCCGAACCTGATAATGAATGCTCCTTGGTGAAGTTTTTAGCTCCACACCCTAACAATCTCCCACTTGGAGATAAACAGCTGCACCAATACCTGTACAGCAACATCTTCTAGCTCCTCCATCTTCAACTCAATCATGAAGACCAATAGAAGTTGAATGAAGATTCAACTTCTCCTTTGTAACTGGCTTGGTTAACATATCAGCAGGATTCCTATCTGTATGGATCTTCTCCAGCTTCAACTCACCATCTTCCAATACCTGTCGTATGAAGTGATACCTTAGCTGTATGTGCTTTGTTCTTGAATGAAAGGCTGAATTCTTAGCCAAATGGATTGCACTCTGACTGTCACTATACAATCTACAACTCTCATGCTCCCTACCAAGCTCATCCATGAATCGTGTCATCCATATCATTTCCTTGCTAGCTTCTGTGGCTGCAATATACTCTGCTTATGTAGTTGACAAAGCAACAACCTTCTGCAACTTAGATATCCAGCTAACCGCTATTCCACCTACAGTAAATACATAACCTGTAGTGCTCCTCCTGCCATCCAAATCACCTGCCATATCTGAATCTACATAGCCATGTAGAGAAGTATTTGAACCTTCATAGCACAAGTGCCTACTGCTGGTTCCTCTCAGATATCTAAGGATCCACTGAACTGCTTTCCAATGTTCCTTACCTGGATTGGCCATATACTTACTTACAACTCCCACTGCTTGGGCAATATCTGGTCTAGTACACACCATTGCATACATCAAACTCCCTACTGCGGAAGAATATGGAACCTTACTCATGTACTCTACCTCATCATATGAATTAGGACATTGTTCTTTACTCAACTTAAAATGTCCAGCCAAAGGTGTGCTTATCGGTTTAGCATCCTGCATATTGAACCGTTTCAACACCTTGTCCACATAATCTTCTTGAGACAATATCAACCTGTGATTTTTCCTATCTCTCTTAATGCTCATGCCAAGGATTTTCTTTGCTACTCCCAAATCCTTCATAGCAAACGTTTGAGCTAATTTTACCTTAAGCTCTGAGATATCCTGCATGTGAGACCCTGCAACCAGCATGTCATCTACATACAACAATAGAATAATATATCTACCATTATCAAATCTCTTGAAATACACACAATGGTCTGATTGACACCTATTGTAGCCATGCTCAGTCATAAACCTGTCAAATTTTAAGTACCATTGCCTAGGAGCTTGCTTGAGGCCATACAAGCTTTTCTTCAACCTGCACACAAACTTCTCCTTACCCTTGACCTCGAATCCTTCTGGTTGTTCCATATAGATTTCCTCATCCAAATCTCCATGAAGAAACGATGTCTTAACATCTAGCTTCTCAAGATGCAAATCCTCAAAAGCAACCAAAGACAAAACAACCCTTATTGAAGTCATTTTAACAACAGGAGAAAAAATCTCATCAAAGTCAATACCTGGCTTTTGTGCAAACCCTTTTACCACTAATCTGGCCTTGTATCTCATCTGTCCATTCTCACCTTCCTTCAACCTGTAGGTCCATCTGTTCTTAAGTGTTCTCTTACCAGCTGGCAATTCAACCAAATCCCATGTTTGGTTTTCTCTTAAGGACTCCAACTCCTCAACCATGCCACGCTCCCACTCACTCTTGGACTCCACCTATATTGCTTCTTCAAAACTCTCTGGTTCTCCACCATCAGTTAGCAATAAATAAAATAAAGAAGGAGAATATCTAATTGGAGGCTTACTCACCCTTTCTGACCTCCTGATGGGTGTCTGAGACTCGTCCACAACACGCTGTCCACCCAAATTCTGTGACAGTGACCGACCTCGGTCACCTGAAGACCTGTTACTGGTCGACGTCGGTTCTGCCTGACCGACCTCGGTACCTGTACGGCCAACGTCGGTCTCTATATGGCCGACGCCGGTTTCTGTCCTGCCGACGCCGGTTCCTAACCTGCCGACATCGGTCTCTATGTTTTCCTGTAAGTGATTATTTCTTTTTCCCGCGAGCTCATCTTGGACTTTCACCTCATCCAATTCACCATTGCTCTGCTCAGATTGATTCAACTTCCTTAGCTGATCACAATACATCACTCTTTCGTTGAAAACAACATCATAGCTCCTGATTACCTTGTTAGTTTCTAGATTCCACAATCTGTAACCAAAATCATCTGAGTCATAGCCAATAAACGTGCATCTCATAGACTTAGCATCAAGCTTCTTTCTATTATCCTTATCTATATGCACAAAGGCTTCACAACCAAAAACTTTGAGATATGAGAGATCAACCTTTTTACCTGTCCATGCCTCTTTTGAAATACCACCATCCAGAGCTATAGAGGGTCCTCTGTTAATCAGGTACACTGCAGTGTCAACAGCTTGTGCCCAAAACTGTAAGGGCAAACCAGCATGCAATCTCATACATCTTGCATGCTCCATTATTGTCCTGTTCATCCTTTCAGCAATACCATTCTGCTGAGGTGTCCTTAGAACCGTCCTTTGCCTACGGATTCCATGCATGTAACAATAATCTCTGAACTTATGACTGTAGAACTCACCGCCATTGTCTGATCTCAGGCACTTTAATCTTTTACCTGTTTCATTCTCAACCATAGCTTTCCAAACTTTAAAAGTATCAAATACATCAGATTTCTTTCTAATACAATATATCCATACCTTCCTTGTGGCATCATCTATGAAAGATACATAGTACTGTGATCCTCTAATGAAAGCAACCTGAGCCAGTCCCCACACGTCTATGTGAACAAGCTCCAACTTATGCCTCTTCTTAGTAGACCCAGTTTTGAGAAAACTAACCCTTTTCTGTTTTCCAAATACACAGTGCTCACAAAACTCTAGATCTATGCCTTTTAAATCTGAAAGCATACCTTTAGACTTAAGAATTGACATCCCCTTCTCACTCATGTGGCCAAGCCTTGAGTGCCACAATTTAGCATCCACATCTGAAGTAGATAATACAGAAGGAGATTTGTTAGTAACACAATTACACAGATAGAGAGTACCTTCTCTCTTACCTCTGGCCATAACAAGTGCACCCTTGGTCACTTTCCAAGATTCTGCTGTGAGAGTTACAGTACAACCCTCATCCCCTAACTTTCCTGTAGAAATCAAATTTCTCTTCAAGCTAGGAACATGCATCACAGCTCTCAACACCCATGTGTTGCTATTCTGCATTTTCAGCTGCACTTTACCTTTGCCAATTATTTTACAGGGTTCATCGTCCCCTAGATACACTATTCCAAAGTCTCCATGGAAATAGTCACAAAAATACTCCTTGTTAGGGGTAGCATGAAAAGATGCACCAGAATCTAATACCCAAGATTCTATATTATTATGCAGAGAGAAAATTAAAGCATCCTGTGCAATACCTGCAACCTTGGCTTCTTCCTTTCCTTCGTGCTGATTATCCTCCTTAGGCTTTGACCAACAATCTCTGCTTATGTGCCCCATCTTTCCATAATTCCAGCATTGTGGCCTTCTGCCATTTTTGGATTTAGATCTGCCTTTCCCCTTTGATTTGGATCTTGCTCTGCCTTTCTTGCTCTTCTCTTTCTGCCTTCCCCTGCTCTCAAAACTTAAAGCATTCCCGGATGCCTCTTCTGTGCTTTTCCTGCGTATTTCCTCATTCAAGATAACACTAACAACATCCTCTACTTTCAAAATATTTGATGCAGATGCATTATTACTTACTGCCATTACTAAGCCATGCCAGCTTTCAGGCAAAGAACATAATATCAAAAGAGCTTTTATCTCATCATCAAACACTATATTCACTGAACTTAATTGATTCAAAAGACCATTGAAATCATTCAGATGAGAAGAAACAGATCCACCTTCATTCATATGCAAATTAAATAACTGCTTCATAAGATATACCTTATTGGAAGCTGAGAGTTTTTCATACAAATTTGCTAACGTAGTCATCAACTCTACCGTAGACTTTGCCTATGATAAATTGGATATCACAGTGGATGCTAGGCTCAGTCTTATAGAACCCAGAGCCTTTCTGTCAAGAACTTCCCATTCTTCATCCTCCATGTCTTTGGGCTTCTTTGCAATACCTCCTAACGGTAAGTAGAGATCTTTCTGATACAGATAGTCCTCTATCTGCATTCTCCAGTGTTGGTAATTTTTGCCATTGAACTTTTCCATTCTCAATTTAATTTCATCTGCCATTGCTTCTCCCACTCAAACATAAATCTCTGCAGAAACTCTTGTGAGAACCTGTAATCAATACACACTACACAGATCTGAACTACCTGTTAATGAACCTGAACTTTGATACCGATTATCAAGCTCTGAACCTGTAACCAAGGCTCTGATACCACTTGTTGGGGGATCAAACCAACAATAGATTACAATTGTGACAACAAAAAATGCGGAATTAAATTAGATTGACAAGTAATTAGAATGATAATAGCAAGAACAAGAGATACAAGAAAACACCCTGAAAACTTGTATTAATAGACTCTTTACAAAAGGAATACAATTGAAGAAAGCTTCTTTCTTCCACACCTCTCCTAGATGTATAGATCTCTCAATAGATCTCTATTCCTCAAGAGCTATCTCTCTCAAGAACAATCAACTCCAATAAGCCTGGATTGATTCAATTCTGTACTGTTCTTCTCACACCAATTCTTCTACAATACTTAATAAGCTAGGAAGATCTAATTCTTCATATAGAATTAGGAGACTTGAGCATGTACTTCCAACAAACAGTTAAACCACTTAAACAAGGGCTCTAAAAATAGTAATGCTAATAATAGAGACGCAAGCTTGAGTTTACAACTCAAACTTATCATGCAAACACTCACTTCTGTCCACGGAAATAGCTTTCTAGACACGCAGGTAACCGACGTCGATTCCTGCTGCTTGTCTGTGACCGCTGTCGGCCGATTCTCTGCCGACGTCGGCGTCTCTGCAACTGCCTGTGACCGATGTTGGTCGCTCTTGACCGACGCCGGTGTCTGTGTAGACCCGAACCTGATAATGAATGCTCCTTGGTGAAGTTTTTAGCTCCACACCCTAACATACATAGGATTCTGGATTGAGTTGTAATAATATGTATATGAGTATTTAAAACTAAAATGTGAATGATCATGCCATGCATGATGTCCCCAATTTGAGTAAACTGGTATGAATTTATGCTAAACTAAGCAAAAACTGGTAATCTATAACTGAACTTGTGAAACCTGGACTGTATCTACTATTCTTTTTTGTCTAATCTATAATTTTCTAAAACTTAAGCTACTAGACAATAGTACCATATTTGGATAGTAGCATTGGTGGTGTTAGTGCCCCTCTTTGGGCACTAATGTCCAACTGTACTGATTTCTATGTAATTGAAATTGGTCTCGATGTGACTTATTTCCTATTATGTTTTCCTAAAACTAATTTTTGTATTAAATGCCTATGTGCTGAAAATTGTACTCTAAGTGCATTCAGATAACACAATCTCTATGATAAACCTATGTGAATGACCCCTATTTTGAGGGTATTTGTTGTACCTATGTAATAAATGTCCTCAAAATAAAAAGCTGTGCAAGATGTGTGTTTTAATTAGAGCATATATGATATCTACATAATAAACCAATATAATGTGCATACATGACATCAAAATGTAAGATGATTTGAGCATAAGTTTGTAATGTACAATGTATGTTAGATCTAACATTCACAAGGTTGTCAAGATAGATATAACAATGTAAACATGTATATAAACAACAAATCTAAGAAATAAATTGAGTAGCTACCTAGAGAGATGAGGCATGATGTCCATCAAGGAACCCAACGAGAAAGGGGAGATGCATAAAGTCCCTCATGGCATCTAAAACTATAGTGTGAAACAATCAAGAGACAAATGTCATGGCCATGATGCATACATAAAATTATGCATACAAAACACATGAGACATGCAAATCAGGCCAAGGGGACATAATACAAGGGACATGGGCACATGTCACTAAATCTGAGAAAGTAAGACATATAAGGACATGTTCAAATGTCCACATATGCAAAAGTCAATCAGGTTGGTGTAGAGCCACATGGAAGGACATGTTTAAATGTCCACATACACAATCAAGAATGCACACACAAGGACATGGGCACATGTCCAAAGCATACATATAATGAAAGGAAGTGACATAGAGCCATAAAATAATGGCATATGCAAATGCCCTCGAATAAATGTAGAAGTAGAGAGACACAATCAAGTATAAACTTGGAAAGCTATAAATGAAAGTATGCATGAACATGTGGTACAAGTTTGTATAAAAGCAAAGATGCATATAAGTTGAGTCTAAAGTAGTAGTAGTCGATAAAATATCACTATAGTGTAGAATGATATAGCCTGGTAATTGTAATTATGTATAAGATGCCCCCAAATGGGCGAATGTGTCAAATGAAGAAACTGTGTATGTGCCCCTAATGGGTAGATAATAACAAATTTGGACTTGTGTGATGGACTTGAGTCTCATAGTAATTTGTAGACACTAAAAAATAACAAGTGAAGCATGTGTTATGATAAAAATGACTATACTAAGATAGCTAATATACGTAGTACTTAAAAAGTAGAAGAAATGTAAACACAATAATGCATGCAATATATAATATATATTTTCTAAGGAAATATTTGAATGTTTTTATGTTTTGACATATTATATTTTTTTTGTATTTTCTGGATATAAGCTATGTACAAGCAACATGAAAATAAAATTATATATAAGGAGCAAGAAATAAGGAAACTATATACAAGTAGGGAGGAACATACTAACCATTGACCAATGAGTCTCATAAGAGACTCGCTATCAAGGTGTCTTGTGCCAAATAAAAGAACAATAATCATGTGTGTTGTGTGAAAAGGTAAGTGAGGTCCCAAAACCTATTGTTCTGAGTGATCTATAGTTGACATTTCCTATGGAGTGTTGCTAAGAATACGTGAAGCTGACTAGGGTGCTTTGTGAACTGTAGAGGTCTTAGGGACCCATTTAGTAGAAGATATTGTAGATGGCATGGATGACCTATGCTAAGAACCTTGGGAACTCAATAACACTTATCTCAAAATGAAAAGGGTGAGAGAGGCTCTCTAAAATATGTAGCATATCTCTGACATAAGGGTCTTTCTAATAAGGGTCTTCATGGGAGAGTATGCATATGTGGTAACACTATAGAAGTAGACCTCACATGTATTGGTGGCTCAATTGAAATATGCAGTGTACTGATGGAAACTATGCTCAAAACTATAACTAGTAGCTATGGTGTAACTGCTTATGGGATAGGTAGAGATACTCATATGAAAGACCCTCAATTGTAACCACCTAATTAGCATATATATACTTGAGGCATTTGTTCACAATGGATATAATGGATCAAAGTTGTTATATCCATGGCCTACCCAATAACATGTCAAATGTGTCTGCCCTAGGTACTACTAAGAATCTAGTGGACACATGTGTTGGTCCACCCTGTAATGGAAGTACAATATCCCTAATGGAACTCTGAACATGGTCACTAAAACTACAAATAACTATGTTGATCAACCATAACACTCTAAATAAGATGATGATCAATGTAGGCTCATACAAAGAGTACATATAAATCTAAATCATCATTGATAATATCCTACTCTAAGAAAGTGATGAGTGATTTAGCTAGCACTATAGTATGGTACACACCAATGATATTATGTAGGGGGTGTACATCCTCTATAGTAGTGTGAAATGAAGCTAGTGGTGGATGTACCTGGTAGGTATAGTGAACACCTGAAGTGCTTCCTACCTCATTAGCAATATGTTTTAGAAATGGATCTAAAAATATTTTCATTACCTTAGTTTTCATTTGTTGAACTTTAGGTGCCTTTTTAGGTGTGACCACATCAATTATGTTGGCCTTTATCAAATCTTGTATCTTATGTCTCAAAATTATGCATTTATTTTTAGTGTGTCTTATTTCCCTATGATAGTCACATAATGCATTGAAAGCATAACTCTTTGGAAGAGGCCTAGTCGTATCAACCTCTTTTATGGGAGGGAGAGATATCAAATTGCATTCTAAGAGCTATTGTAAAACACGTGTAAGTGATTCTAGAAGATTTATGAAAACTCTCTGTGGAGGAGCTGATAAAACCAAACGAGGAGGTGGCTCTAAAGCTATGTTAACTGTGGCCTTTTGATCACCCCTTTTTTTAGCATCTCTTGCTTTGTATGGTGGCTTATTATAAATCTTAGTAGTTGAATCTAATCCACTTGTGAATTTTAATTTGATCATAAAGAGAAGTTTAACTTCCCTTTATTTCACTATTTGGCATAAATCTGTGAATGTAGGAAACTTATTGAACAAGATAACTTCATGCAATGTTGGTAGTAAACTCTATTTGCATGTCTTGGAGCTCTCTATCTTCCATGGGGCTAGTCATCTTTGCCAATATAGTTTTATATCGTAAGACATATTCTACTATAGGCTCATTGTATTTTTGCTTAAGTTGATCCAATTGATCATATGAAACTTTATCATTAATGTTAAGTGTGCCAAAAACATATCTGCTAATGGATTAAATGCGATGACAGATTGATTTAGAAGATCATAAAACCATTGTAAGACATAGTCATTTAGATTACATGGGAATAACTTAGTAAAGAGCCAATCTTTTGACACATAATCCAAACATGTTACGTGGAAAGCTCGTAGATGGTTCTCTAGGTCACCCTTACCATCATACAAAGTAAGCTCAGTGCCACAAATCTAGATGGCAAAGGAGTTGCCACTATGTGTTGCATCAAAGGTGTATGTAAAAGAACATGAGAATCTAAGGCATGAGATGGCCTTGTAGTACCTTGCTGAAGATGTAATGCCTTGGCCTACAAATCATGGATCTCATGTATAAGGGATTATACATCTAGAGAGGAGGAACTAGCCATAACAAGTATTGCCATTATTGAAGGTTACTGAGTTAAAATAGGTTGTTGTATAAATTGATTTGCCCCCAAAGTAGGCATAATAATATTGTTATCTGGGGAAGTAGAGGATTGACCATTATTAGATTTTTGAAGTTCTTCATGGATAATATTGATAAGGTCATCTTGCATGTCTGAATGTTTGGAAATGAAATCTTATAATTGTCTCTTATCAGTTTCATCAAATCAGTTGTTGAATTCTGCCATTGTAGTTTAGGAAGTAGGAAAATAAACAGTTGTATATTTTTAAGCTCTAAATAAATTTAATCTATGAAAGATTACAATAATTAAATACTAAAACAAATTTGAGATTTTTGAACTAATATCTGAGCATAGAAAACAATAGAATACAAACCCTAAGAGCATATAAGGCTAGGGTTTTAATAGTGCTCGAAATAAGTCAGTTTCACCAAATGATTTAACTTTTTAGTGTTTATGAAGTTTAAACCTAAAGTTGTTAAAAGGACTGAGTACATTAAATCAGGGTATAAAATATGTAATAAATATAACCACCAATTTGTAACATAGTTGACCTAGTTTAACCTTTCTAAAAATATCAATAAATGATGCAAATAAGTACTTAGCTGGAAATTGACTGAGATGGAAGATCTAAAGGCTACAAACTAGGACATGAGATGATCTGAGTGTCACAAACATGATCCAAATATCAAAACCCTTCCTAAATAGTAGTGCCCTAACTTGACAATAGCACCAATGGTGCTAGTGTTCTTTTAGCATTAGTGTCCTTTGTGCAGAACTATTTTGAGATTCTGGGTGTACTTGTGTCAGAGTTTTCCAAGCCTATTCCTATGCACATAAGTTTTGATTCCATGTCGATGACCTATTTTGCTCTATTTTGCATGTAAACCCTAGACCTTCATATTATTAGGGCATTCAATTGGCACAATTAGCAAAGTGTGATGTTAGTGGGGTAGGCTGGACATCCTCAACACCTAACTATGATAAGAGTTGCCTACATACCAATAATCTGAGGAGGGATCAAGCTTGATGTAGTTTCTCTCACTTGAGTGCTAGGGTAAGTGCAAATGAAGCTAGTATGAATGCTGATTTGAGTGCTTTAAATAAGGCTTGAAATTGGAAATTTGTGTATTTTGTGTTTAGGAAGGTTGTAAATGACTATAAGTAGAAGTAGGGCAGAATAAGGATTAATAACCTTGATTATGCATAACTTGTTCTAAGTTAGTTTGTGTTATTTGCATTTGATTTCCATCTAATGAATATAGGGATAAAATTCATGTATATATATTATTTTAGAGCTTGTATGGGTCTTGAAAGAGGTTTAGGGTGACCCTAGGTGGTTGTTGATTCAAAAAGATATCCATTGATGACAAATGGTGGGAAAAGGACAATAACACCCAAACTGGGACATTAACACCATTGGCACTACTATCCAAGTTATGGCGTTAGTGTCTAGGTGGTAGAACCTAAGGCACTAGGGGTGGAGATGCTCAAATGAGTGTCTAGGACTAATTTAGGGATGTTTAAGGACACGTGTGGCCTATACAAAGGTTGTATAAGTGTCTAAATAGACCATAAGATAGGTATGGGGCTAAGTTGTGGATATGTGGTCTAAAGTAACACTCTTAAAAATCAAGTGACATTTTAGATGACTACATATCCTTTTAATTTTCATGTATTTAACATTCATGGGATGATCTTTATACTTCACTTTTTATACCAAGCTTATGCTTGGTAGGTGGGGTTATATAGGTCCTTGATGTCAATAGTTATTATCCTTTCCCACTTGATTAGAGTGTCTCATTCTCGCTAAGTGTTTCTACATCACCCTTGTGGTGCCTTAATTCATTACCTCTCCATGTTCTCTTTCTCAAGATCCCCTTGATAGATATTATTTCTAGTTTATCATGTTCCTCTTCCTTACATTTCCCTTGCTTTTCATTTACAACACCTCTCGACTTTTTAGTTTGTGAGTTACTTTGTAAGACCTTGGGATACAACTAGGTCTTCCTCATAGGCTCTTATCATTTATGCCTTCTACACCACACCCATCATCATGGTTATGTCTCTAGATGGTCATGTTTTCCTATATTTTGCTTTATCACAAGCATTCATTTTGAATTGTCACTCATTAGAGTCTTTGCTTCTCTCTTTGCACATATTTTTTTACTTCAATTTACACTTGCCTTACATTGGATGTTCTTACAATTACTTTATTTTTCATCTTTTTGTAATTCGATTGTTTACTTATCTTACATTGGATCATTTTTAGTCTTTTCATATCCTTGTTTGATTATCATTCACATTTTCTCACATTAGATATCTCTATTTCATGGTTATTTATTGTATTTATGCCTTTTTTTTTTAGATTAGTTTTTTCATGGTGTAATAATAAATAGTGTTCTTCTAGAATAAACTAAGTAAAAAAGTTATTTTCTGACATTCTAGATCTCATATTGGATCCATATTCAAGGAAGAGCAGATTGAAGCCAAAATGTTAGAAAATGACTTTTTTTCATGAATACGGCTCTAATAGTGAGATTTAAAATGTTAGAAAATAACTTTACTACATAGTCAATTCAAGAAGAACACTATTTATCTTGTATCTTGCTTTGTCTTACATTGATGAGATTTATAACTTTTTCTTACAATGTTTTACATATCTTATGTTTTGCCTCGAGATTTTCATCTTACTTACATTTGGCATGTTTTAAACACATTTTTAATTTTTACATCTTTTGTTTTTTGAATTTATTTATCAACTTACTTAATATGTCCTTCTTACACTTTAGTTTTTATTCTTGTTAACCATGCATTTGCTTACATTTGATAGAAAACAATAAAAAATAGTACACATGATAACATCCTCATAAGCATGATATTAAAACCATTATATGTGTTGATGGAAACATTTTACAAGCCTATGTAGAAAATAAGAAATCAATGTGTGTGTGTATGCGTGTCAAACGTTTTATAATCAAATACATCAAAGTTTTACACATCTAAATTTGTGGTTTGCCTTCATCCCCAGGTGTTGGGCGAGGTGTCATGTTTCCAAAGGAATTTATTGATCTAGTATCCTTTAGAGATGCCACTAGTGTCTGGGTATGAGATCATAATCAAGATACCTCTCCCTAGACTTTTGCTAATGTAGTCTCTACCTCATGAACTTGATTAGTAGTCACTTTATCGTAGCCATCTCCTTAGCATAGGTAGCTTGCTACCAACTTATAGCCTACAAATTCTCCTCGTGTCAAGACTATTGTCAAAGCAACATGTTCATGTCACCATATGCCCCATAAAACCTATCAAACTAATCTAAACAAGCTTGTATGTTCCCTAGTATAAGGTACAAAAGGATCCCCATCTGTGAGTGTCATGCTCTGGTGACACATCATCTAAGATCGTGTGGTGGGTGTCTCTACCATAGTCCCCCACCATGTCATCTCTGCTATAATGTCTATAAAAACAAAACCAACTTAATATCAAATATCCATATATACATATCAATATATAAGCTAATTTATTACTAGTACCTAGCATGTATATCTCTAACTCTAGAAAATGAAAGTGATAATAAAATACTTAGTGATATTTTACCTTATCTGTGGGCACTCCTTGATGACGATCTCCCTATCTACCTTGCCTCCAAGGATAATCCCACTAGCTCAACTCAAGCTAGGTTGAGTCCCTACCCATATCTCTCCCTAGACCACCAAGACTCGATGACCAACTCGCCTTATGTGTCCTTAGGATAAACTCTACCAATAATAATAGAAACTTCAAATCTATGTGAGGCATAATGAGATTTCAAATTTAGGATGTCAGTTGGTATGATTTATCCCCCCACTCTTCATGTCTCCCTTGAGAGCCTCATCTAATTGGGTAGGACTACCAATGATGTTGCCAAGTGCAATTTTACAAACTATCTTGGGACTTAATCAAATGAGTGAGGATCAAATATTGTGGTGGGTGTCTCTACTATAGTCCTCTGCCATGTCATCTCCACTATAATGTCTGCAAAAATTAAACCAAATTAATATCAGATATCCATATATACATATCAAATATATAAGTTAATTTATCACCAGCACCTAACATGTGTATCTCAAACTCTAGAAAATGAAAGTGATAGTAAAATACTTAGTGCTCTTTTACCTTATTTGTGGGCACTCTTTGATGATGGTATCCCTATTTTCCCTACCTCCAAGGATAAGCCCACTAAATAAACTCAAGCTAAGTTGACCCCCTACCCATCTCTCTCACCGGACCACCAAGACTTGATGACCAACTTGCCTCACATGTCCCTAGGACCAGATCTACCTACTCCTTTGATATCCTTACCTACTACTATTATTTTTATAGTTTCCAACCATGTGGGGCATGCTAAGGTTGAAAATTTGGGACACTAGTTGGTATGGTTAATCCCCCCACTCTTCATGTCTCCCTTGAGAGCCTCACCTAATAGGGTGGGACTACAAATGATGTTTCCATTTGTAGTTTTCCAAACTATCTTGGGACTCAATCGAATGAGTAAGGATCAAACCACTAGGTATAGTGACTTGTGATTACACCCATTGCTTATGCCTATAATTTAGATGGCCATGATTCTTATGTATCAAAAGTGCCTCGATATGGTGTCCATATGATCTCATCTCTATGTATGCTCTCCAGTGATGGTTGTAGAGGGATATATCTCACTAATCAATCTATCTCTCACCTCCTAACTCGATGTAGGTTATCCCCAATTTTTTTTAGCAATCCTATTGGCTTATACATGGGAATCACTCATATAAATATCAGGTAAACAATATGATCATACCCATGGTCTTATGTCCCTTACTCAACATATCATAGAAGTCATGTATGAGATACACCTAAATCACAACTCCCATGCTACACATAGATCCATGTTATAAGGAAAACTAGAAAAAGCTATAATATATAATGGTACTACACCATATGATTTGTGACACAACACTCACATGGTCACCAAGTTAATGATGGCCTTTCAGATATCTATAATGCCAAAGATATATACAATGAATAATTTGATGATTAGATTGCATTAATTATACTTGTTAGACCTTATGGCCTATTAAGCCAACCTTGACGCTCTATTATAGATATAGGTGTGTCACATATCATAGGTGTGCCCTCAATATGCAACCCTAATATAACATGTACATCTTTTAAGGTTATAGCCACCTCTATCATGTTCCCACCCACTTCCCACCTAAATGTGTCGAGAATCCTCTCCCAACACTTGAGACAAATTAACTACTAGATCAATGCTTAGAGGGAGTTGACACATCTCCATGATGCCTTCAAACCCTAAATTGATAATCCATGCTCTATTCACATCCATCAGTCTAGATAGTAGATCTGAAAACCAACTCACATCTATAGTCCTCTATAGCCACCTATGTATTTTTAAAATGTCAAACAATAATACCCATTCAGATTTTACTCAAAATCTTAAATCACAAATTAAAAATTAACTAAAAATTGTAAAATCAGTTCAAAATGTTCTTGATTTATATTATATCAACTATTTTGGTTATTTCCTATTGCATTGGCAACTTAATATTTCTAATTTATTGGCCTTGCATATCTTATTCTACTACATTATTTGTATTATATTGGCCATACATTCTTTATATGACATTGGCCACATACATATTCTATCAACATTGTTATTTGGTTTTCCTATTGTTTTGACCATACTATATGATATTGTCAATGTAGTTTTTGCATTATAGTATTGACCATTATTGTAATGTATCGGCCACCATTTATGGTACTACCCTTTGTAATTCTCTTTGATACTTAATTGTATTGACCAACCCAGATGGAATCATATAGGTTTATAATTTTATCCTACTGAACTATATTTTCATGGCCAATATAGTTTCTTGGTAGTGGTAATTTCTTCCATGCCCTAATAAATACCACCAACCCTAAATTTTACATTTAGTTCTCTACCCATCACTCATCATAATGTACTCTATATTTTGACACTTTTTGAGGTAAATTCTACTTTACATATTTGCCTCAGTGCATAGAGTTCCTAAATTTAGTCTATCTAATATATTGTACCATATGAAATAATTAATTCATCACCTACATGCATGGCTCTTGCAGATACTCCTAGGCGACCTCTCACACATTTGCCTCATCATCCTCTGCCATCATCTTTCATCACACTAGAATTCATTGTCCAAAACTTTCCCCCCCTCAAAATAACAAATGAGAAAATGATATTTAGTTTACCTATTTATAATAAACATTTCAAAATTTGAAAATTCATGTATTTGCCTCTAAATTTCATATTTTGATCATATATTTGTTTTCGTATGTCCTTTTCACAAACCAAAAGAAGTTTTAGGATCCTAGTTAAGTAAAGGCTTTTTAGGTGTTAATATGTATTTTTTACATAAATTTAGATTTTTCTCTTATTTTTTAGGTTTGTCCATCTACCTTATATATTGACACCTTCCATCATTTGTAGTACATATAGTATCATCTCTCCTATTAGTAAGGTAAGTGAAAGTACACATTTATTTTTATTTATTTACTTTTAATTCTTTCAACATTTACTACTATGTTATTTTGTGTTGTTATGTATCTTTCCCAAGTCACCATCCCATGTTACACTATTGTGATATGTGATAAGATTTGGGTGGTGCATATGTATACATTGGATATTTTTCAATTTATCACTTTACCGATGATTTATCTAGTAGGACCTTGTTAGTGTATCAATATCCATGAGTGCATATATTAAGGAGTGTATCGGGAATGGGGTGGGATCATCTTGTGGTAATTTATGATATATGTTTACATGTTAATCTATCATACCATCATTACTATTAGCTTGACCTTATCTGAGTCTTTTTCTATCTCACCTCTTCATTTACTTTTCATTCAATCTCGCTAGCCACCCTATACTCTTATTGTATTGACCAGACTGATAAAGTTTGTTTCACATCTATCTTTCCCTATACTGTATCAACTTATTTTATATATTTATGAATCTTGTCCTTATTAATTATATCACATCGTCTTGGTTGATATAATTATATGTCAGTCGACATCCTTTTCAACTGTATCAACTTAATTAATACCATCGACTTCGAGCTTAGGGTCAATTATGGGTTTGGAGCCATATATATAGGGGTCATATTATCATTTCCAAATAAATAAAATGCTCATCTACTTTGATTTCACTTGCATTTCTTAAGTATTAAAAGGAATTATTAGAGGTTAAAATCTTATCTTGGAGGTATAGTCTTGCTTAGAGGTCATTGAAACTCAATAGGAGTCATGTGGAGGAGGTGTCCTAGTCTTTGGAGTCCTAAGGATACCCAAGTCTTATTTATTTTTGACATCTCTAACCTACAACATCTATTTCAAAGTGCCACTTGAGCCAAGGGGGAGATTTATGTGGCAATGAGTCTACCCAAATATAAGTATCTATATCCCTATTCTCTTTCATTTGTTTGATTAGAAGATAAATCTTATTTGATTATTGTTATAGTGTATGTGTGTTTTTTATCTTTGATGATGTTCCTCCTTATACTAAATAGGCAAGTATAGCTATAGAGTTTTTTAGGCTTTCTATTATCACCTTATGTTGCATAGACCGCCTATTGGTTGACCATTGCACCACATACTTTTGTAGTTATTTAGTATGCTACGACTATATTAAATCTAAATTACCCTCATTTTATAATTCCTTGCATGCAGTATCCTTAATATATCCTTGATAAACCCCTTTGTTATCATTATTACATCTTGAGGTCTAGTGAGTGCCATATCTTGTATCATAGGTGTAGAATTTAGAACCCTGTCCTCTTCAAATTTGAGTGTGGATTACCCTCTTCTAGGTATGCATATATTCTAATTCATTACCCACTAATCCAAGTATACATAAGATATATTGTTATGACCTTGTTTTTATCCTAATCTATTGAAATAAAGAGTATTTTTATTGGTCATCATAGCCCGTGCATAGATGTAAAACTTCCCACACCTACATATAACTAAATAGAGACTTCTAAACTAACTTGAAATAAGTATAAACCTTGAACATTATGGTGTTATAAGTGTTGTGCACTAACAAGCTGCATGGAATTATATATACACTTGTATAAAGATTACACAAAATAACTAGAGAACTCATGCACAAACATAAAATTGCACACACCACTGCAAACTGCTTATTCCTAATATATGTGTTTTTGCTTGATACAATATTGCTTGTGAACCTGGATGTTCCTAAATTATTTTTTACCAAAATTACTTAGTTGAATGATATTGAATGTTGAATGTTTGTAGGGGATCTTGGGACAAGCTAACAGAGTTATTAGCCAATGTTGTTTTAGTTTTAGGTTTTAAGGCTAGGTTGCATGACATGGGGAGTCATATAAACTTTAAGGCATTGATATTGATGGGCTATAGACATCAAATAACAAATAATAAACATGTAGAGAAAAGAATAAGACATGCCTCTATATAAAATCTTATCAAAATAATTAGCCAAAGGCACCACTATGAAAAATATATTAGAAGAACACGTTGATGAGGATAAGCTTACAAATATAAAGAAATATATGGGAAGAGTAGGCATGATTAGAGTATCTTGTGCCTATTTGAAATTAATCTAAGTATTGGGAAGGAAATATAATCTTATTTCGATAAAGGAAATAAGTGAACACTCACTTAAACTAGGGAAGCTAACCATTAAGAAAATAAAGTCTCTTACCGCTCTTATTTAAATAAAAAAATTAGAAACATGTAAGATATGAAATTAAGATAATACTGTATTAGTTAAAGTAAATCCTACCCTATATTTTAAAATTAACAAAGATAGTTGAGAACCTAAACCCGCTATTTAATTTTTATTAATACTTAGCAAGTGCAATACAATAATGCTTCCAATTAGATTAGAATAACTCTACAAACCTTTAAATATTCTCTAAGATAAGATAAAGATAATAAGTATATACTAAATATGATTAATATCTTAGCTAATATAAACATTAGTATATGCTAAAGATGCTTTCATTGAAGATAAATAATATTTTACTAATTGTAACTCAAACGATGCAAGTCCCGACTGAGAATGATTTGGGAGTGTTATTACTTATGATAAGACATGTAAGAAGTGATGTAAAAGTAATGTAACGTGTTATGACATAAAACTAACTAATCAAAACACACCACATAATGTCTAAAATATTCAAGAATTAGTGTAAAGATGTTAAAGATGCATTAAGTCCACTTGAAAAGACCACAAGAAATAAAAGATAAAATAAAAAAAATCTGAATGAAATCAAGAATGATGCACTATGAGAAATAAATATGAGAAATATCTATTGTTTAAGGAAGATGAAACATGCTCAAAACAATTGAGGGATATGTTGTGAATGATTCAAATAATAAGAAAGTAGTGATGTAAATCTTGTAATTATTATCAATGTTGTTAAAACGTTTCCAAGTTTTTCAATAGGTATGGAACGATGAACAACAGTGTGGGGACACTATAATTTTTTTAAAACAAGTCTATAATTATGAATAATAACCAAAGAGAGTGAACATTATATGAAAGTACTTGAAAACAAGTAATTAAAATCTTGGCAAAAGTATTGCAAAAGTTGTTAATGCTACCAAAATTGACAAAATTACAAAAATGAAAGGAGGGATACAAGAACAAGTGTAAATGGAGAAGAGTAGCAAGTCAACTATGTGAAGAAGTGCTTAAGGAATGAAAAATAATAATATGTGTATGTCAATTGAGTAAATAATGTATAAGAGGACTTTTAGCAAACATTTGATGTGCAACCTACCAAGGAATGAATACAACATAAATAAAAAAGAAACACATCTCAAGATCATATATAGCCTAATGTTAAGGGTTTAAGGATTTTAAGGTAATCATTATCAAAGAGTATTGTTTGAGCCTCAAATTACCTTATATTACCTAGTGAGAAAACTTAAAACAACAAATGACACAATCTAAAATAAGCCATAAGAAATGATGAATGCAATCCAAATACAAGTGTAAGCATTACAAACAAGTATAAGGTAAAAAATATAATATAATTAGGCCCAAACATTACAATGTCCAACATAAGTAAATAAGATTGCATCTAACATAGGGAGTTATAGCTAAAAATGAAAGAAAATAGATAAAAATGACTATACTCATTTATTCATTTTGTGATTAATGATATCTAAATAAGATAAAACTATTGAAATTAATATTATACAAAGTAACATATTTAGCACACAAATATGAATGTAGATGAGAGATTGATATGCACATACTCTTTTAAAAATTGACAATACAAAGAAGAATAGATGCACTTAGTTGATTTTATGATTTATATTGCTCACTGTCTATGTCATAGTATTAAAAAATAATGTATGCTTGCTATATGACTACTTAATTTATAAAGCATGGCCTCAAAATTAGTACAAATCCTACCATCAAAGCTTAGACTCTTGTGGTGACCAATACTAACTAGGATTTATTAGTATTGTCTAGGATGATTGTGATAAACTGTGCGTGTTTAAATTATTACACCCCTGTCTCTAGATATCTCTTATGCATATATTCCCCTGAGGTCCTGCACATGAATCTCTATTTTCATTCTCTTTGCTTCAAAACCCTAATTGTATTTTGACACCAAGATGACCTAAAAATATTTCAAAAAGTTGGGTTGGATTGACCTTAAACACTCCCCATTAGATAGTTGAGGGTTGCCTACATTTCAATACTCTTAAGAGGGCTCAAATCACACTTATTTCTCCTACTAATGTGTGTGTATGTACACCAAATCATATGAATGCAAGTCTAAATGTTATTTTTCCTAGGTCTTCATTTGGTACAAACATACAACTGATGTGTGAAATTAGATTTATTCCTTTAGAAAAAATTAGATCTTATGCTAAAATAGAATGAATACTTATCCCTAAAATGATCCTAAGAATTTGTAATAATAGTGCTCTCAAATTTGAAATAGGGAACCATTGTGTGCACAAAAAACCCAAAAATATAAATGAAAATGATCCAAGGGTGTCATACTCAAAATATACCTAAAAGACATGATAAAACACTACAAACAACATTGGGAGAGTCTAGGTCTTATTGATATTATCCTAAACATATAAAAAAATCAAAGACAAAATAAACAAGACTAGGGATCCCTATGACAAACTCAAGAAACATCAAGAAAGTTTAGATAAAAGAACACATAATCAAACCAAGTCGACAAGATGTAAGATAAATATGAAAGTGCCAATAAGTGCCCTATTTAAAAGTGAGAGTATGTATATGTAAAGTCACATGAAAAGTATTATACAAATAAGGATCATACCAAATTTGGGTGTCTATAAATGCCCAAGTTTAATCTAATATTTAAATGCAATATTAAATACTGGTTAAAAGGGATAAAAGATAATGCAAACCTGCATTGGAATTTTCAAATTTGGATCTTTCATTGCCCAAATATTTGATAATGTCTAATGTGTACCTATAAGCAGTGATTTACATAATGTAAAAAATGATAATAATCAAAATAACAATTATACCTATTGGTATGCAGTCCTCTATTGATCTTGAAGTAAGCTCATTTCATTTGGATTGGAGATGTCATGGGTCCTAAGTGACCCAACCCATATGGATAAAGTTCCCTTAGCCTTATTATCTTCTTGTCCAGATATTTGAACAAGTATCTAACACTACCTGTAGTTTTGGATTCCTAAAATAGAATCTTATGTAAAGGTGGAACCCAAAAATAAGTTTGTATGCAAATGTGGAACCCTGAAACATGTTTGTGGGTAAAAAGTGGACCCCCAAAACAAGTTTATATGTAAAGGTGGAACCCAAAATAGAATCATATGTAAAATAAAACTCTATATTAGCTATTGCAAACATAATTTAGATCCAAAGTGTTTATGTGATACCATCAATCCTCAATAAATAAAATATAAGTGTTTGCATGAACAACATTCATGACTCAAATCTAATTTATTTGACTAATGCCAAAATTGGTTTGTCATAATATCATATAATCATCTTTCAATTTGTTTGATCTGATTAATCTGATAAAACTAGTAATCAAATCAATTAGATAGATCAAACCAATTTACAATAGTGGATGTAAATATAAATATCAGGAGCATATCAATAACAACATATCACAATAATAAGAGAAAAAGAGAAAATTCACACTAAATGATGACAATTGATCAAAATATTATAAATGTAAAACTAATCCACTTCAAGGGGTAAACCTCCACAACCATGTAATAAGAATGAAATTTGTAATACGATCCTTAAGTACTAACAATTAATTCCTATATATACCCTACTTAGGATATTGTTACTCCATATGATGACCAATATAACAATATGAAAACATATAGAATTATGATATGACAAGGTAAAAGGTCATGTTAGCCACAAGTCAACCAAACATTTCCCTCTACATGCTATAGGTAAAGGGAATATCATTCCCCTCCCCTTTAAAACAATATTGTACTCAACATTGAATAACTCTATCTACTTATGTAGGAATGATTCTTTCTCCCATGTTGCATCATTGTAGGTCAAACTCTTCCACTTAATAAAATGCTCCTTAATCTTCCTTGTTAATAGCTTCTTAGTGTGTGTCTGAAGTGTCTCCTCAAGTTCTAAAATGACTCTTCCCTCCTCATCTAGATTTGATAATTTAGTTTGGGTGGATACTCTATGTTCAATTACCTTTTTCAATTAGGAGACATTAAATACTAGATACATGCATGTAGACTAAGGTAACTTCAACTTGTATGCAAAACTATCAATTTTCTACAATATTTGATAAGGACTATAATACTTAAGAGAAAGTTTGTTATCCTTTTTATATTACTTCAAGGACTTTTTATTGTGTAATTTTTGGTGGAAAAAGACCCAATCACTCACTTCAAAATGATTTTTATTACGGTGTTGATATGCTTGTTACTTATTTTGGTTATGTGTCATTGCTAAGTTATCTCTTAGACTAGCCAGTAACTCATGTTGGTGTTGAATGTGTTCTTGAGGTGATGGATAGTGGTTGGTACCCATAAAATGCCAAAAATGGAAATAATTTTGTATGAGGTATGGACGTAAGTGTTATACCACCAGTCTACTAGCGGAAGCTAATGAACCCATCTCTCTTACTTATCAGATACAAAACAACATAGATAACCCTATAGGAATTTGTTGATTGCCTATGTTTTCCAATTAAATTAAGGATGATATGAAGAGATATGAGTTAATAGAGTAATAAAAAAATGATAAGAAATTAGTCAAAAAATTACTAGTAAAGATAGGATCACATTCACTTATTATGATCTTGGAGTTCTATGTAGCTTTTGAACTATATCCAAAAAATTGGATGCTACTATACTTGCTACCTGTGGATATGATAAAGGGAAAAAATGAGAATATCTTGTGAGCTTGTCTATGATTACCATGATGACATTGTTTCCTTCCAACCTAGGCAACCATGTTATGAAATCCATGGAAACCTCCTCCCACCTTTTACTAAGAATAAATAAAGGTTACAAAAGACCCAGGGTCTTAATTGTCTCACCCTTATTTAACTCACACACCATGCATTCAACCATAAATTTATGGATATCCTTCTTGAGGTCTTCCCAAATGAAATCATGTTTGATTCTATGATAAGTTTTCAAGAATCATGTTTCCCCTACTAAAAATTCATGGAGCTCTATAAGAACCTTGTGCTTAAGGGAAAAATTATTACACATGTTCAGCCTATATTTATACTAGAGTTCATTCCATTTCCACACAAATTATTTAGAGATACTAGAATCTTGATGTAGCTTCTAAATTATAACATGTGTATTAATGCCATTATCCCTTTCATATCTTTCCTCATCCACCCAATCTGCTTTCCATATGGACATTGTGCATAACAGTGCCTCTATGTACTCATCTAGCCTAGATAATGCATCTACTACTACATTATCCTTTCTTATATATGATTTTAAATCCATATCCCAACATTTTGGTCACCCATTTGTGTTGTTCTTCATATGAAAACCTCTCTTACAAGGAGTATTTTAAACTATCATGATATGATTTTATCTTAAACTATCTACCTATAAGATATGGTCCACATTGTTTGAATACATGAAAAATAACCATCATCTCCTTCTCATAGATAGGATTTATTCAATTCTTACCTTTGAGATGATAAATTTTAAATGTAATAAGTCATCCTTATTTCATAAGTATTACCCCCATTTTATAACTCAATGCATCACATTCAATAATAACTGTCTTTGAAAAATCTAGGGTAGGTAAAATTGGAGTGGTGTGTTAGAGCATTTAATGTCTAAGTGGTGATTATTTAACCCTTAGCTTATATCAATAATTTATTAAATAATAATAATAATATATTATTTATTATCATGAGGTAGAAACCTAGTGTAAATAGATAATAATATTATATCTAGTTAATAAATTACCGATAGTTTACTAAATGTCTTTTCGAGATGGTTGGACCCATTATTCACAACAGTCGCCTCCCTTCAAATTTCACTATACAATAGGGTTTACCCCTATTGGTTATTAATTTGAATGAACTTTGGTGAATTGTGAAAACATTAATATTTGTGTTTGGAAAATATTTACAAAGTTTATGTGAAGAAATTTTGCTATAGAGGAGAAGTGAGAAGAGAAGGATTGTATTGGGGTTCTATGTTTCTCAATTATATGAATAATCAACTATTATGGGTTTTTTACCTTTTGAGGTTTTCCCACTAAATCTTTGTGTCAACATTGATCTGTGGCTTTGCTCATTATTTACACTTATAGATCTTTTGTGTATGTTAATTGAATATTAAATATTTATTCAATTTCTTTCATGGTAGTAATTTTGATAAAAACTTGAAACTTAAGGAGGTCCCAAGTTCAAAACACCCTAAATTAGATATTATTTGACTTGGTCAAGTTTATTTTTTAAATTTAATTATTTTTTAAATCCATTTTTTATTTGCATGCCAATTTTTTATGCATTAAAAATCTTAGTTAACTTGTCAACCTTTGTTTGACTTTCAACTTTTTGAATGTTTTGACAAGTATAGTCATGTACCCAGTCGATCCCTAGGTTTTGGCACCTTTTGGACACAAATACATGGTCTATTTTGTATGTTGAAACCTCCTATTATTAATTTTATAACTTTTTAAATAATAGTGTCTAGGTGGTTGTTCTAAGTACGACTCTTTCGACACCTAAATTTGTGTAATTATAATTTTTTTCATTGTTTCGCTAAACTTAGTATCATATTATTAGTAAATTATTATAGGTGCATTGCATGACAGTTGAGGATGCTCATCTTATCAATATTAGAGACATATAATAATGAATTGCGTATAATAATTTATGTTTTTTCACTAACTTTGTAATTAAAGCAATGAGCTTGTTTGCCTTAAAATTGGACTTGATTGTTTTAAATGTGTTTTACCATAGAAAAACATATGTCATACTTTTATGTACTTTATTATTATGATGCTAACCATATTATGTTATCATGAATCTATTTTTGGATATATGTTTAAGTTTTGTTTAGGTGTGCAACAACAATAATATAAGCATATTGAAGTTCATGTGCATTTTATTCGAGATAAAGCCTCAATGGTGATATTGATATGCAATTATGTCTTATGAATGAACAAGTGGCATACATCTTCACAAAACCCCTTGGTGCTATCATGTTTTGTTAGTTTTATGCAATGCTAGGCCTCTCAGAGTTGCCATTGAGGGGGAGTGTGCAAGGCAATGCCACTTCCTAATGGCCATGTGTTCTTTCTTCTTCTCAATTGTAAAGCATTGTAAACTTCATGTGGAAGTTATGTAACTCAAGTAAACTTCATGTGAAAGTTTTGATTTTTTAACCTAATATATTAAAATCATACTTTGTAATGGAGGTCCTTATGTTATAAAAGGCTCCAAATATGCTTAGTTGATTATTCATGAGAAACTGTGAGATGTAGTCTCACGATCATGATAGCCTAAACTTACTTTCGAGTAGTTTATGGATTATAATTCCTTTGGTTTCAAAAGGTGATGTTTTTCATAATGAAAGTTTTTAAATATTTCAAATGTTATACATAGTATAATTACTTTATGGTAACTATGGTTTTCATCCCCACTTAGCATTAAGGGGGAATGCATTTAATGTCTAAGTGGTGATTATTTCACCCTTAATATATATTAGTAATTTATTAAATAATAATATATTATTTATTAACATGATTTGGAAACCTCGTGTAAATAAATAACAATATTATATTTAGTTAATAAATTACGAATGGTTTATTAAATGTATTTTTGGGATGGTTGGACCTGTTATTCACAACAATTACCTCCCTTCAAATTTCACTATAAAATAAGGTTTACCCCTATTGGTTATTCATTCAAATGAACTTCGATGAATTGTGAAAACATTAATATTTGCATGTGGAAAATATTTAAAAAAGTTTAGTGAATAAATTTTACTATAGAGGAAAAGTGAGAAGAGAAGGATTGTATTGGGGTTCTATGTTTCTCAATTATATGAATATCAACTATTATGGGTTTTTAACCTTTCGAGGTTTTCCCACCTAAATCTTTGTGTCAACATTGATATGTAGCTTTGCTCATTATTTACACTTCTAGATTTTTTGTGTATGTTAATTGAATATTACATATTTATTCAATTTATTTCATGGTGCATGTGGCTTCCTTCAACTTCTCAAATACCTTGGTGGTTATTTCATTCTAGTGGAAAGAGACAATTTTAAACAAAGTTGTGAGTGATACAACTATAATTTTTCAAAAAATGATGATAGTAACCTATCAACGCTAAGAATCCCCAGAGGTTCTTAAGGTTTTTTGGACATTACCATTCTACCATGGCCATGATTTTGTAAGGGTCCACTTTGATGCCTTCATGTGAAATAATGTGACTCAAGTACTCCACCTCTTTCAATCCAAAAACACACTTGGGAGGCTTTATGTAAAGTTGATGTTATTCTAGAGTTATTAGTATTTGATTCATATGTTGCAAGTGTGTTTCCCATGTCTCATTTCAAATTAGGATGTCATAAAAAACACTAAGATAAAATTCTAAAAAAAAAGGCCAAAAGATAGTGTTCACCAAACTCTAAAATGTAGATGGTGCATTTGTGAGGCCAAAAGGCATTACAAAAAACACATATCGATCCTCATGAGTTCTAAAAGTCATCTCATGTATACCATCATCTCTAATCCAAGTTTGATGGTAACATGAATGAAGATCTAATTTCGTAAAGCAGACAACACCATGTGTAGATACTAAAATATGGTATTAGATATTTGTTAATGTCAGTTTTGACCTACCTTCAACCTACATGACTTGTGATTACATATACAACTCTTATTTTTCATTCTCTCACGTCCACATTCTTCACATAAATTCAATATTTTATAGTTGATATTAGTCACCTACATTAATTTGCTTACTCTATGTCAAACTAATCATCTATAATACTTAGATAACTCTAAATCATCAGATCAACATTCTTGTCTCTCATATAGAACCATCAAACTCAGATGGTACCATATTCTAGTATTGTCCAAAATTAATGATTTCATCCCACACAAAAAATAGTCATATTTCAAAATTTAAATCATTTTTATGGGTCAACCTATATTCTTAGCATGTTGGTGGCATGAGAAATTACCCAAAGCATCTCACATAATTAAAAAATAGGTGTAAGTGTATTACCCATCTATAAAACATTTATCAACCATACTCTAACACTTTCACATTAAAATGCACTACCATATTATTCCTAATTCAGTCATCATTCACAAGGAGTAGGTCCTATCCAAGTCTAAAACACCTCAAGACCAAGCCAAAGTTATCATTTTCTAAGTATTGAAATTTATATTATAGGTTGCATACATTCAAGGAACATTATTGCACACATTCACCTATTGAGGGGAATTATATGTGGTTTGACTTCCCTCCTCAGAGTATTAAATATGTATGCATCACTCAACCATTCAATAGGGAGTGGTTTGGGTTAACTCAACCCACTTTTTTTTCTTTTTTTGTAGGCATAAAATTAATGTCAATAATGGAACAATCGTTGAGATAGATTTATGGGTATTACACACATAGTTAGACCTCATGATCGCACATAAAAATGTAATAGAAGTATTTATAATGGCCTGTATTTGAACAAAAAAACAATATTCATATAAAAAAACCATTATACTTGGAACACGATGACAAATGCTAGCAACTAAAGGTTGATGATAGTGTTTAAGTGAACCAAAAACTCTATATCTTGATCTGAGCGACACACAATCGAGTTTCATGTTTACCCTACCACCTACACATAGTCTCAGTCTTGTAAAAAATAGAGTAATGGTATCTCATCCTCTTTTGTATTTTCCATATTTAGCAAGTGTAATTATCATACCATTTTCAATCATTTACATTCATATTTATGCTTCATTATAATACATAATAATCTAGATTACTTACAATAGTTTCTACTTATTAGGGTTAACATTAATTCAAAATAGGGTAAAACACATTGGTAAACCGTTATATTTATTGAACATAGCCAAAACTTAGGTTTTCCTTAGGGTTTCTTTCCTTCTTTCCAGGGTTTCATATTTCTACTAGAGGGCTTGATTTTTAGACTCAATTTCAAATCATTTCCATCTTCATAGGTGTAAAATCTGATATTTTTCTTATTTTTTCCTAGGGTTTCATATTTATTCTCCTATTAGGGCTTTTCTTTATTAGTGTTACCACTTGTTTGGTTAATATTTGAATCAAAACAACTCTATTTTCCAAACACTGTGAGGTTTTTTATATCTGTATTGAGTGGTAAAAAACTAATTTTTGTTCACCAAAATGTTGTATATTTTTTTTGAAATTTGCATTTTACTATTTATTAGTAAAATCCATCTAAAAGGCAAATGGTGTACCTATTTTCAAATATTTTTTTGGGTTTCATTTATCTATGGATTTCTATTATAAACCTCTTTTTTCAAAACATTTTCACAATTTGATTTGAGTGGTCGATTCTTTAGTTTACACATGATATGATGGTTATAATAGATATTCATAGTGTATACTTTCTAATTCAAGAAATGATTTTTATAATTACATGTTGTTGCCCAAAAATATGTAGTATCTTTCATAATCATGCAATGAAATGGATCAAATTTTTATGTACTAAGAAGGTTGAAATAAATAATGACCAATCTCAATCCTTTCTCAATTCATATTATTGCAATATTCGATTTGAATTAATTCTCATTACCACTAGACACCACAGGGCATGCATGACTCCTTTTTTCCCTCCTCCCCCTTAACCTCTAATTTATCTCAACCACCATCCCACCCCCATTATTTACCGAAGGCTTATATTGTGTTTCATAGTCCACACTATCACTACTAGAAGAGGGAAGATGCCCTAGCATGCATTACAAAATGAAGGTAGTCAATATATGACTCTTCATCCCTATCCACCTCCTATGGGGCCATTTATTCAAACCAAAATGTATGATATCATTAATGAACTAAAATATACCCATTCCAAGATTTCCACCCTCAAATTACTGAAGAGATCAACTATTTACAAATACATTCTATATGAGGCATTGTGTGAGACAACTCTCCCAAATGTTACATAATCAACATACTTTGCCTCTAATTAAAATATATTGACAAATTGATTTCCTTTGCAAAGGAAGAGTGACCTACCAAACAAATAATATATTAAAATCTGCCATTGTTTATTCAAGCTCAAATCCAAATTAAAGATGTCAAACATATATTGATAGATAATGGATCAACAATGAATATCTACAACCTATATTTATTATAATAATTGGGTGTCTATAGGAATAATTTTAAAAAATAAGATAAAAGTGTAAGAGAATTTGATGATATCCCACTTCAGATACTTGGATCAATATCATTCGATGTGATAATATGATCCAAAACATTGTCTATTATATTTCAATTCATACCCAATAATATACCTTATAATTTGATCTTGGGTTGACCTTGGATACATGTTATGGAAGCAATACCATCTACACTACACATGTGTGAAATTTATGCATGATGGATATGTGTTGATTTAACTATTTAGGGTTTATGGAGTTTAATCCCTAGGTTGTTAAAGGTATGAGTATAGTAAATTAGGGTAGACATTTGTAATAAATACAACCACTAATTTGTAAAAGAATTTACCTAGTTAGACCTTTCTAAAAATAGTAATAAATGATGTGAACAAGTACTTAGCTAGAAATCGACTGAGATGGATGATTTAAAGGCTGTAAACTAGGACAAGAGCTAGTATGAGTGTCACAAATAGGATCCAAGTGTTAAAACCCTTCTTGGATAGTATTTACATAATTAAATAGTAGTGTTAATGGTGTTAGAGTTCTTATTTTAGCATAAGTGTCCTCTATGCAAAAATGTTCTAAGCTTCTAGGTGCACTTGTGTCTGAGTCTGCCAGGCCTATTCCTGTGTGCACAAGTTCTAGATCCCTACCAATGACCTATTTTGATTGATTTTGTATAAAATCCTTAAACCTCTATATTATTAAGGCATCCAATTTGTACAAATAACAAAGTGTGATGTTAATGAAATAGGTTAGACATCCTCAACACCTTGCTATGATGAGAGTTGCCTACATACCAAAACTCTAAAGAGAGATCAAGATCGATGTAGTTCTCCCCACCTAAGTGATTGTGCAAGTGCAAGTGAAGCTAGTGTGAATTTTAAATCGAGTGATTTGAGTGTGTTTGAGACTAGAAATTTGAGTAATTTAATCTTAGGAATGTTGTAGATGGTTATATGTAGAAGTAGGGTATAATAAGATTTATAACCTTGATTGTGCATAACTTATTCTAAGTTTGTTTATATAATTTGCACATAATTTCCATCTAGTGAATGATGGACTAAAATTCATGTATATATATTGTTTTGATGCTTGTATAGGTCTTAAAAGAGGTCTAGACTAACCCTAGGTGGTTTTTGATTTGAAAATTTATCCATTGGTAACAAAAGGTGGGAAAAGGATAGTAGCTCCAAAAATGGGACACTATCACCATAGGGTGTTGCTGTCTAAATTGTGGTGTTAGTGTTTAGGTCGTAGAACCTAAGGCACTAAGGGCTAGGATGTCGAAGTGAAGGTCTAACACTACCTTAGGGAAGTTTAGGGATGCATGTGGCTTGCACGAAGGTTGGATAAGTGTCTAAATAGGCCCTAAGATAGGTCTAGGGCTAAGCTAGGGATGGGTGGTCTCATGTAACACTCTTAGCACTCAAGTGTCATTTTTAAATGATTACATGTGCATACATGCCCAACAGATAGTGATCCCTTCAACTATAGTAAAAAGACAATAAAATAATGTGGGTAATTCATAATCAAATTTTATGCAATACCCTATTATGCCTCCATCACAACCAATCCCACTAAATCAACTCCATACATAAGAAATAGGATAACCAAGAAAATTAAATGACAAGGAACTAGTTATGAATATTAATGAAAATATAAATAAAGCAACACAAGTTAATGTAGAGAAAAAAGAGACAATTTTAGATCTCTCTCTTTTGGTCGATTCAAAAGATCCTAATTGCATAGTGATAGATTGGTGTGAAAGTGATGACAATGATAATGATATGTAATAAAATATAGATGATCATTTGCACAAGATAATTTTCAATTGTATTAACCTATATGAGCACTTATCTCATAATATGTTTACACCTATTGGTCTTGGAGAGTATCGGGATAATTCAAATACAAAAAGAAATGATATTTAAAATATTCTTACTCAACCAAAATATACAAGGGGCAAAGGAAAAATAATACTTCAAGACAATCAACTTAATTAGAATACAAACACTTGTTGCATTGTTAGCTCATAACAACAATACAATCAAATTCAAGCTTTATGTCTAAGGGTTACATCACTTGATGATAAGATTGCACATGTCCACAATCTTGAGTATGCTAGTGTCAATTACACTTTTGCCTCTCTAGTAAAGAGATTTGTGCCTTAAACTATTTTATCTAAAGTATGGGTTCAAAAATGGAATACATATGAAAACAAAGGTTCAAATAGTTTGCACAATGTTAACAAGAATCCATTTGAAATTCTAGGAGATATGCTTAAACAAGTAAATCATTCTACCTCCAATGTGTCCTATAAATAAATCTAGAAAATATTGTGCTTATCATAGAATGTATGGACATTGTATAGATAATTGTTGGGCATTACAATAACATGTTCAAAATCAAGGCATGATTGTAATAAATGTATCACCAACTAAACATGATAAAAATAAAGTCAATATAGTCTCTAAATGAAGGATGTTTATAATGATTTATATAATACCTTATATGGGCACATCCCATTGATTAGATCCTTAATTAGTATACACATTTGTCCAAAATATTTCAAAAACACAAAAAAAAATCAAAATATTAAAATATTCCAAAAATAAAAAACTAGGACTCAAGAATGACATGATTTCTAGTTTACATTATTTAAATATGTTATCTATCATGTGTTTGGTAGATTATATATCATTTTTCATATGAACATGCATTTTATAGTATATATGAGTGGCGTGCAGGACATACATATATACATGATATATGGATACATAGATTATGGGATTTATTGTGCCCAGGGGCCATGCTAATGCTAAGGGCATCTGATCCTATAAGTTACATTGACACATGCTAAATATTTATATGACCTTTCCATTTATCATATTGAGCTATATTGATTGCTTACACATGTCTTATTATTACTCATACTCTATATAGTGCTACAAGGATATGATATCTTACTATGCCATGACATTGGCATATTTGTATGATGTATCTAACTAGATTGCTTATTTTATGCTTCATTAATGTTATTGCTCTTTCATAATAGGATAGCCATTACTTGTCTATTATTTATAACCCTTGGTCTTGTGTGCAACTTTTATTATCCATTGATTGTGGCTCTTGGCCTTGTGTGTATGACATTTACTGTATATTTTTTGTGGCCCTTAACATTGTTTTTGACATCTTCATGTCCATTTTATGTGGCCCTTGGTAATATGTGTGACATTGAGTGATTTTCATGTGTTTTATTGTATACATAATGACCATGACATTGTCTATTAATCTTGTTGGGTTTTCTGAGTTTGTGGGTGTCGTGATCCATATCATGCACCACCCCATTTATGTTGAATGCCATGATACATATTATGCACCTTAACTATGTATTTTTTTCAGTACTTATATAAGTGATGGTTATTATTGTGTGCCTAATTACTATATCTATCTTGACATGACACATGTATGCCTTGTAATATTATTGCTTTATTGATGTATACATTACTATGATGACTTATTATTCACATGTTAACATGATTCTACATGATTGCATCTTTATACATAACAAGATATAATTAAATCTTTGTTTTTAGATGAGAAACTCATGGGATACATATCTCACCTCAAAAATGGGGCATATTAGTGGGCTTGTCATAGAGACTTAAACCTTTGTAAGTAGAAAAATCAAAATTTAGGACATAATATAGGTTTTATATATTTCAGAGTGGTTTAGATATTATTTTGATTTAGATATGGGACAAATATTTATACATTTGACAAATTATGGGGGCATATGTTGTATAAATTATTCCATATTGGAGAATTTATTCATTATGAAAGAGCCAAAGGCTCGAATATGCACATAAATTTTTTTTGTCAAACAAATTCAATTTATTATTCAAATGAAATTATTACATATACAGTGTATAATTCTCCTACAAAGACAGAGGCAACACTAATCCATTATCCCAGAAATCTATCTATTCTTCTTAACATCACTCCTTTATTCTCTCTCACAATATTATCTATATGAGTTGGTATTATCAACTCATTCACAATATTACACACACATAAAATTATTGTTGCTCACCTACTAATGCGATCACTAATATATTTTCTCATAACATTCCTCCCCTCACCCCTTAGTGCTCACATGGGGAGAGGAACCATGTGGACCAAATATTTCTATATTTCCCCTCGATAAATTTAACTTGTGGATGTTGGGTTCACTCGATAATGCATCCTTACAAAATATGGGATTTTATTACATAGAAGATCTTGCTTTATTGTCACCTGCCTTACAACCTAGGCTTATTTAATATGTATTTACTTAAGAATAAGACCCACAAAGATGACATAATGCCATCAAATTTGACAATGACATACATGACTTATTAACATTGATAATAAACTTAAAAATACCCACACTTAATTTTATAATATAAACATTTATTATAACAAAATTAGGAGACTTAACTAATACTATAATTATGCACTTAATAACTTAAAGACTTGAAACAAATTGTCATAACTAAAACACTAAATACCTAAAATACTAAACATATTAAAATATAAAAACTAAACCACACTCATACTGAAAAACACTATTCTTAAACAATAAAAACATAAAACATAAAACCTAAGATATAAATACTTTAAAAGACTAAAAAATAAAAACATGAAAATATAGAAAAAAAATACTAAAAAACTTGAATAATTAAAAAAAACTTAAAATTTAAAACCTCTTTGCATATCAAAATTGTAGGTAGGGGTTTATTGCAATGAAGGCAATTTTGAAACAAAAAAATGTGTTTGGGTAGTGGTTTTGCCACTAAACACATGGAGGAGGGATCTCTTGAGGGGATGCTGAACTGATTCATTATAGAGGGTGAGGCTGAGTTGGGTTAAATGCTCTTCAGACTAATTAATGTTACCAAACACATATGAAGCAGACTTCAAGGTAGAAACATAGATTTGGATCAAAAACCAAATACTGAGAGTCAAGATTTAAAGTTTGAGGCTGGAGCTAAATTAATGGTGGAACTATCCAGTGAATAGGGTTTCAATGCATTATGTTAAATCTAAGAAAACTGCTTGTCGATTTCAAAGGATGTCACATTGGAACTAGTTCAGAGGACTTGGAATTATAATGCAAACTATCATTTATAATTGCAAAATCATCATGCTAGGTGTTTAATCGATCTTTAAAAGAAGAAACGTATTCGAGGTGAGTGTTGGATCAAGCTTGATAGGTAACATTCTGGATGGTATCAAATTTCAAATAGTTAAAAACTGCTAATTCAAAATCTTTTTAATGCAAAATTTTTAGTCAATACAAAGCATAAATTACTTGATCCATAAATTACTCAATCAATGTCAATGCAATGGAGAAGACTCTAGGGGAATTTTCTAGATCTGAGTGAAGAGTTCAAAAATTCAAAAAATAAACCCTCATGTATCACCAAAATCGTACAACTTGATAAATGCAATCAGATATATTTATGAACAAATAATTGACAATAGGTTGTAGGTGGTCTACACTTGCTCACATGTTGACAAAGAGAAATAAGATCTATCAAATGATAAGAGCATTTAAAACTAGTCTACATTCTAAATCTCTTATTACACACAATACCTAGATTACAAAAAGGTCTCATAAGGAACCTGCTTTGATATCATATGTAAAAATTACTTAATTTTGGAGAATCTCTTCATTGTGAAAGAGCTAAATGCTCAAATTTGCATAGCAAAAAATCTGGTCAATCAACTTCAATTTATTATTCAAATGAAGGTAATGCATATATAATGTATTATTCTCCTACAAAGAAGGAGTCAACACTAATCCATAATCCCACAAATCTCTCTATCCTTCCTAACATCACTTTTTTTATCCTCTCTCACAATTATATTTATGTGAGTTAGTATTATCAACTCACTTATAATATCACCCACATGTAAAATTATTGTTGCTCACTTACTAATGTGAGCATTAATCTATTTTTTCAATAAATTAACATTGGAGATCACAAGTCATTTTAAAAACAATTCACAAAAATAATGCACTTAATCACAAAGTCATTTTAAAACACTTAATCACACTAGGATTGCATCAAAATCTAGCATTACACTATTATTTCACACACACCATCTTAGTATGGGATAACTACATGGATTTTTATCCCTCTTCGAAGTTTTGGTATGTACGCAATGCTCAACACAAGAGGTGTTGAGGTTAAACATAACTTTAGCCACTAAACTTTTCCCCTCATTTATTTTATTTAACCATCATTGTAAATTAAGTTATGGTTCCAAGTGAAGAATAAGGTACACAATAACTTCCACAATACATTAATCGATCTAGATCATGCACATAAGACAAATAATCAAAGGTGCATGGGTTGAATCTTACACAAAGGGGAAAAACACTATTAGATGTTGGTGGTCTCTATAGATGACAACACATGTTGATTTTGTTTTACTAACATGACTTTGTCCTAGGCATATGAAAAGTTTTATTCCTGATTCATAGTGATCTCTCAGATCCATAGAACTAGTTTCATAATTGCACTTACTATCTTGCATTCCTAATTTTCCAACTAAGTCATTCTTCTTTTACACTTTCCCTTTCTAGAATTTTCCCATATTTAATAAGTTCCAAATTAGTTTGTGTAAGTTATTGCATATTCTGTACACTTTGATTTTGTACAATAGTTTGTCATAAGTAGGATTTCGTTTCTATTTATCCAATTTTTGATAAAACATATTAGTGAACCTATCTATTGATTGAATATTTAAAAACCCTAACCATAGATGTTGTAACAATTTATTTCCTTCTTTTTACTATTTCCAATTATTGTATTAAGGTTTTAAAATTTGATAAATTTTTTGATAGCAATAATCTTCCAAATTTCTATTTTATATTTTGTGCAATCTAACAAAGTTGTTTCTATCTATCTCAGAATAATTGCTACATTAAGTGGTACTCAAGTTGAGAATTTTTATGACTCTAATTAATAACAACACAATGGAAACCTTAGTTAATCGATTTGATGACACATATAAAAGACAATTAAAGTGACATCTTGTAAAGAATAAAGATATGCAATATGTGTTCATAAACATTGTTAGAGAATAAATGAAGAAAGCATATGAAGGCCAATATTTTGATACTTCAACTACTATGGGTTCCTTACCTTTATCCATAACATTCAATACAATTTTTGTACCACCATATACTATGGGGCTAACCCAAGGGTTTTAACAAATAAATGTGCCAATTCCTACTCAGTCATTCATGACATTGCTTTTGGTTAACACACATTCTTCTTCTCCAAATGTGCAGTCCCTTATACAAGAGGTTTTAGCCCTACAAATGAAGGTGTTACATTTGGAACAAGGTGCTTCATAACATAATTAGTCATTTGATTCACGTACTTTATTGCATACTCCATTGGCTCAACATATTTTTGCATATCCTTTACCAATTAGTTTTATGACACCTAAGCTTACATTATATGATGGAAAAGGTGACCCTAAACAACATTTGAGAGCATTTCATGCAATATGCTTGGATTATACATCCAATAATAAGTTGTTAACCAATTTATTTCCCATAAGCTTGAAAGAAAACACACTAAGATGGTTTTATGATTTACCACATTAGTCACTTCATGCTTCAAATCCTTTGGTAGACTTGTTCCTTGAACATTTCTCAATCAACACTAGTGAAAAGATTTCATATTCTCATATTGCTCAACTCAAACAAACAACAATCCAATGAGCCCATCATAGCATATGTCTTAAAGTATAATACCATGTTATCTAATATGATGAATCCTATGACATAAAAGGAATTACAGACATCTTCAAGCAAAGTTTGCTTCCACCTCTACATGAATCTATTATGTTTAAGAAATTTTTATCATTCCCAGATTTATATCATACAATAAAATAAAAATAAGTCAATTTGTTATCAATGAACAAGTTAAAGTTAAAACCAACTCAATTTATACTTATCATGCAAAGAATTTAAGTAAGAGATGATACAAGGTGAGACCAACTAAAAATAAAAGTGATCAAAAAGCAAAATTGAATGTCATTTTAGATCCTACTCCATGCATTATATTATTAGTTATGCTAAGGAGATAGTTTACCAGCTTTCTAGAATCTCCTTACAAAGTGTTACAATGGTTATTGGAATGTTATATCATATCATACCTATTCTAAAAGGATTTTATCAAAACACTTTTTTAAATTATCATAGAGCACTAAAGGCATACAAAAAATAGACACATCAGTTTGAGACATGAGATGAAAGACTTGATATATGATAAGATCATTGATGTTAGTAAACCTATTGAAGGTATGAAGGCAAAACCATTTGAGAGTAGAATACTTAAGATATTCAATGATCCTTTTATTAAGCATACAAGTCAAGAAAAACAAATAAATAAGAAGTGTATTACACATATAATTCACATCCTCCACCAATTTCTTATCATCCTCATATAGAGGAAAACCATCCTTTGAATGGAATCATTGGTACATATCATATTTCAATTCCATCTAGACCACTTATCACATTCGTAGAGCATGAAATAGTTAATGATGATTTCAATTTGCATTCTTTATTCATTTGAGCTTACATTATTCACCAACCTATATAAAGTGACATGGTTGATAATGGTTCAAGTGTGAATATGTGCACTGTCACTCTTCTCTCTCATCTTGAAAACACATATAAACATATATTTCATACTACCACAATCATTATGGGCCTGAATTGTCACATTTAAATTTCTATTAGTGAGATCACATTACCACTACAAGTTGATCTAGCACATTTGGCCACCAAGTTGACAATAATATCCAGTGCAGGAGTCTTTGATATGATATTGGGATATCTTTATATTCAACATATTCACATAACTCTTTCTATAATACACATATGTTTCAAATACATTTTTGCTAATGCGGTTATCATAGTTCATGATATTCCATATGAACACCCCATACAACCAAAGGTTATTGTACCTACACAATAGATTGTATTTGAACAACCTAAAAAGGTTAAACCTACTCAGAACATTAAAAAGAGAGTAGTTAACTTTACAAGGAGAACTATCCTTGAAAAAAACCACTTAATCGGTAATTTTCCACATATTATATAAAGCCACTTTCTACTCCTGCTCATCCTAGATTGATATTACAAGGCACTAAGAGTGTTCCACAAAGGACACCAATGTAGAGTTTTTCATACACTCCACGATGGGTTCCAAAAATTCATAGAGTTTAACATGTTAAAAAACATACATAACATATTACAAATTATCATCATGATAATGAAATTTATATTTCAGAATCATATTAGTTTTTAAATTTTGAGTCGAGATAAGTTCTTTGATAGTGGCATGATACTTTCCCTTCGTGATAAGTCATCCTTCCGATGCTAGATACAATACATATTGATTATGAGGCTCTTGTAGGACTCATTGGTTATTATGTTCCTTTTTCATGTTCATAAATTTTCAAAATACAAAAAAAATAAAATATTTCATAAAATTTTAAAAAACAATACCTATGCATGTTATGTCTAGTTCATTTACATTAGTTGATTTTTCCTTCAATATAGACATTAATTATCTATATATAGTTTTATATCAAACATTATTAACCAAATTCATTAATAAAGTTGTAAAAAAGATAGGTTGTCATTTCTATATGTAGTTGCAGTGATGATTTTATCTCAGACCTATAAAAATTACATAGATAAAACTGCTCTAATCCAAACGGTAACACACTATGCTCTTGTCTGATTATGTCAAAATTGTCTTGGTGAACACAGGCTCTTATTTTTTAGATTCAAACTAGTTGTAGTTCTTTTAAAAATTTCTCAAATCATAATAAGTTCACTGGGGGCATCCTTTTACACATGTCTTATCATTTTATGTCTATCCATATTTTTCCTAATTTAGTACATTACATTACATAATTATTTGCTCAATTAATTTTACATTGCTATATTGTTGGAGACATTAGTTACAAAATATCATGATGTTATAAGTTGTTTATTTAGATCAACTTCACTTATTCATGCATGTTTTTATGTTTACTTTTTTGCTTCATGTCTCATGTGTATTCAACTTGTTTGGATTGTGGACATTTAAATAAGTCCTTGATTTTTTTCTCAGAATTAATGTGTAGTTATATGTGTGTGAGTGACATTTTAACATGTACTTTGTAAATTTTCCATTGGCCTTTTTATGTGTTTTGTGTGTATTCTATGTGTGTGCACATCATGGCCATGACTCTTATTTGCTCTGTTTGCTCAAAAAAATTATGCCATGATGGACATAATGCATCTTCCCAATTTTTTGATGCCATAATGGATATCATCTATCATTCTAGAGGTTTATATTTCAATTTCAAATGTTTAATGTATGATCAATGTTTACTACATTTATCATTGCTAACATCTATCTAGACATGACACTATGTAGGCTTGGTTGTACATGCATCTTACATTACCATATTTCTCAATTTATCTATTATGATGCCATGATATCTAATGTTATCATTATTACTTTATATTTAAATCTTTGATATAACATCATTCACACAAATTTCTTCTTTTGGGCTATGTTATTACACAGGCTTCATAAATCACCTTAAAAGAGGGGGAATATATAGTGGCTTGTCTTAGAGACTAAGCTGTAACAACACATTGCACAGGCTAGAAAACATATATTTTACTTAATTTATCATAGTTCATACCCAAATTTCACTCAAAAATTATCTTGAGAAAACAATGCTCTGTTTAGAAAACATCACAAGTCAGTTGTGTCCATAACAACACTCTTTCATCCCAATATTTAATAAATAATAGTTTATAAAATTATAAGAATTTTAATCACTTTAAAGATCAATTATAGTATTTATAAAAAATAATTGTTATATTTTTACACATATTTGTATTATAATTTTCTTAGTTTGGGGGCATCGTGCATGACATGTGTTCCAAGGTTTTGAAAAAAATTACTCAAAAAATCAAATCCATGTGCAACTCCTACACAATAGAATACCCTTCTTACTTATTTTCCTACACATATCTTACACCTATTGTGTAATCCTATGCCTCATCTACATGAAAGTTGTTCACACTCCTATGCATAAGTCTTGTGCTTACTCATAGACTTTCACACCTAGATCACCCTAGATAGCAGTTTGTGCACTTCTCAACTCGTAGTTCTACACATCTCATTGGAACCTCCTCAGATACTTACATGCCTACACTTGTCTTCACTCCATCACATCCACATATTAACCTAATTTTACCACATGGCTAGTTAGGTGACACTTTCCAACCATGAATCTGTTGGTTAGACCAGTAGTCCTCACTAACCTAGAAGTTCAACTATCGCCCACTAAAGAAGATGAAATGACTTGTAACTATAATAATTATAATTGAGAGTAGTTTTAATTTCTCATACATTCTTTATATATAAATATGTAACATATGAATTTGATTAAGTTTCGATGCCAGACACAATCATAACACATGCATTATAATATGTTATACCATTTTACTTATTATTTCATGTTGAATATAAGTTGAATATACTATAAGTATAAGACTTATACTCGATTGAATGTTTATTGCATCTTATATTTGAATACATATTTATGCATTCACTATACATAACCATACTCAGTTATTCCTTACAGACTTGGTTTTAGGCCCTGTGGTCTAAATTATTCATCCCAGAGTAAGACTCTACCTTTCTATGCCTATAAGCATGCGAGCACAACTAGATAGAAAAAGATTATTAGTCTATTTTATTTTATAATATTTAAAATAGTGTCATATTAAAATTAAGATAGATGATACTCAGAAGTAACATGGGGTAGCCCCATAATTTTAAAGGTTTATTGCCAACACAATAGAGGCACAACACACTGAATTTTTTGTCATATTATGTGAGTTGATGATATAAATCAACTTGACACCTTCCAGTACAACTCCACAATAAACTCAATAATGATTTCAACAACAAACCCTCTTAAAGGTATAAGTCAATCTCAACATCCCTCTATTGAAAGGCAAGATTGATGATAAAGCATTATATTCCTAGATTTGACAACTCAAGGCATACTTATCAGTCAATCAATTCATTGATGCTGAGAAGATCACCTTCATATTGTTGAAGATGTCCATTCTAGTTGTTCACTAGTGGGAGACCTTCAATATGTAGTGTGTGCAAGAGTGCATTCTAATCAAATCCTAGAATTTTTTTTTTGATGTGCTAAAGGAATAATACTACCCTCTCTATTAATTTGAATATGAATACATCAAGTTCCAATAACTACACCAATGCAAGGATTAGTCAATAGAATACTACACCAACACATTCTGTGATTACTATGCATACCTGTGAGAGAACTTGAGCAAACAACATAAGGTTTTTAAGTACATTAATGGACTCTCACCTTATATTCACGTGAAGATGTAATTCCTGACTTCTAACACTCTCAAGAAATCCTATCACAATGTTACCAAGATCAAAGCCAAGGCAATGATGAAGTAGTGTCCTACCTCTTCATATAACACCGTATGCAAGGGCCAACCCTCACATAATTCCCTATCATAACCTTTTCCACAAAATTAGAGCACTTCTCACAAAGGATATTAGCTAAAGAATACTACATAGACCTCAAATGCTCATCCACCTTTTGATTCAAATAAAAGAAAGACAAATTTTGGAAATAAGTGGTGCCAGTATTGTTTCTCATCCAGGCACGATGAATTTGAGTACCGTGCACAACAACCATTTCTCATATAATCTACATCAATACCCTCATCAATGGATAAAATTTATCCATATGCCTCTTGTCTAATTACCAACACCACTACAACTGACATCTTTGAGGAGCGTGAGCATCTCTTCCACACAAATTTTTGGGAGAAGGGTCGGCCTTTTCATGTCATCATTGACAGTGGCAGTCAAAAAAACATTATTGCATAATCTACAATACAACACCTTGGTCTTTCCATTATTATAAATCCCAATCCATATTCATTAGGGTGGATTTAGTAGGGGAAGGACATATAGGTATGATGATAATGCACTTTCCAGTATAAATTCAAGCCTTTTGAGTGTGACATCACTTGTGACATTACACCTTTGGAGGTCTATGACATCTTGCCAGGAATATTATGTTTATATGAATGTGAAGTTACATATCAATCTAAGCTACAACATTGCATTATTCATGCATAATATCACTTATATAATTTGAGTCATCGCCCATGACCAAAGTCGCTTTGGTCTCTGTCAGCAATGTTGTGAACTTATCTTGCAAGCGTAGAAGTTCATGTTGGTCATGGTCTATCTTATCACACCCATGTAGAAAACAAAAAAATCTCTATTAACATGTACTGATTGTTTAATGTCATAGCATCAAGTTCTCAACAAGTTACTAAAATAACATGATGAATCCTTCATAAAGGCTAAAAGCCTTCCAATGCACTACATAGTAAAACACCACATCAATTTAGTTCCTAAATCCCCTCTTTTAAACAACCCATTGTATCACATATCAGTTTAGGAGAATGATGAATTTTGACATCAAATACAAGAGTTCATCAATCAAGGTAAGATCAAGGCTAGATCTTCTCCTTGTAGGAGTCTAATAATCCTCGTACCCAAGAAGGATGGGTCTTGACATCTTTGTATATACTATCACACTTTAAAAAATAATGGTGAATAATTGGTACTCATTACCATGCATTGACAATCTCTTGGATCAGCTCCAAGGTGCACAATACTTCACTAAGATTGACTTGAAATTAGGTTACCATCAGGTACTATTCCATCTTGATAGTCAAAATCATGTGCCAATTTTGAGGGAAATGATATCCTTCCCCAAGAAAAGAGGCACCGTCCTAGTGCCTTAGGAAATGATTATAGGCATTTGGTCCATCAAGATAACTTATTTCATGAATATTGTTATGCCTTTAACCTATGGTGTGTCCAGGAATATGTGTGTCTAACTTAGGGATTACATACCTCTTGCATTATCTTGTTGCATTTCTTTATGTTCTTAGTAAGGTCAGCTTATGGAATAACCATGGCTAAGTAGAGTATATATAAGAAGTAGTGGTTAGTATTTGATCATCTGAATGTGAATTTTACTCTTATTGCATTATTGTCGAGGATGCCCTCTCGAAGTGGCTTAGCTATATTCATCAAGTATTTTGATCTTATATCAATCATTATTGTGGATCTACATTTATGTTCTTATTTATGCAATATAATATTTTATTGTGTGAACATCTAAGTAATTTCATCACAAGTGGTATCAAAGTTTCAATTTGGGCAAGTTTTTATGGTGTTATTTTTTTGGGATCTAGTGTTATGGGTTTCTTATGAGTGAAAATATAAAAACTATAACTTGTGATCAAGGAAGAATTTAATTTTTCCTTCACTACTTGAAATGCCTTCTTAAATTAATAGTTTAAAAAGTCTAAAAAATTCTTCACCATTGTCAAAATTAGTAATCATTAAATTTATCTTAGTTAGATGATCACAATGATATAATTTATCAGTACACTTTTCAAGATAGAAATTTTTTCCCTTGTGCACATTAGCAAGCGTTATATTTGTCTCAACAAGATGATCATAATAGTAAAATACACTGATATACTTTTTTTGGGGTTGAAACCCTCCATTTTAAGGTTTGTGCATGGCTAGTCCTAATACTTGTGAGCACAAAAAAGGGAAAGAAACTTTAAAAAATCCTTGCTATATCTCAAATTTACACCCTTGAGAGGGTGATTCAAGTCCTCGTAACCCGAGCTATGCAATGATATTGGTACTAGGATGTGGGTGACCTTTAAGTGCACCAAACCTCTAGATTATAGGGTTAACTCCCTTTGATGTATCAATTAGGCCTACTACACTACTAACTTGGAAAGTAAAAGGGAGAGGAAAAATATGAAAGAAAACTAAGGGGGTAATACACCAAATGAGTTGATCACTACCAACCAACTACATGTGCAAATGCAGACCATGAGACTAACCTTAACAAACACTACTAATCTAAATCTCTCACATTAGTAGTTCAATATGGAAGTTGTGATAGATGTTTAGTCTAGGAGGACTAATTAGGAGGTTAATGATGACACTAATAAAAAGAGATATACTTACTCAACCCTTGAACTACATTTACACACTTCACATGTCCTACAAAAGAAGCTTTAAAACTGCATATATGTGTTAGAATAAGACAACATGCCAAAGAAGACTAAGAAAATCACTTGACAAGATGAACCATCCATGTACACACACTAAGTATGGTCATATAAGGATGTAAAACTGATAGTTTTTCATTGATCAAAGACATACAAATGGTCATGGCTTGTCCATACCCAGGTGGAGGATCCTTACCAAGCTAAACAAAGTTACATATGTAGAGAATGAGAGAAGACAAGATATAACTGGTGAATAAGAGAGTCATTGACAAGTGTCAAGCACGAGAAAACAATTTACAATCAATATATTGTTAGAGATTAGTCCTAAAAACTCCTTCAACATGTGTTGATTTGTGTGATCTTGATCTTCTACAGAGTTGGCATAGGAACGATTCTTTAGCTCATTAGATGACTCAAAACCTTCTTTGAAACTACCTTCCTTATTGATTAAAGTGACAAGTGGCCTTCTTGATAATTAATTTATATTTAAATACTCTCTAACCTTATTTTTGACACCTTGCATCAGTTTTAGAGCCTCCTTATACTGATATTGCAGTGGTGATCATCTCTTCTTAGGTGTCTTAAAACCCATTAGTCTTACTACGCCTCTATTTGCTCAAAAGACTCAAATCTTACTTGTATCCTTATGAATTAAATATCTCTCCATGATAAGTCTATCTTTTCATTAATAAACCTTAGTCAATCTTTTTTTAAGGCTCAAAATACGCTCCAACACTTCATTCTGCACCTAAACCCCATACTTGCCTTTAATTCCTTGTAACCCTCAAAACATACAAATATCATTATGTAGAACATTATAAAGGTTATCTTAGAAAAATAATAATAGTTTTGAGTATCTAATATGCTCGTACATGTTTTTTAAAAATCTCATGACCAAGCATTAACTTCAAGTACACTTACCCCACTTGTTTCTCTCTCCAATTAGCCTTCAATTAGGTCTCTAGGCCTAGAAAACTGAGATTTAATTCCAATAAATACTCACACATGTGAAAAATAAAATAAATTTTTGATTCACTTTAGGGACATCCTAACCATTCTCCATTCCAAATTTGGGGTTTTGAAACCTTGTATGGATGGGTGAACAAAAAAATGGCCAAAACCCTAACTTAGGTGCTTGTTCAGGCTTGAAAGGTAATTTGAGTGTTTTCTCAATAAGTTTGTAGGTTAAAATTTTTAATAATGGTTTATTGAGTCTTGTAACATCATAGGACAAATAAATACCTTGAGAGGAAGATCTCTTGAATTACTCTAGATCTGTAAATGGGCTTCTTGAACATCAAAGTAGTGCATTCACTCCTTTTGACCCAACTTGGTGACTTGAAAAGCTCATGTACCTTCTTAAGAATCCTAAAAAACTATGTAGAGGACTATAGAACCTCTGCCCAAGATTAAAAATCCTTTTTACTTGAATTTAAGACCATTCTTTACATTACATACTCATCAATATGCCTATAACCATGCATTTTGGGTAAATTCTGTACAGTGTACATTCCATATGTGCCAACCAAGGGTCTGAAAGGTGCTCAAGAGATTTACAAGGGTTAATAAAGTCATTACAAGACCAATAATGCTCATTATAAGTCATTTGAATTTTCATTTCTCCCATCGATTCATTAGAAGGTTTCTCGGTAGCTTGAGACCTGTTTATCATATAAACGATGATTCATAAAACCTAGGGTTTTAATCACTGAACTAATTCCATAAAACACAAGTAGACAAAGGTCCCTAACACTCCCTATAATATTGAACTCCCATTAAAGTCCTTCATACCATTCCATTCAAGATAAATTTCCTCTTGGGTTAGGTAGACTGTGTTTAGTGAGCTTGAGAGAGAATTTGACTTGAAAATGCTATCCTGGAGTTTGGTTTTGACTTTAAATACCTCAGTGAGGTCAATGCCACCTATCTTGACCTATTCCATTCGTATTCTTACCATTATTCTTCTTGAGACCTAATGTAACCTCTATTTTCCCATAACCTACCTCATTAGTGTGTTACCCTCATACCACACTACTAATGTAATCTTTATCACCTTTTGGTGCACTCTTGTTTAGACATGCTTTTAACATAGTCTCCAACCTATGATGATATTAAGCTTGCCTTGATAATTTGGTGATGAAGTTTACAAACTTATTGGAGTCATTATAGAGGATTGGTATCACCTTTCAGTCCATCTATAACCACTTTCACCTCACTGATTTCTTGAGGTTCATGACCAAAACCATGTTGATCTCCCATTTATAGGTTAATAGTCCTTTGGTGAGTCATTGAAGCATGACTTGTTTTGATTTTTTGGGTCTTAAAAATGATTTGAAGAGGTTTAGATGGATTTGAAGAACTCCTATACATAACAACAACCACCTATCCTCCTTTTAATATAACACATGACTCTCTAAACATTAAGACTTTGTTTTTACATTGATGAATGGTTAACACTAGCGAGAATCTATAAGTTGTATCATGTTGAGAGGCTTGTGGATGTAGAGTAGGAATGAACACGTTTAATAGACATTTAAAACATCAGAGAGAGTATAATTATGATGGGATATCCTCATCTTTACACTTTGTTTTATTGAAAACCTCAAAACATAAAGAGACCATGATCTTCAACCTACCAATTGTGCCAAAGTGGAGATTTTTTGTCCTCTTCAGCTCACACATGCCAAATGGGACTTGTAATAACATGTGAGATGGATTTAGAAACCCTATATATCCTTTCCAATTTCTCTCATACCTCCAACCAGTCTCAAACAGTCATTTCAAGGAGAAAACTAAGCCTATGGGGTTTATGTAGGGCTTAAGACCACCATGTATTCTTAAGGAATGTTTATAAAGGAGGGGATACCAATTCAATAACTATGGAAATGAATTTTAAGGCCATTATGATCCACTCTTTTGGTAAAAGTCTCAATTTTCAACTCTCTCTCATATATATGGACCAAATATTTGAAGTTGGCCTTTGTGAGCTTACCAAGGGAGCGATTGGAGAGAGGGAGTGTTTTTTGCTTCTATGAAACAAATTTGTACTCTAAATCATGGATTTGGGCCTGTAAAAAATAAGGGAAGTCATAAGATTTCCTAAAGATCAACTTTACTTTGAGAAACTTTCAAACATTCTTCAAAAGACCCTTTTTTAACACTAAAACTACCATATCTGCTTGGGGAACCTTGATGGAGTTGTGAACTAGTCATCCATGGAGTATTTCACACCTATAAAAAACAATTACAACATTCCCATACATACTCTTACCAAATACTTACCATTTATTTCAAGATCTTCTTCTTGAACATTACAAAGAGCATAAGAAAATAATTGAGATTAGTTATAATGTTATAAAAGAGGTTATAACATATTTTTAAGAACTTGCACAGACTATGAAAGGACATTAAGTGACTTAACACATGTTAAATGTCATAGAAAATACCTGTAAACCTATGACACTCTTTGAACCCACTTAACTAAGACAAACATGACTATATAAGCATAATGTTAGAAGGAACCATTACCTTAAACTTGTCAAACTTACCTTAAACTATGCTAACATGAATTTTAAAAGGAATAATTTTATGACCAAATCCTATGGTAGCCAAAATTTGGATAACATCTTTGGTGACCTCTTGGGGATGCATGCTTGTTATGCTCATTAGACTAGTTGACTAGTCCATCCATTAGGCATGGAGTCATCTCTCACTCAAACTCAGACCTGATATGGGACCTTGACCAAGATAAAATAATTGAGTTGACCTCCAAACACACAAAAAATGAATAACACACAAAACAAAGGAAGTTAAAAAACACACAGCTGTGCTACAAAGCACTTAGGGAAAACAAAGAAAGAAACTACCATGTACAACTAAACTACATATCTTCATCCTCCAGGATCAAATGGAAAGCTTCTTAGATTAGTTTCCTTATGAGATGAGACATATTATGAAACAAGATTCCCTTTGACTATAACTTTTGATAGATCATTCTTTTTGTTTATTAACGTGATTGGCATATTTTCATATAGATAATCAACAAATGTGTCTCTAATGTAGACATACTCATCTTGATCTTCACTTTCCACTTCATAATGCTATCTCTTTTGGGCAATGTGAGAGGCCTCCAAGTTTATCACTCCTTGATTTACAAGGGCAACAACTACCACTTTAGCTTCTATTGGCTCTTCAAATGCAATCTTTTGCTCATCTTGAGAAGTGTCATACTCAACATAGATTGTTACATCATCAACTTGAACCTCTTTGTGATGGATGATCAAACTTGTTGGCTTAATAAAAGCTTTTAAATTTTCATCAAAAAATTCTTCTTATCTTTCTTAAGGTGTTAGATTACCATGCTCTTCAAACTCCTTGAACATATTCAAGTAGGAGTTCTACATGTCTTCAAGGCCTTCTTGAATTTGCTCATAAGACTCAATAAGGTCATCAAACATGGTGTTCTCTTTAATATATTTGTCATGCATCTTTTGATCATGCTCATTGGTCATGACCACATCATTATCACTCTCCTTATGAGTTACATGTCCACTATCCAAGCTAGAATAAAACTTTTATAACTCTTCCCAAAATGCAACATCTTATTCATCACTTGAAAGCATACCAAGCTCAATTATAACCTTACATTTCTCTTGGGGAAGAACATGTTGATAAAATATTTTGAACTCATCAGTGAGATCATGACATGGCTAAAATTTATCTTCTTCAATCTCTATCAACTTAGGTTCAGTTGTAATTTATTTAACTATTGCATGATTATCTTTTTCTTCATCAAGACTAGACTGATCTTCCTCCTTTGTGAATAATGAAAGTTCATTTTCCCACTTGAGATCTAGCACCTCATATTTATCTTGTTATATCAAACCTAATTTTTCTAATTCTTCATCAACCTCAAATCCATACCAATCAAGCTGATCCACCTGATAATTTATGCCATCTAGAGAGTTGTCTAATTATTGGCTAAAAAGTAGAAACTACTACTCATCCTTAAAAGCTGAATGGTTTCCTTATCCACCAAGGGAAGTGAAATTGATTATTTCTTCTTCATGATCACTATAATCACTCTTTACAAAACCTTCTTGAGATTCATCTATATCTACAACATCTTTATTCTTTCTTGACAAGTTCTCCTTCTCAATTGATTCTTCATATTCTTCCCTCAATGCACTTGATTCTCCTTCACCAAATTAGAGGATGGGAGGGAAAGAATCTTTATTAGCTTGATTTAAACCTACTAAAGTGTCTTTACAATTTGGTATTTTAAGAGAACTAGGTTGATTGGATGTTTCTTGGATAGTTGCAACTAGAATAGTAGATGAAGGACTTGAGGGGCTTGTAAGATTTCTTGACTTGACCTCCAACATTCTTCCTCCATCTTGATCTTGAACCTACATATGAAGGACCTCCTTCTAAATTGTAAGACCTTTTTTTGTGAATTTTACAACCTATTATATCTCTTAACTTTGGATGGGTATAGGATAAGATTCATTCTCTAGGATAGGCATGACATAATCAAGTGTCATGGTTCAAGAAGGCTTCCAAAATGGAATGGTCTTGGGCTCTTGAGGAAGGGTAAATGGAGTTGGAATAGACATTGGATTCTCTTGGGGAATACAAGTCTTCCAACTTGGAATATTGGATCCAGTGGACTCATTAGGAGATTCATTGAGCTTATTTTGTTGTTGTATTGTAGCTTGGAGCAGTTTTGGAACAAAGGAAGGTTGACTTGGGATAGGAGGAGGTATATAGGACTAATTGATATCATTATCTTATCTTCCAATAAGTACATCAACTTCTTAAGCTCTAGTTTTTCATTGATTGGGTGATCTTCTTTCTCAACACTTGCCCATACTATCCAAAAGTCTTTCAAGAGCTCTTTAACCTCTTGAATGGGATAGATAGGATAAGTTACACCATCTTCTACTTTTTTATCAGTCTTTATCATCATCTTTTCAAGGTCTATTATAAAATTTTTAGAGATTAATAAAATTGAAGGAACAACATAGCTTGAAAAGGTTGATTAAAGAGATAGGTGGGTTATTGGTAAACTTGACAAGTAATTGTTTGAGGGCTACTTGAGGAGAAACCATGCACACCATTAAATTGACAAGACTGATATGAAGGTACAAAATAATAATTTTGATTATATTAGTAATAATACATACCAATTTTCTATTTTTGAGGCATTTGGACTACCTATACTAGCTGAGATTTATTTGGAGTCATCAGTAGTGCTTGAGTTGTTGCTTCTAAAGCTGATGTATTGAAGGATAACACCAGATATTCCTTCAATAGATGTTAATCCATTCCCACCAAGCATTACATAACTATTATAGCTCAAATTTACACCTTTTATAGGGTTATTCAAGTCTTCTCAACTTGAGCTATGCAATGGGATTGGTCCTGGGCTATGGGTGACCTTTAAATGGACCAAACCTCTAGATTATAGGGCTAGATCCCCTTGATGTATCAATTAGGCCTACCGCACTACTAACTTGCAAAGGAAAAGGGAGAGGAAAAACATGAAATAAAAATAACTAAGGGGGTGATACACTAAATGGATTGATCACTACCAACCAGTTGCATGTGCACATGTAGACCCTAAGACTAACTTTAACATACAATACTCCTAATCTGAATCTTTGACATCGATATTTCAATGTGGAGGTTGTGATAGATTTTTAGGATAAGAAGAGTAATCTGGAGATCAAATATGACATTAATGAGGATATATACTCACTCAACCCTTGCACTACACTTACACACTTCACATGACCTATAAAATAAGCTTTCAAACTGCATATAGGTGTTAGAATATGACAACATGCCAAGGAAGAATAAGTAACTCACTTGAAAATATCAACCATCCATGCACACACACTAAGTAAAATCATATAATGAGGTAAAACTAGTAGTCTTTCATTGATCAAAGGCATATATATTGGTTAGGGCTTCACCATACCCAGGTGGAGGATCCTTACCAAGCCAAACAAGGCTGTATATATAGATAATGAGATAAGAAGAGAGAGAATTGGTGTAGAAGAGAGTCATTAAAAAGTGTCAACTATGAGAAAACAAGTTACAAATAATAAACTATTAGAGAGAAGTCCTAGAAACTCCTTCAACATGTGTTTATTTGTGTGATCATGATCCTTTAGATAGTTGGCATATAAAAGGTTCTTCAACTTATTAGATGACTCAACACCTTTTTAAAAACTACCTTTACTCTTGATTAAAGTGACAAGTGTCATTCTTGATCATCAAATCATATTGAACTTCTCTGTGACCTTGTTCTTGACACCTTGTATCAGTTTTAGAACATCCTTATACTGACAATGCAGTGGTGATTATCTCTTTTTAGGTGTCTTGAAACCCTTTAGTCTTACTACACCTCTTTTTGCTCTAAAGCCTCAAATTTTACTTGTATCCTTATTAATGCAATATATATTAATGATAGGTCTCTCTCTACCTTAATAAACCTATGTCAATCCTCTTGGAAGCCTCAAACACTGTCTAGCACTTCATTTTGCACCTAAAGCCCATACTTACCTTGAATTCCTTGTAGTCCTCAAAACATACAAATATCATTGTATGGAATATTATATAGATAAAAATAGAAAAAAAAGCATAGTTTTGAGTACTTAGTATGCTTTTACATCTCTGTGCATAATTTCATAACCAAGCATTAAGTAAAAGTACACTTACCCTACATGTTTCTCTCTCCAATTAGCCCTCAATTAGGTCTTTAGGCCTAAAAAACTGAGATTTACTTCCAATAAATTATCACACATGTAAAAATTAAAATAAATGTTTGATTAAATTTAGGGACCTCCTGACCATATTCCATGCCAAATTTGGGGTTCTAAAATCTTGTACGGATGGGTAAACCAAGGAATGGCCAAAACCCTAGCTTAGGTGTTTATTCAAGCTTGAGAGGTAATTGGAGTGTTTTTTCAATATTTTTTTAGGTTACAGTATTTGATAATGGTATGTTACTTCCTAGAACATCATAGGACAACTAAATACATTGAGAGGAAGATCTCTTGAAGTACTCCAAGTCTGCATATGGGCTTCTTGAACAACAAGGTAGTGCATTCACTCTTTTTGACCCAACTTGGTGACTTGAAAAGCTCATGTACCCTCTTAAGAATCCTAAAAAAGTGTGTATATGATTGTGGAACCTCTACCCATCCTTAAAAATATTTTTTACCTAATTTTAATACCATTCCTTACCCTACATGCTCACCAATAGGCCTACAACCATTCATTTTGGGTCAATTTCATAACAATGTACTTTCCACATGTGCCAACCAAGGGTCTAAAAAGGTGCTCAAGAGATGTATGAGGCTAATAAAGTCATTAAAATGCTAATAATGTTATTTATAATTCACTTGAATATTCATTTCTCCCATCAGGTCATTATAAGGTTTCTTGGCAGCTTGAGACCTATTTATCATATTAATGATGATTCATAAAGCCTAGGGCTTTAATCGATGAACTAATGCCATAAACCATAAGTAGACAAAGGTCCATAAAACTATATATAAGATTTATCTCCCATGAAACTCATTCATACCATTCTAAGCAAGATAAATTGCCTCTTGGGTTAGGCAGATTGTGTTTAGTGAGCTTGACAGAGAATTCAAATTGAAAATGCTATCCTGGAGTTTGGTTTTGACTTTGAATACCTCAGTGAGGTCTATGCCACCTATCTTGACATTTTACATTGGTATTATTACCATCATTATTCTCTATAACTACTATAACCTCCATTTTCCAATAACCAACCTCATTAGTGTTTTACCCTCATACCACACTAGCAATGCAATCTTTATCACCTTTTGGTGTACTTTTGTGTAGACTGTGTTTTAACACAGTCTACAACTTGGGATGACAATAAGCTTACCTTGATAAGTTGGTGATGAAGTTTAAAAACTTATTGGAGTGGTTATAGAGGAATGGTATGGCCTTTCAGTCTATCTAAAACCACTTTCACCTCACTACTTTCTTGAGGTTCATGACCAAAACCATGCTGATCTCCTATTTGTAGGCTACTAGTCCTTTGGTGAGTCATGACAACATGACTTTTATTACCTTTTTGGGTATTATCAATGATTTGAATAGGTTTTTATGGATTTAAATAAATCTAATACACAACAACATCCACCTATCCTCCTTTTAATGTAACACAAGACTCTCCAAACATTAAGACTCTATTTATACATTGATGAATGGTGAACACTAGTGAGAATATGCAAGTTGCAACATGTTGACAGGTTTTTGGATGTGGATTAAGAATGAAAACATTTAATTGACCTTTAAAACATTTGATAGATTTGAATTATTATGGGATATCTTCATCTTCACACTCTATTCTGTTGAAAACCTCAAAACATAAAGAGACCATGATCTTCAACCTGCTAACTATGCCAAAGTGTAAATTTTTTGTCCTCTTGAGCTCACATATGCCAAGTGGGACTTGTAACATAATGTGATATGGATTTAAAAACCCTATATATCCTTTCTAATTGATCTCATGCCTCCAACCAATCTTAAATAGTCATTTCAAGGAGAAAAATTGAGCCTATGGGGTTTATGTAGGGTTTAAAACCACCGTGTCTTTTTAAGGAATATTCATAATGGAGGGGATACCAATATGATAACTATGGAAATTAATTTTAATTCCATTAGGACCTAATCCTTTGTTAAAAGTCTCAAGTCTCAACTCTTTCTTATCTATATGGACCAAGTATCTGAAGTTGGCCTTTGTGAGTTTACCAAGGGAGTGATGAGAGAGAGGGAGTGTTTATTGATTTTATGAAACATGTAAATTCCTCAAAATCATGGATTTGGGCCTATATATAATTATGTAAGTCATAGGAGTACCTGGATATCAACTTTACTTCGATAAACTTTCAAACATGCTTCAAATGACTCCCTTTTAACACTAAAACTGCCATATCTGCTTGGGGAACCTTGATGGAATTATGAACTAGTAATCCATGGAGTCTTTCACACCTATAAAAACCAATCAAAAAATGAGGATACATATTCTTTCCAACTACCTACTATTTATTTCTAGATTTTCTTCTTGAACGTTACAAAAAACATAAGAAAACACTTGAAATTGGTTATAATGTTATAAAAGAGGCTAAAACATATTTTTAGGAACTTGCATAGACTATGAAGGGAAATTAAGTGAATTTACACATGTTAAATGTCATAATAAATACATTTAAACATATGACACTCTTTGAACCCACTTGATTAAGACAAACATGACTATATAAGCATAATGTTAGAAGGAACCATTACCTTAAACTTGTCAAACTTACCTTAAACTTTGCTAACATGCATTGCAAAAGGAAGAATTTTATGAACCTATCCTATGGTAGTAAAAATTTGGATATACTCCTCATAAGAATGACATGGATTCTGACACTTCCTATCCATTTATTTTTTATGTGATTCACCAACTTTAATTAGATTTACAAAACATGGTGTAGAAAGATGATCTTGATGTAGTCAAAGGGGACATCGTTGGGGTAAGAGGGGACCTAAATTTTTTTAAGGATCACTTAAAAATTATAACTAGGTAATTATCTAGTCTTAAACTTAGCTTTCACAAAATAATCCTCCACCACTCTAGTTCAATTCTCCCCATTCAAACAATCGCACCTCCAATCCTGGTTTGAAGCAGTTGTTACCAAAAGTGGACTTGTGCAAGTTTGATGGTAAATATCCACTCACTTGGATCAATCAAATAAAAAATTTACTTGATCCAAAACAAAATCCATGTGTGAAAAGGGTGGTTATGGCCTCCTTATATCTAGAAGGTATAGATGGGTATGTGCTCAAAAGAAAAAGAAAAACCTCTAGGTTACCTAGTCTATATATTTTTAGGAGCTATAAATCCACTATCGCAATAATGTCTTAGAAAACTACTTTAGTAAGCTAGCCAAAATACATAAAATAGGGATTGTGAAGAATTATATTCATCAATACCATGATCTCTCCTTATACGAGGATGACATCATTGAGGTAAATTTGATTGATCTATTCTTGGGTGGCCTCAAAAAATTGAAGAGAAGCATACAAAAGGGTTATGTTTTGCTTGTGATAGTAAATAGAGAAAATGACATATATGTGTTTAAAATAAGTTTTTTACATTAAATGTGCCAATGAGGATGAATAAGATAATGAAGCCTTAGTGTAGGTCTGAAAGAACCCAAAGATGAATATGATGATTCTCAGCTTATTATTCCCTATCATGCACTTTCAAGTAGTAGTAATCCTCAAACTCTTAAGGTGGTGGGTTTACTTAGAAAATAAAATGTGAATGTATTTATTTACTTTGGGGGTAAACACAACTTCATCAATAGTAAATTAGATACTCATTTCAACTATTTCATTCACCCAACTCAATAATTTTAGGATATGATTACATATGGTGGTATAGTAAACTATTCTAGCAAATGCCATAATATTAAGCTTGACATGGGAGATTACATATTAGATTCTCCTATATTTGTTATTCCCATGGGTAGGGCTGACATTATTTTAGAGGTGAAATGGCTCATCACTTTAGGCATAATTGAGATGAATTTATAAGAACTATTCATTTACTTTCATTTAAAAGGTAGGACATTTTAACTATGCTATTTATGGGCTAAATCTACACAATTGGTTAGTTCTCACCAAATGACAAAAATTCCTAGAAAAGGTGCTAAAGGATTTTTTGTGCGATTATTTTCCATATAAGCTCAACCAACCAAAGAATCTACCCATCCTGATCTACAACTGGTGTTAGATGACCATTATGTTGTTTTTAGTGCCATGCCAAAAGGATTTCCTCCAAGTAGAGCACATGATCATGCCATTAGAATAATTCTAGGTAATACACCACCCAAAATCATACCCTATAGGTATCCCTATGCCCAGAGGATGGAAATTGAAAAGACGGCAGAAGAGATGTTAGAGGCAAAAATTACAAGACATAACCAAAGCACATATTTCTCCCTAGTGGTCATGGTGAATAAGAAAGATGAAACTTAGAGGATGTGACTAAACTATAAAGAACTCAACAAGTACACCATTAAAGATAAGTTTCCTATTCCAATAATTGATGACTTGATAGATGAATTGCATGGCACTATTTATTTTACCAAATTAGATCTTCACTATGGGTGTCATCATATTAGAATCTATGAAGAGGACATACCTAAAATAACTTTATGAACTCATGAAGGCCATTATGAATTAATGGTCATGTCATTTGGTCTCACAAATGCATCATCTACATTTTAGAGTTTGATGAATACTATTTTTAATCCATTTTTTGGAAAGTTTATGTTGGAATTTTTTATGACATCCACATTTACATCAAAAATCGGGAAGACCATTTGATCATGTGAAATAAAAAAAATCTGGTTTTGAAACAACATCATATTTATGTCAAACCTTCAAAATGTGATTTTTGAGTCAGAGAGGTGGAGTACTTGGGTCAAATTATTTCACATGAATGCGTGAGAGTAGATCCTAAAAATATCCAAGTGATGATGGAGTGGCAAGTGCCCAAGACCCTCAAGAACCTTCAAGGATTTTTAGGGCTAATAGGTTACTATCATGGGTTTTTAAAATAAATATTGAAGCATCACATCCCCACTCACATCTTTTTTGAATAAAGAATCCTTCTAGTGGACTAAAATAGCTACCAAGGCATTTGAATATCTGAAAATGGCTATGTGCACCACTCTAATTTTGGCTTCCTTGATTATTCTAAAACTTTTGTTGTTGAATGTGATGCATCAGGATATAACATGGGAGTTGTACTCATGCAAGAAAATAGAGCACTTGCATTTGAGAGTTGTCAATTAAATGGAAAAATAGGCTCAATCCAATCTATGATAAATATATGATGGATATTATGCATGCTCTCAATCAATGGAGACCTTATCTGATAGGTTGACACTTTCAGGTAAAGACTGATCATGATAGCCTAAATTTTTTTTTGGGAATAATGATTTTCATTAGAATAAAAACATAAATGGGTGACTTAAATGTTAGGATATGATTTTAAAATAGTATACAATAAAAAAAGATAATGTGGTGACATATGCACTAGTCAAGTAGGATGAATCATTTGAGGCATTGTTATGCATAATGGCCATTTTGAAGGCAGATTGGCTAAGGGAGTAAGATCGAAATGGGGGAATGACAAGAATACCCAAGATTTGATTCAAAATCTTTAGCTTGGTTTTGGGGGGTCTTAGAAATTTGCATAGAATGGGAATGTATTATGGTATAAATATTTATTATACTTGTGTAAGCATTTTGTCCTCAAATATAAAATACTTTAGGAATTTCATGCATCTCCAATAGGTCATTCAGGATATTTATAAATATATCATAGAATCAAGAAAGATTTCTTTTGGGAAGGACTCAAGGGTGATGTCCAAAAATATGTGGTTGAATGTATGGTATGCCAATAGAATAAAGGTGAAACCATTAAGATCCCAGGTATTTTACAACCATTATCCATCTATAGCCAGAGGTGGGTGAGGTTTACATGGATTTCATTATTGGGTTACCATAATTTGAGGTTAAAAAGGCTATCATGTTAATTAGGGATTGACTCACTAAGTATGCTCATTTTTATACCTTATCACATTCATTTGTCATTAGTACACTAACTTCTAATTTTCTCAATACAATTCAAAAATTGCATGGTACTCCAAAGATCATTGTAAGTGACTGAGCTCCCATATTTATTAGTAATTTTTGGACTGATTTATTTGCATGTTTGGGCACCTAGTTGGTTCATAGCTCATCTTATCATCCTTAATATGATGGATAAATAGATGTAGTCAATAAATGTTTAGAGGGGTATCTTCATTGTTTTATATCTGACAAACATGGCAAATGGTTTCATTGGATGCCACTTGTTGAATGATGGTACAACAACTCTTTTCACACTTATTCTAAAATGTCTTACTTTATGGAATTATATGGGTATCACCCCCCCATCCATCATTTCATCCTTGAAGGTGCATCTCAAGGTTTAAGTTGTTGAGGAACATAATCACCATCAATAGGAGGTGTTCTCTAGTTTACAAGAAAAATTAGCAATGACACAGAATGAAATGAAGTAACAAATAGATCAACACCATAGTGAGTATCATTTTGACATTGGTGATTCAATATTTGTGAATTTTTAGACATATAATCAAACATCTCTAAAGAAAAAAATAGGATACTAAGTTGTCCCTAAGTATTATGGCCCTTATCAAATCCTATAAAAAACTGGTAGTGTGGCCTACAAGCTGGAATTTCCCATGTCTAGTCGCATACATCTAGTATTCCATGTCTCTATCCTGAAGAAGGTAATTGGACACAAAGTTTCTAATCAGACTGAGTTACCTAAATTAGCTTAAAAATTTTGAGTTGAGTGATTAACAAGCATTTGATCAAATGGAAAAATCTGAATTCTAACTATGCAACATGCTAGGAAGAAGCATTCCTACATCAACATCTCAATTTAATTCCATGCTGAGGACAACATTGTTTTGAAGGGAAGGGGCATGCTATGCCCTTGAGCTATGTCATGTCTAGGGATATGTGTTTCTAAATTAGGGCTTACATACCTTTTATATTATCTGATCACATTTCTCTATGTTCTTAGTAAGGTCAACTGATGGAATAACCATAGCTAAGTAGAGTATATATAGGAGGTAGTGGTTAATATTTGATCATCAAATTATAAATTATACTCTTATTACATTTTTGTGGAGGTTTCCCTCTTGAAGTGGCTCAACTATATTTATCAACTATTCTACTCTTTAGTCAATTATTTTTGTGGATCTACATATTCCGCTCTTATTTCTATGATATAATATTATATTATATGATCATCTAAGTAACTTCATTATACATATAAACTTTATGCACCAAAATAGGGACCCGTAAAGAACATATAGATTATGAACCTTTAACTTTTCGATTGAAATAAAAATTAGTAGTCCACGAATTAGAGCAAAACCTTACTATTAAATCTACTATTGTAAAAATATATCATCAATTGGGCCTATAAATGTCCTTCACCATATCTTTAAAGTCTATACCATTTGGATACTTAATGACAATAGTCCCATCATTAGTATAATAATTTCCATTAATCCTATTAATTTAATGTAAAATGCATTAAACATCCCCTTATGAAAGTTAAAATATTATAATAACTAATATTTAAACAAGCTCTGATAAGCTAGAGAGGGTGTTACAAAACCTACCACAGAAGTTGTTGTAAAAGCAATTACAAAACCTATTGCTTAAGTTCTTATAGAAGCTTTAATTCCAAACAAAACAATATGAGTATACATCCACAAGTGATAAGAAGATACCAAATCATAAAAAATCCTTTGTCTTCAATAAAAAGTTTGATTTCTCATTTTTATTTTAGTTTTTTGTCTAATTATTAGTATAACATCCCACACCAAATCCACCAGACACAAGAGAAGCCATCCATGGCATTTACATGCAACCATTTGGTTTTTAGCATGCACTCCAAAGCCTGATCAAAACTTCCTCATCTGTGCAAACCATATAAAGGCACACAAAGAAATAGATGGTACCAAGGTTGTGTAACCCAAAAATGGGATTCCATTTTTTTTAATTTTCCATCCCATCTATAAAATATAGATTTTTTTAATTTGGGAAATATTTGAAATCATAGTTAGCAAGTTTGGTTATACTTGTGTACTTAATGTAAAAATTTAATCCTGACATGACATGCATTTAAAAGATAGTTTATGATACTCATCATCTTTTAAAATTAGACTAAGCCCATATTTATTTAGATTTGACTAAGGCCATAGTCTTTTCAATTCATTAAACTCACTTGGGTCATGTCCTTATTAATTGCTAGAGATAGAAATAGGATTAGGGAGGCCAAACCTATTATCCTTTTATAGTACATCAATTGACTCATGCCATCAAACATTGTTATTCGAGTTCAATTTAATATTTCATGTTTCATTATGACCATATCACTAGTTCTTTTATTAACATGATTTAGTCAGTATTGTAGACAATTTTTAAATAATATTAAAGAATCTACTATTCTTAAATAAGAATAAAATCAACCATGCTCTGCTTTATAAATTCAATATATTATTTTAGATTTAAAAAACATAGGTAGGGTTTAACTTAATCAGTCAGGTTCTTATCTTCTTAACAAGTATTTCTAAACTTACCAATGCTAAACAACAGTAAGGTACCAATTAGGTACTTAATTCATAGCCAACAAGACCTAGCAAGTCCTTATTATAACATAAAGAAAATAGTTGTGCATTTAAAATGAACTCATATCAATTTCCAATTATAAATCAGTTACCCATTTTATAGAAATTAATAAAAACCATTAGATCATGCAATAATATCACTATACATGCCTAAAACAACATCCAAAATTTTAGTGATCCATAGCTCATAATCTACCTAGATGACTATTCGTGCAACCACACCAATTCTGAGCCAAGAGGAACACATATTTCAACAAGAGCCTTGATACAAGGATGTTATAATAGATTATAAAGCATATGAAACACCTTTATATTCCTGCCAAAACTAGGATTTAAGTCAGAATTTAAAGATAAGCATTTCCTACCTATTTTAATATAAAATATAAGTAATAATATCAACCACTATTATGAGGCTTACTCTACTCCAAGAAGGTGAATTCAAACTACAAAAAGGAAATACTCTAGCCAAGTTCAATCTAGACTTTTTAAATGAAACCTTAGTCCAAGTCTCCACCCATACCATTTCCTTTACAAGGAAACAAGTTGTAATCTAGACTAGAAGGTTTTTAAGTTCACATAAAGCAACTTAATACTACACCTTAGCAGTTACTAAAAGAAGGTAGTTTTTATTACATTTTGGGATTATTTTTAGAGGTGCGCACATTAATTTGCCTGCTCAGTAATAGAACAAACACACTTTAATTTTAAGTATATTTCTTATTATAATAATATCATATAATAATAATAGAGTATAACAATTTAAGGTTTTCATATAATCAAAGAAACAACATAATTACAATTTACCAACATTCATAAGGTAATTTTAAAAATTTAAGGATAATCATGTTCATCTAAGATTCTCTAAATATGACTTATAAATCAACATTTTGTTTATATACATGCCTTGGTCTAGAAAAGTCAGTCAATTAGTTAATTGTTCCATATCTTATTCAAGCACATGTTAGCCTTTCCAAGTAATTATATGAGAACCAAAATCACAATAGTTATTACCATGGAGTACATAATTTTTATTTTGATCATTACACCTCCATGAAGAAAGGTTCTAAATCATAAAATGTGTTATCACTATGAAAAAATCACTCTCGCTACTTTGTCATAATTCTAACATAGGTCTACTATGTAAGGGAACAACATTCATAATCATTGCATCCATTGTGTTAGAATAGAAATAAATGAAGACACCAAGCATGAAAATCTAATTGTATATATTACTATGCAGGAAGTATCATCTTTGTGTCAATCACACCATCTCTATTATATACAAGTTACCTTCAACATAATGGGTAAAAATTTGAAATGCAAAGTAATCCCTCAATATACCTATTCCACATGATCATAAAATACATGACCCTATCAAGTGTTGACGTAATAAAGTAAAAAAAACTATGTTTATATGAGTAGAAAGCTCATATATCCATTTATAGATAATTTTTTCATGTTAAGATCAACATTAGATACAATATGGACATATCTTGTTCAATATCCCTGGTACAATACTTCCTTATTCTAAGACAATGTCATTCCAATATAATCAACCCACTAAAATGATGAAAGGTAATTATAACCATTCATGCCTCATGGAAAAATGACTCACCAATGATTTTATCACATAGGGATACATGAATTTCATTCACTTGCCCATTCAATTTAATAACATGCACCTAACTTATCCCTCCATGATTGAGTCATTCCATTGAATACCCAAAAGACAACATGCCCAATACCACTTGTTAATTTTCCCATACAAGTTAGCATTAGGAGAAAATCATGTTTAATGCCCTTTTTGTTAACATGTCCATATAGGACATTAATGTCTAATTGGGCCACAATTGAGGATCTACTGGATAGATTCAAATGCATGAAGTAATTACTTGTATATAGTAGTGAAATCAAACATGAACTAGAAAGAAGTAATTGTTCAAAAATTAAAAGATTACAATATTAGCATTAACATCATTAGCCATAAATTTTTTAGGAAGGTACATTATATAGGTGAAAGGTAAACATGTCCTCACTTCCTAATGAATGTGGGATCATCTTTCACAATGACCTAAAAAAGCACCTAAACAAAACTATCTAAATATGTGTAGGGAAAACCCATTAAATGGAATCAAGACCTACATTAACACCCCCCTTAAATGTATCTTAGATGGGTAATAGAATAAAGTCTCAAAATAAAGGTCTAATGAGGTACCCAAGTATAATAAAATGCTACCCAGAGGAGGATGCTAGAACTGCCCAACCCCAAGAAGAGCCCATAAATAAAGATATTCGCTCTAAGTGAAGGGTTTGGTGAATATATCAACAATTTGCTCTATTATCTGGATGTAATAGAGATTAATGACTTGCTCATGGATGAGCTCCCAAATAAAATGCATGTGAATGTTAATATGTTTGGTCCATTGATGGAGGACTAGATTCCTATAGATCTAGATTGTGTTTTAGTTATTGAAGAAGATGATTATTGGTCATCAAAACTAGATGCCAAAATCAGTGAGAATCCTTTGAAGCCAAATAGCCTTAGTGGTAATGTTAAAATCTCCTTTGTATTATGCCTCTATAGAAAACATAGCAATAACATTTTACTTCTTACTTGACCAACTAATCAGGCCTAAACAGAGGGAGAAACTTTAGCTTGAAGTAGAATTATAAATATAAATGTCACCAACCCAATATGAATCTATATAACCAGTCAAATTGATGTCAATGTCTACTCCATAGTGAATCTATAAACTATAAATACCCTAAATGTAGTGGAAAATCTACCTAGATACTTTCCAATGTAGTTCATATGGTTCTTGCATGAATTTAGATACCATGACCACTGCAAATGAAACATTAGGCCTAGTATGCATAAGGTAGATGAGATTACTAACGAGTTGTCTATATGAGGTAACATCAACCAAATGAGATATAAAATCAGCCTCAAGCTTCACACCAAATAGAAAAGGAGTTAGTGTTGGATTATAGTCAGGCATGTTAAATCATTGAAGTAAATCAAGAACATACTTAGATTATGTCATAGTTATCTCATAGTTAGATTAAGAAATTTAAATCTTAATAAAGTAATACAACAAGCCCAAGTCAGTCATTAAGAACTTGAAAGACAAAGTGGTTTTCACTATTAATATGGTGGATGAAGAAATCCCTATAATCCATAGGTCATCCATGTAGAAAACCAATATCAACAGAGAATCATCCTACCATAAAATGTAGACAATCGGATTAGAATGGCATCTAGTAAACCCAATCGAAAGAAGAAACGAGTCCATCTTGGCATAGTAATCATGGAGCTTGTTTGAGGCCATAGATAAATTTTTGAAGTTTACAAACTAAGGAGGAATCTTCCACAAATCCTTTGTGGTTGCTATGTGTATATTTCCTCTTTGAGGTCACTATGAATAAAGGCACTCATTAAATCCATCTTATGAACATCCTAATGATGTGTTATGGAAATAGTGAGAGTGATTTAGATTGAGTTCATTTTGGAAACTAGGGTGAATGTCTCAGTATAGTCAATGATAGGTACCTAAGAAAAACCCTTTGTTACCAAACATGCTTTGAACTTGTCTACAAACCCATTTACTATAAATTTTGTTTGATAGATCCACTACATCGAACAAGTTTTCTTCCCTTAAGAAGAGGGATTAAATCCCAAGTGTTGTTCCTATACAAGGAACCATACTCCTCTTTCATAGCATTATACCACTCAAGAGTGATTGATGCCTCATGAAATGATTTTAGATCATAAGCAAATGTAATGAAAGCATGTAGGGCATCGTAGATTTGTGAATGTGTTCACCTCTTATCTGATGGATCTCAAACCCATTAGCTAGCATTTTATAGTGTCCATCTAGCCCAAAGAAGACCAGTGATCAAAGAGTTAGTTAGGCAGATCTGAATCGTCAGAACTGTCATCAAATCCTAGTGCATCTAAGGAAGTGGGAGAGGTGTCGAGTGTTGATTCTGAAGGAACCTATTGAAAATTAAAATTCCTCTCAATGAATAACTCATGAGTGGTGGGATGGAGAAGTTTATATCCCTTAACACCCTGATGATATCCAATGAAGATGCAAGGCTGAATCTAATGTTCTATTAGCTTATGTTTCTTCTTCATAATGAAAGCCATAATAGGAGATCCAAACACTCAAAAGTGATTTACTATGGGTTTTTGACCACTCCAAGCTTCAAAAGGAGTGACTTCCTTTAATGCTTTGTGAGAAAATTAGTTTTTGATATAACATGCACAGTTGATGGCCTCAACCTAATACTGAGATGCAAGAAATTTAGAGTGTAGCATACAGTTGGCCATTTCCTTCAAGGACCTATTAATGCACTCTATAACACCATTTTTCTAAGGAATATATGGAACCATATGTTGTATTTTAATCCCATTTGATGTACGTAATTAATCAAAATGGTTACTGACATACTCACCACCATTATTGGTGTACAAAATATTGATGGCTTTACCTGATTTTTTATTTATAAGTGCCTTAAAGTCTTGAAAATGATCAAAGACCTTAGATTTTTTTTGAATAAAGTACACCTAAGTATACCTTGAATAGTCATAAATGAAAGTAAGCATGTATTTTGTCCTATTAAATGAAATTTTTAGAAATGGGCCAGTAATGTCATTGTGGACAATCTTCAATATATGTTTAACTCTCAATGATTTTCCCTTGTCATACTTATCCTAATGATGCTTACCAAGTTTCAACCTTGGATTTACCTGACTATTTATTTACAAATGCCTTGAAGTCTTGAAAATGATCAAAGAAATCAAATTTTTTCTTAAGAAAGTACACCTAAGTATACTTCGAATAGTCATCAATGAAATTAAGCATGTATTTTATCCTATTAAATGAAAATTTTGGAAATGGGTCAATAATGTCATTATGGACATTATTCAATATATGTTTAGCTCTCTATGATTTTCCCTTGTTATACTTCTCCTCATGATGCTTACCAAGTATTCAACCTTGGTGAATTCCAATAAAAAGCTTGACTCGTGGTAACCCTAAAACCATGTCATGATGACTAAGTTGTTCTAGGTAGCAATAGTTGAGATGGTCAAATCACTCGTGCCATAATTTACTCATCCCATCTGAATGAGTGAGCAGTGTAGTAGAGGGTTGATTAGGTGCAAAATGTGAGAACATGTATAATTGTTATTGGTGATCTAATTTCCCAAGTGCAATGACAGAGTCATTATTTTTTTACCTAATAACAACAAAATTGGGTGTGAACTCAACTCTCTTACCCAAACTCAATTCTCTTACCCGAACTGATGTGAGTCATCTGATAAAAAAAGAGATTGGTAGATAAAGAGGGAAGACATACAACAACATGAAATGTTCTATCATTCACTTCAATAGATCCACTCCTACTAACTTCAGCAAAAACATCATCACCCAATAAAATGCAAAGCATAAAACAAGGCTCCAATGATGAGAACATGTCATATGATGAAGCCAAGTGGTGTGATGCACCAGAATTAATGACTCATGTGGAAGGTTGAACACAAATGTAACAAGTGCTTCACCCTTATTACTATCTTTGGCATTATAAGACTCATGTGTTGATGAGTTCTGATTGAAAGAATTAGGGACACTGGTATTGTTCTTATCGAGCATTTTTGTCAGTTGGTAAATATGTTTCTTCATGCATTTGCATTCATCATGTCCAAATATATTGTAGTAGTCCCATGTGAGTTATTATTTTTGGATTTACCATCTAAATAAGAGGAATCTTTTTATGTTTTAGCTTAGCATCATATTTCTAACCCTTTCTTTGATCTAGGTCCTTGTTTTGTTTCTTCTCCTTACTACTAGAATCCTTCTATTTGTCATAACTCATAATTAAGGCATGAGATTTGGATGACTTAAGTGTAACCATTTGAATAATCTTGTCTTAATCCTAAGTCAAGTCAATAGCAAATTTATCCAAGGATGGAATGGTCCATATAGCTCCAATGTCATGCTTGGTGGCATGGAAGGTAGAAATGAAGACATAATTGTCGTAACCTAATTTAGCAAGGATGGAAAGAATCAATTGATCATCCTTTTTATCAATTCCACATAGTTTCAATTGCAACCTAAGTGATTTGAACTTATTGAAGAAGTCTCGAATCATATCAAAGTCACCTAGGCTCAAACTGATTAGCTCATTCTCCAACTCATGAATCCTCATGACGTCCTACTTTCCAAAGAATTTTTCCATTAAGGTCCACACTTGATTTGGAGTTGTTGTAGATTCAATATGAAAATATAAGTTGGGAGACATAAATAAATATAGAAGACCATAGAATATATCAATTTTTTTATACACTTCACCTTATCTACTTTGAGTGTTGATTATGTTTCTATACCCATCATGATTCAGTGTAAGTCTTTGCTCCTCAAGAGAATTTGCACTTTGACTTTCCACTCATGATAGTTGTATAGTTGTAAGAATTGAAATGTAACTTAGATCCATGATACAAAAAGGAAGTATGTGTTTGATTTCACATGTTTTAGACTAAAAATATGATACCCCCATGAATCTACAAAGGTTCAAATTTACAAGGTACAAGAATATCACCAATGTGTAGAGCTTGAAAAAAATTACACTTTCAAAAAAATGACACCTCAAAAAGAGCAACATGCTGAAAGTTATGCATGTTTGAATTTTTATTGCTAGCAAAAAAAATAATGTTATCCACTTTGCATAAAAAGTTGGTGTGTAAATAGTTTAAAAAAAAATTGTAGCAACTTCTGCATAAAAAACTTATGCCCCCTTAAAGCAAAAGTTAAGCAATTTTGGGTTGGACATGACCGATGGCTTAACTCCCATATGACCAAGGGATAAGACCTATTTTGGGTGATCTCCCCACCCTACCTCATTTTTATTAATGTAATTAATGGGAGAGTGACATCATTTAAAAATGACTATTTTTTGAAAATGAATTATGTCATACTTCATGATCTTAAATTTGACATTCTCATGGTCATCATCAAAGTTTGGGGTTCCCTACACACTTGTCAAGGTTTTAGAATGATATTGTGGTCAAAATATCTAACGTCAAGGATGTAGGACCCTATTTTGGTATATTTTGAGACTGTACATGCACATGAAAGTCCTAATGCTAGGATCATTGCCCTTTCCTACAACAGAGACATGTGTCAGGGTTATAGCTCTTTACTATAAGTGTCAGGGTTTTTTACTATTCCTACAATGTAAAATCCCAATGTGGTAGGTAAGGATTATTCTGAAAATCAAAATTATCAATGTTAGGGTTTTTTATTACTTTGATAGTTGATAATCTCAATTTTGGGATTATGGACTGCTCTCATAGTCAAAAGTCTCGATGTCAGGGATGATGATTGTTCTCATAGTTAGTAGTTTTGATGTCAAGATTTTTCATCAAATATACAGCATGCCTATTCATCCATCAAGGTTTAGAGTGTAGGTAGGAGGTGTACTTAAGTTCCAAATATGTTGACAATTCTTATAGTGTTGGAAATGTTAGAGTTTCCTGTAGTGCACACATTATTAAAACTCTGACTTTCACAAAAACACTAAATTTGGTTCACCTTTTGAAAATTCACCAAAGACTTACTAAGGATATCCAAAAATTGAGAAAAGATTTTTATTGAATATTTTAGATCGTATGGGTTTGTGCAAAATCATCAAAAATCACTAAAACCCTCCAAAAATAGTAAAAAATGACTGTCACAAAACTAGGTCATGTTTGTAGTTTATCCTAAGGTTTTGACACCTTCAGAATCTAATGGTGTAATTTATTTTGCATGAAAATGTATGATATGAAATATAAATATCAAGATACATCATTTTCTTATTCTTTTTCTAAATTTGGATCAATAAAATACCCCAAAAGAAGAGCAAAATCTAGGAAGGGTTAATATACGATATGCTAGGTTAACAAATGGCAGATATGTGACATGCAAGATGAAACTCAAGATTTCACAATAGGAACAATGGCATTCATCTACCAGAAAATATCTGATGCCATGTTAGAGTGGGACACAATCAAGGATCTACTAGATATAATCAAATGCACAAAGTAATTACTTGTATTAATAACAAAATCAAACATGAGACAGAAGAAGTAATTGCTCAACAATCAAAAGATTGTAATATTAACTTTAACATCATTAGCCATATAATATTTAGGAATTTACATTAAATAGGTGAAAGATAAACATGTCCTTAATTCCTCATGAATGTGGGATTATATTTCATAAAGACCTAAAAAGACACCTAAAAAAGCTAACTAAATATGTGGAGGAAAAAACCATTAAATGGAATAAAAACTTACACTAACAATTAATAGACCAGTAATTATTGTCTCTAATGAAACCATTTGTCTAAGGGAAAGGAATGACTTGACCAAGGTTTTGGCTAAGACTAATATGTGTGTGTGTGTGTTTCTTGGATTATTTCAATTTCATAAAATACTATTAACCCTCATCACCTTAGGATCATAAAACATAGTACAATCTTATTTAGTTCTTGAGAGGCTAAAAGTATTTGAACACTACAAATATGTGTCATTTTCAAGTCTATCTTGAACTTAATGAGTTGAGTTTCCTTGCAATCAAAATACCTTTTTCTATAGTTACCTTTCTAAGGTTTTTTTAGGTAGATTGCAAGGGTTCACATACTATAAATTCTCAAGGATGAGTCCACCATAGTGTGGCTTCAACTATTAGTTTATAAGCCTCAATCCTATACTTGTATCATGCATAGGGTAAATTATACAATTTTATCAACCAAGTTTTCACAAAAAGATATTTAATTCCCTATAGATTCCTATGGTAGTAACCATGCTTTGATACCAACTATAACAACCCTCTTATTAACAACCAAAAAATGAGTTGTAAATTTTTTGACTATTTCTGTTCATCATGAAAAAAGAGAATGTTATCTAATCACTTTTATATCCTTAAACAAATCACCAACTTGAATCATTTAACTCATATTTAGATAGTTGACAATCTTTAAGACTCTATTTTTATGGTCCACAACTCTTAGTCCCTTAAACTAGCATAAATTAGTTAAGTTTCCTCAAGCACTTTTACTAACTATCTAATTTATCCCATCAAACCACCATTTTTGGTTTCATAAATGAAGGGACCCCCCGATTAGATTCACCAATTATGTTTATAGGATTAATTTCATTATTGATTTATCCCACAAGGGTCTTCTTCATTATAAGTCATCCCACTAGGATATAATGTCATACATAACCATTCAAGGGCTGAAATTCAAAATCAATCACCTAATTCATCAAATGCTTCTATCCCAGATCATGTTACCTTTACATGTCATACTTGGGTTACTTCATATAAGATATTCACTTAGGTAGTATAGGCAAAATATTGAAGCCAAACCACATGCTTTCCAAAAGGAATACAAGTTATTTCAATGCAAGCAAGATTTGTAGTCCAAGAATTCATTGAACCCTCACCTAGGCACAAGGCAGGTCTATCTAGTACTAAGCTATTACATACTACCACTCAATACAAGTGTTGATGCAGTGGATTGCACCCTTGACAAGAAGCTGAGCTCCTATCTTCCACACGTCAAAATGGAAACTCCCCTCTCACCTGTGGGACCATTGAAGCTGGAGGGGAGAGTCTCTAGATAGTGCTAGCTCCCTTTGATGTATCTTTTAGGTCTTGGACTTCCTCCTGCTAACAAATAAATGAAAAAAGGGGGGGATGAAAAGGGAGAAAGATGCTGAAAATATAACCTAAACCTAAACTAAAAGGTGATACACCAAAAAAGATGACCCACCCAGCCCGAACATACACTTTTCATCATGAGGAAGATGTCATACACTACATCTAATGTGGGAAACTCTTTTGTATCAGTGAGTCAAGGGTCCGTAGAGATATAGGGAGGAAGAAACTATCAGAGGTGTTCTGAGACACACTTTGGTAGCCTATTCACATGCACCTATATTTCTGTTGTAGACACTTCTGGAAAACCTGCAAAAGAAGAAACTTCACAATGCAACATACATGCTAGAATCGATATGTGAAAAGCATAAAATAAAATGACTTAACACAAAAATAAAACATAGACATATGCGTGAGTGCAAGTCTAGATAGAGGTAAAAATGCTAAGTCTTGATTCAAGGTAAAATCTAGCAGAGTCCTGCCTTACAAGCCCGAGAGATTTTTGGGCAGAGCTTTGCCTTACAGGTTAAGAGAATGGATCCCTTACAAATGAGAAGTTTTAAAATATATAGAAAGAGAAGAGAACTTGGCACTTCTTTTGAAAAGACTTTGGTGCTCTTGAAAAGCTGGCCCATGTGCGTTCTGAGCCTTGGGAAGAGGAAGTCATTTGATTATCGGCTCCTGCTTTGAGTTTGGCATTCCAACATTAATGTGAAAGCATGGGCTGCACCTCTTTTCCGAAAATAGAATGCTTCCTTCAAGGCATTTACGTGGCTTGTCTGCTCATCAATGCAAAATGAAGAAAATAGGCCATGCCGTTTACTGTTCGCACCATTTGATGACCACTTGGCAAGCACTGTTCCAACTGCAAGAATAAATCCCTGAGTTGACACCTCCTCCTTGCCACCTAGACTATTTGTCCACTTTTGCGCTTTGTTTCTTCCTCATTTTGTCCCTTTTTGGCTTTGTCACTTTTTTGCTCCTTTGGCCCTCGGGGCTATCTTTTGGTGGGTCTTCCTTGGGATACTCTTTAAGATTTTCAAAATCAATGGCTATTTCAAGAGCCTTGAATTTGATGTTTGTGCACCCGTCACTGCATTTGAACTTCCAATGGCTAGTTCACCGTGCTTGACTTTGACGTCCTCAGGCCCGTCACCCCTTGGACTTTCTTCGGCTTTCCACTTTCTTTGGCCTTTTTCATCGTTCCCTTTGCTTTGATTTTCTTGTTTTGCATCCTTCTAAAGGGGAGGTGACCCTTTGGCTTATGGAGAGGTCCCTTTGTTTTGGCAGCCGAGAGTCCCCCACAAGGGCACTTACCCTTCGGGGTCCTTCGGCGGCCTTTTCCCCTTGGCTATTTTCTTGCAGACAAAAATTCTTCAAGAATGTTTCACTCACTTCTTTTCTTCAAAACTTTTCCCCATGAATTTTTTCCATAGACAAAAGTCCACAAGAATTGCCTTGTCTGCTTTGACTTCCTTCAAAAATTCTCTTTCGGGCTTTTTGGCTGTAGACACTTCTAGCAGACCTGTAGAAGAAGAAACTTCACAATGCACCAGACATGCTAGAATTGATATGTGAAAAGCATAAAAGAAAATGACTTAACACAAAAAGAAAACATAGACATATGCATGAGTGTAAGTCCAGATAGAGGTAAAAATGCTAAGTCTTGATTCAAGGTGAAATCTAGCAGAATCCTGACTTACAAGCCTGAGAGATTTTTGGGCAGAGCTTTACCTTACAGGCTAAGAGAATGAATCCCTTCCAAATGAGAAGTTTTATAATATATAGAAAGAGAAGATAACTTGGTGCTTCTTTTGAAAAGACTTTGGCACTCTTGACAAGTTGGCCCATGTGCGTTCTAAGCCATGGGAAGAGGAAGCCGTTTGATTGTCAGCTCTTGCTTTGACTTTGGCATTCCAACATTAATTTGAAAGCATGGGTCGGGCCTCTTTTCTACAAACATACTACTCCCTTCAAGGCATTTATATGGCTTGTCTACTCATCAATGTGAAATGAAGAAAATAGGATGCGGCATTTACTGTTTTCACCGTTTGATAACCACTTGGCAAACACTGTTCCAACTACAGGAATAAATCCCTAAGTTGACACCTCCTCCTTGCCACCTGGACTGTTTGTCCACATCTGTGCTTTGTTTCTTCCTTATTTTGTCCCTTTCTATCTTTGTCACTTTTTGGCTTTGTCACTATCTAGCTCCTTCAGCCCTCGGGGCTATCTTTTGGTGGGTTGCTAAGTTCTTTGGGTTCCTCTTTAAGCTTTTCAAAATCAACGGCTATTTCACGAGCCTTGAATTTGACGTCTTCAAACTTGTCACTGCATTTGAACTTCCAACAACGAGTTCACCATGCTTGACTTTGACGTCTTCGGGCCCATCACCCCTTGGACTTTCTTTGGCTTTCCTCTTTCTTTGGCCTTTTTTGTCGCTCCCTTTCCTTCAGATTTCTTGTTTTGCATCCTCCCGAAGGGGAGGTGACCCTTCAACTTATGGAGAGGTCCCTTTGTTTTGGCAGCCGAGAGTCCCCCGCAAGGGCACCTGCCCTTCAGGGTCCTTCGGTGGCATTTCTCTCTTGGCTATTTTCTTGTGGACAAAAATTCCCCAAGAATGTTTCACTCACTTCTTTTCTTTGAAACTTTTCCCCACAAAGTTTTTCCACAGACATTTTCCTATGGACAAAAGTCTGCAACAATTGCCTTGTCCACTTTGACTTCCTTCATAAATTATCTTTCGGGCTTTTTGGCTCGTGGCTTCCCCAAATTTCTTTGGACTTTTTGTCTGAAGGAATTCCTTCGAACAAATTTTTTGAAAGAATTCATTCTATGCCTTAGTCTTTTATAGGATTCTTTGTTTACAGCCTTTCCAAATTCCTTCGAGATTTTTGTCTAAAGGAATTCCTTCAGACAAAAAGTCTGAAGGAATTATTCCTTTGCCTTTCAACTACCTTTAAAAAGTACCCTTCAAAAAAAATTGGAAACAACCCTTTCAAAGGGTACCTCCTTATGCCTTAAACAAATTTCCGAAGGAAACTCACCTTTGTGGCTATTCTCTGTGGCCTCTTTGCAAATGTTCCCTGCCCTCCACAAGGGCTCTTAAATCCAAAACTGCCCTCCACAAGGGCACTTGTCCTTCGAGAGACTCTCTTGAACTTTTTAATTGAACTGCTCCTTTGAACCAACCATTGAACTAAGAGTTGAACCAACACTTTGAACTAAGCTTTGAACCAAGCTGACTAAACCAAGTCGACTAAACCAAGTCGTTGAATCGACTGAGTGAACCAAGTGTTTGAACCAAAACATTGAACCAACTGAATTGAACCAAGCTGATGAACCATTTGATTAAACCTCAACTGTTGAACCATTTGATTGAACCAACATGATGAACTCAGCCGATTGAACTTTGTCGTTGAACCAAAGCGATGAACCAAAGCATTGAACGAAAGCGTTGAACCGGTTTAATGGTTCAACGGTTCAAAGATGCTAACTCTTGGAAATATTATGTCATTGAACCATTTTTCCAACCTTAAGGAAAAGTGTCTTTAAACCATTTTAGCTCTCTTTCCTTATAAATTTCTTCGGACAAGAGTCTAAAGAAGCTTTGTAAAACCTTGCACTCTTTGAACTGGTTCTTCATCTGTAGAAGGAACTGCCTGCATAGTCCATAGAAATGGACCTGTAGAGTCCATAGAAATGGACCTGCAGAGTCCATAGAAAACTTGCAGAGTCTGTAGAAATTTCTAGACTTGTGTAAAATCAAAAAATGTACTGGCTCAGAATAGCAGGGGAAAAGGGGACTGGTTTTTTAGCCTATTGGGCCAAAAAATGGTCAACAAATTGGCAACTCCTAGGGGAAGCATGCCTGCTATGCTTAGAGACCAGTTGCCTTTTAGTCCATTGGGCACGAAGTTAGAATGAATCTTCAAAAGAGTTAGCAACCGCCTTGATAGATCCTAGAATCAATCATGAAGCCTTTTACCCTGGACACAAGGGAAAACACACACAAGGCTAAAAACACTACTTGTGTAAACTGAACTTAGGGAAAATAGGAAAAGAAACTGAAAGAAAACTACTATGTACAACTAACCAAGTACATCTGCCTCCCTCCTAGATCAAAGGGAAAATTTCTTAAGTCCCCTTCCTGGCTAGGAAACTTACAGTGCCAGACAAGAGGCTGAATGAAGTGGAGACTTGGTGACCTGCTCCTCTTGCCTGCCACCTGGATTGGCTTATATCTGAGTAGATCAGATTCAAACATGCTTCCAACATATACATACTCTACTTGTTCTTGGAAGCTTGTTTAATGTTGGTCCTTCATGCTGGTGCATTTCACCAAGAAATCTGTGGCTGCTGGTTCATCACCATAAGCCCTTTGATGTGCATAGTCCCTTTGCAATGCATCATGGTTTGACCCGTTTCCCTCTGCTTCATTAAAGATCCTGTCAAACTCATGTTCTACTCCCTCATGGCCTTCTTGAAGAAGGGTGACTATTGTGATGTCTGAAATGGAGTCACAACCTGATTGCTCATCCCACAAAACATCACCTTCTTGTTCAAAGCTCTCTTCTTCAAGGCTTTCCTCAAGGTGAACCAACCTCTCCTTTTCCTGCTCAAGGATTAGAGTCTTTAGTTGTTCAAAGACATCCGTCTGATCCTCCTCCAACTTAGGCTCCTCAGCATAGTCATCCTCCTCATCAAAACAATAAGGAAGTTCATCAAACAAAGGGGAAGAGAACTCACCATGCTTAAGTTCCTCTTCGTATTGCTGGAACATCTGCATGTATGCATGACCTGAGTCTTCTCCATTGCTGATGATGTCTTCAAAAGGAGCATCAATGATGATTTATTCTTCATTGTCACTCATGATATCCTCTTGGAGAGCTACAAATTGGATCTTCTGCTCCTTACTTGCCTCCTGCAAAACAGGTTCCTCCTTGAGAAGGGGTGAAGTGAAAAAACCATGTGGAAGAGGAGGCAGTCCTTGAGCTAGAATAAAATGATTTTCCTCTTTACATTTAGCCAACACTTCATCTATATCAGGTGTGGCCTGATAGCTCTCTTGGAGGTGTGTAGATGGGGTGTGTTCAGATAGGTCCATCACACGTTGGCTGAGGAATCTCGCTTTGGACTCCAACTCTGAAATTCTCCTAGCTAGATCTTCTTGGAAGAGCCTTTCTTGGAGGTCACCAACATCATCAGGAGTAGGAGCAGCCTCATCTTCTTCAAGGTTTTGAGCAAAACCTTTTTCCTCCTCTTCCTTTCTGCCCATGATTCTACTATTTGTTTCCAGCTCATGATCTTAGGATTGGAATCTCCAAGGTCCTGGGCTGGTTTATGACTTTCCTTCTTACAACTTGGAATTTGGAGATCATGTTGCAAGACTTGAGGAGGTTGGGGAAGATTTGGGAGGGTTTGCTCATGTACAAGAAGAGTTGTCTAAAGAGAGGCATGTTGGAAAGCTAGGCGCACATGATTAAGGGCAGGATCAATTGATGCATCAGATGATCCAAAATGAGCAAGTGCCATCTGATAGAAAGGATTTGGTGTACAAGAGGGGGCTTTCTTTAGAATAGGAGGGGGTGCACAAGGCTGGCTACCTTGCATGAATGGATTCCTCCATTTTTCTACCTCCTTTTCCATGGATTGCAAGGCTTGAGCTTGCCTAAACAAACACTCCTCTTTATACATCAGCTCCTGCTAATATAAATACTGCTCATCCAGTCTGTCAATTTCCATTACCTGCTTCTCAAACTCCAGCATCACCTCCCTTATTGTTGAAGGGCAACTAGGAGAGATACTTGAGGGGATTGCATGAAAAGTCAGAGCTTGATCAAAATTATATGAAGGAATACAAAGTCTATGATTCTTATCAATGGGATTATACATACAAAAAAATGAGATTTCTTGATGGCACTTGGACTGCTTAACCAGCTAATTCAACTCGGAGTCGCCATTGGTGTTTATAAGAAATCCTCCAAAGGCTAGTTGGTTAAAGAACACACCAAAAATTATTCAAATCTTTGGACACAACTTGTCCTAGCTGGTCCCACCGGGCATGCCAAAAACTGTTGACGCAGTGGATTGCACCCTTGACAGGAGGCCGAGCTCCTGTCTTCCACACATCAAAATGGAAACTCCCCTCTCACCTGTGGGTTTGGTGAAGCTAGAGGGGAGAGTCTCTAGATAGGGCTAGTTCCCTCTGATGTATCTTTTAGGTCCTAGACTTCCTACTACTAACAAATAAAAGAAAAAAGGGGGGGATGAAAAGGGAGAAAGATGCTGAGAACATAACCTAAACCTAAACTAAAAGGTGATACACCAAAAAAGATGACCCACCCAGCCTGAACATACACTTTTCATCATGATGAAGATGTCATACACTACATCTAATGTGGGAAACTCTTTTGTATTAGTGAGTTAAGGGTCTGTAGAGATACATGGAGGAAGAAACTATCAAAGGTGTTCTGAGACACACTTTGGTAGCCTATTCACATGCACCTATATTTCTACTGTAGACATTTCTGGCAGACCTGCAGAAGAAGAAACTTCACAATGCACCAGACATGCTAGAATCGATATGTGAAAAGCATAAAATAAAATGACTTAACACAAAAAGAAAACATAGACATATGCATGAGTGCAAGTTCAGATAGAGGTAAAAATGCTAAGTCTTGATTCAAGGTAAAATCTAGCAGAGTCCTACCTTACAAGCCTGAGAGATTTTTGGGCAGAGCTTTGCCTTACGGGCTAAGAGAATGGATCCCTTACAAATGAGAAGTTTTACAATATATAGAAAGAGAAGAGAACTTGGCACTTCTTTTGAAAAGACTTTGGTGCTCTTGACAAGCTGGCCCATGTGCGTTCTGAGCCTTGGGAAGAGGAAGTCATTTGATTGTTGGCTCCTGCTTTGAGTTTGGCATTCCAACATTAATGTGAAAGCATGGGCTGTACCTCTTTTCAGCAAATATAATGCTTCCTTTAAGGCATTTACGTGGCTTGTCTGCTCATCAATGCAAAATGAAGAAAATAGGCCGCGCCGTTTACTGTTCGCACCATTTGATGACCACTTGGCAAGCACTGTTCCAATTGCAAGAATAAATCCCTGAGTTGACACCTCCTCCTTGCCACCTGGACTATTTGTCCACTTCTGCACTTTGTTTCTTCCTCATTTTGTCCTTTTTTGGCTTTGTTACTATTGGCTCCTTCGGTCCTCAGGGCTATCTTTTGGTGGGTTACTAAGTTCCTTGGGATACTCTTTAATCTTTTCAAAATCAACGGCTATTTCAAGAGCCTTGAATTTGACGTTCGTGCACCCGTCACTGCATTTGAACTTCCAACAACTAGTTCACTGTGCTTGACTTTGATGTCCTCGAGCCTGTCACCCCTTGGACTTTCTTCGGCTTTCCTCTTTCTTTGGCCTTTTTCGTCATTCCCTTTGCTTTGATTTTCTTGTTTTGCATCCTCATAAAGGGGAGGTGACCCTTCGGCTTATGGAGAGGTCCCTTTGTTTTGGCAGCCGAGAGTCCCCCACAAGGGCACCTGCCCTTTGGGGTCCTTTGGCAGCCTTTTCCCCTTGGCTATTTTCTTGCAGACAAAAATTCTTCAAGAATGTTTCGCTCACTTCTTTCTTCAGAACTTTTCCCCATGAACTTTTTCCACAGACAAAAGTCTACAAGAATTTCCTTGTCTGCTTTGACTTCCTTCAAAAATTCTCTTTCGAGATTTTTGGCTCACATCTTCCCCAAATTTCTTCAAACTTTTTGTCCGAAGGAATTTGTTCAGACAAAAAGTCTGAAAGAATTTGTTCTATGACTTAGTCTTTTGTGGCATTTTTTGTTTGCAGCCTTTCCAAATTCCTTCAGGCTTTTTATTCGAAGGAATTCCTTCGAACAAAAAGTCTAAAGGAGTTATGCCTTTTCCTTTTGACTGCCTTTGAAAAGTGCCCTTTAGAAAAATTAGAAATGACCCTTCTGAAGGGTACCTCCTTATGCCTTAAACAAATTTCCAAAGGAAACTCACCTTTTCGGATATTCTCTGTGGCCTCTTTGCAAATGTTCCCTGCCCTCTGCAAGGGCTCTTGAATCTAGAACTACCCTCCACAAGGGCACTTGTCCTTCGGGAGACTCTCTTGAACTTTTTTATTGAACCGCTCCTTCGAACCAACCGTTGAACTGAGCATTGAACCAACACTTTAAACCAAGCTTTGAACCAAGCTTACTGAACCAAGTCATTGAACCGACTGAGTGAACCAAGTGTTTGAACCATCTGATTGAACTAAAGCATTGAACCAACTAAATTAAACCAAGCTGATGAACCATTTGATTAAAACTCAGTCATTAAACCATTTGATTAAACCAACGTGATGAACTCAGCCAATTGAACTTTGCTGTTGAACCAAAGCATTGAACTAAAGCATTGAATCGGTTCAATGGTTCAACGGTTCAAAGATGCTAACTCTTGGAAAGATTATGTCATTGAACCATTTTTCCAACCTTAAGAAAAAGTGTCTTTGAACCATTTTATCTCTCTTTCCTTATAAATTTCTTTGGACAAGATTCCAAAGAAGCTTTGTAACACCTTGCACTCTTTGAACTGGTTCTTTATTTGCCGAAGGAACTACCTGCAGAGTCCATAGAAATGGACCTGTATAGTTCATAGAAATGGACCTGCAGAGTCTGTAGAAAACTTGTAGAGTTCGTAAAAATTTCTAGACATGTGCAAAATCAAAAAATGTACTGGCTCAGAATAGCAAGGGAAAAGGGGACCGGTTTTTTTGGCCTATTGGGCCAAAAAATGGTCAAGAAATTGGTGACTCCTAGGGGAAGCATGCCTGCTATGCTTAAAGACCCATTGCCTTTTAGTCCATTGGGCACAAAGTCAAAATGCAACTTTGAAAGAGTTAACAACTACCTTGATAGATCCCAGAATCAATCATGAAGCCTTTTACTTCAGACACAAGGGAAAACACACACAAGGCTAAAAACACTACTTGTGCAAACTACGCTTAGGGAAAATAGGAAAAGAAACTGAAAGCAAACTACTATGTAAAACTAACCAAGTACATTTACCTCCCTCCTAGATCAAATGGAAAATTTCTTAAGTCCCCTTCCTGGGTAGGAAACTTATGGTGCTAGACAAGTGGTTGAGTGAAGTGGAGACTTGGTGACCTACTCCTCTTGCCTGCCACCTGGATTGGCTTGTATCTGAGTGGATCAGATTCAAACATGATTCCAACATATACGTACTTTGCTTATTCTTGGAAGCTTGTTGAATGTTGGTCCTTCATGCTGGTGCATTTCACCAAGAAATCTATGGCTACTGGCTCATCACCATAAGCCCTTTGATGTGCATAGTCCCTTTTTAATGCATCATGGTTTGACCTATTTTCTTCTACTTCATTGAAGATCCTATCAAACTCATCTTCTGCTCCCTCATGGCCTTCTTGAAGAAGGGTGACTATTGTGATGTCTAAAATGGAGTCATAACCTGATTGCTCATCCCACAAAACATCACCTTCTTCTTCAAAGCTCTCTTCTTCAAGGCTTTCCTCAAGGTGAACCAACCTCTCCTTTTCTTGCTCAAGGATCAGAGTCTCTAGTTGGTCAAAGACATCCATCTAATCCTCCTCTAACTTAGGCTCCTTGGCATAGTCATCCTCCTCATCAAAGCAACAAGGAAGTTCATCAAACAAAGGGGAAGAGAGCTCACCATGCTTAAGTTCCTCTTTGTATTGCTAGAACATCTGCATGTATGCATGACCTGAGTCTTCTCCATTGCTGATGATGTATTCAAAAGGAGCATCAATGATGATTTCTTATTCATTGTCGCTCATGATAGCCTCTTGGAGAGCTACAAATTGGATCTTCTACTCCTCACTTGCCTCCTGCAAAACAAGTTCTTCCTTGAGAAGGGGTGAAGTGAAAAAACCATGTGGAAGAGGAGGCAGTCCTTAAGCTAAAATCAAATATTCTCCTCTTTTCATTTAGCCAGCACTTCATCTATATCAGGTGTGGCCTGATAGCTCTCTTGGAGGTGTGTAGATGGGGTGTGTTCAGACAGATCCATCACACATTGGCTAAGGAATCTCGCTTTGGACTCCAACTCTGCAATTCTCCTGACTAGATATTCTTAGAAGAGCCTTTCTTGGAGGTCACCAGCATCATCAGGAGCAGGAGCAACCTCATCTTCTTTAAGGTTTTGAGGAAAACCTTTTTCCTTCTCTTCCTTTTTGCCCCATGATTCTACTGTTTGCTTCCAGCTCATGATCTTGGGATTGGAATCTCCAAGTTCCTGGGTTGGTTCATGACTGTCCTTATTCCAACTTGGAATTTGGAGATCATGTTGAAAGACTTGAGGAGGTTGGGGAAGATTTGGGAGGGTCTACTCATGTATAGGAAGAGTTGTCTGAAGAGAGGCATGCTATAAAGCTAGGTGCATAGGATTAAGGGCAGGATCGATTGATACATCAGATGAGCCAGAATGAGCAAGTGCCATCTAATACAAGGAGGAAGAAACTATCAAAGGTGTTCTGAGACACAATTTGGTGGCCTATTCACATGCACCTATATTTCTATTGTAGACACTTCTGGTAGACCTGTAGAAGAAGAAACTTCACAATGCACCAGACATGCTAGAAGTGATATGTGAAAAGCATAAAATAAAATGACTTAAAACAAAAATAAAACATAGACATATGCATGAGTGCAAGTCCAGATAGAGGTAAAAATGCTAAGTCTTGATTCAAGGTAAAATCTAGCAGAGTCCTGCCTTAAAAGCCTGAGAGATTTTTGGGCAGAGCTTTGCCTTACGGGCTAAGAGAATGGATCCCTTCCAAATGAGAAGTTTTACAATATATAGAGAGAGAAGAGAACTTGGTGCTTCTTTTGAAAAGACTTTGGTGCTCTTGACAAGGTGGCCCATGTGCATTTCGAGCCTTGGGAAGAGGAAGCCATTTAATTATCGACTCCTGCTTTGACTTTGGCATTCCAACATTGATGTGAAAGCATGGGATGTGCCTCTTTTCTATAAATAGACTACTCCATTCAAGGCATTTACGTGGCTTGTCTACTCATCAATGTGAAATGAAGAAAATAAGCCACGCTGTTTATTGTTTGTGCCATTTGATGACCACTTGGCAAGCACTATTCCAATTGCAGGAATAAATCCTTGAGTTGATACCTCCTCCTTGCCACCTAGACTATTTTTCCACTTTTGCACTTTGTTTATTCCTCATTTTGTCCCTTTCTAGCTTTGTCACTTTTTGGCTTTGTCACTTTTTGGCTCCTTCAGCCCTCGAGGCTATCTTTTGGCAGGTCACTAATTTCCTTGGGTTGCTCTTTAAGCTTTTCAAAATCAACGGCTATTTCACGAGCCTTGAATTTGATGTCCACGCACCCATCACTGCATTTGAACTTCCAACGGATAGTTCACCATGTTTGACTTTGACATCCTTAGGCCCACCACCCCTTGGACTTTCTTCAGCTTTCCTCTTTCCTTGGCCTTTTTCGTCACTCCCTTTCCTTCAGATTTCTTTTTTTGCATCCTCCTGAAGGGGAGGTGACCCTTCGGCTTATGAAGAGGTCCCTTTGTTTTGGTAGCTGAGAGTCCCCTACAAGGGCACCTGCCCTTCGGGGTCCTTCGGTGGCCTTTTCCCCTTGGCTATTTTCTTGCAGACAAAAAGTCGCAAGAATGTTTTGCTCACTTCTTTTCTTTGGAGCTTTTCCCCATGGACTTGTTCCATGGACATTTTCCTGTGGACAAAATTCTGCAAGAATTGCCTTGTCCGCTTTGACATCCTTCAGAAATTCTCTTTCAAGCTTTTTGGCTCGCGGCTTCCCCAAATTTCTTTAGACTTTTTATCCGAAGGAATTCCTTCAGACAAAAAGTCTGAAAGATTTCATTCTATGCTTTAGTCTTTTGCAAGATTTTTTGTTTGCAGCCTTTCTAAATTCCTTCAAGCTTTTTGTCCGAAGGAATTCCTTCGGACAAAAAATCTGAAGGAATTATGCCTTTGCCTTTCAACTGCCTTTGAAAAGTGCCCTTCAAAAAAATTGGAAACAACCCTTTTGAAGGGTACCTCCTTATGCCTTAAACAAATTTTCTAAAGGAAACTCACCTTTGTGGCTATTCTCTGTGGCCTCTTTGCAAATGTTCCCTGCCCTCCGCAAGGGCTCTTAAATCTAGAACTACCCTCCACAAGGGTACTTGTCCTTCAGGAGACTCTCTTGAACTTTTTGATTGAACTGCTCCTTTGAACCAACCATTAAACTGAGCATTGAACCAACACTTTGAACCAAGCTTTGAACCAAGCCGACTGAACCAAGTCTACTAAACTAAGTCGTTGAACCAACTGAGTGAACCAAGTGTTTGAACCATCTAATTGAACCAAAGCATTGAACCAACTAAATTAAACCAAGCTTTTGAACCAAGCCTTTAAACCTTAGCTATGGAACCATTTGATTGAACCAATGTGATGAACTCATCCGATTGAACTTTGCCGATTGAACTTTGTCGTTGAACCAAAGCGTTGAACCGGTTCAATGGTTCAAAGATGCTAACTCTTGGAAAGATTATGTCGTTAAACCATTTTTCCAACCTTAAGGAAAAGTGTCTTTGAACTATTTTAGCTCTCTTTCCTTATAAATTTCTTCAAAAAAGAGTCCAAAGAAGCTTTGTAAAACCTTGCACTCTTTGAACTGGTTCTTCATCTGTAGAAGGAACTGCCTGCAGAGTCTGTAGAAATGGACCTGTAGAGTCCATAGAAATGGACCTGCAGAGTCCATAGAAATGGACCTGTAGAGTCCATAGAAAACTTGTAGAGTCCGTAGAATTTTCCAAACTTGTGCAAAATCAAAAAATGTACTGGCTCAGAACAACAGGGGAAAAGGGGACCAATTTTTTGGGCTGTTGGGCCAAAAAATGGTCAACAACAAGGTAGTGCAAAGAATATATTTTGATCAAGGAAATTAAAAAATTTAGATGATTTCCATACCCTTGAGATTAACTTATAATTATTATCTACTAGTTGATATACTTAAGTATCATTTTCATGTGTCAAGCATTATTTTAGATAAGGGACAATATATGAACCTCTTTATACTCACTTTCCCTACATGCAGGGTTAATGTTGCACACAAGTGATGAAAACATATGTAAATTTAAATTTATTTTTTTTCAAGATAGATTTCAATAATTTGCATCCTTGTACCAAATATTATACCATGTCATTGTATCAGTCTTATTGCAAGCCAAAATATGCATGCAATAGAACCACTAACAAAACAAGTTCCACATTCATTTATTGCTCATAATAACATATAATCATTTCAATGAATAATCAATAGACTGAGTTAAAGACACTTTTATTATCCAATTTCCATTACAAGTTATGCATGTGCCCAATTAGGCTAAATGAAATTTATTTATTATAGATTTCATAATGCACAATGTTACTTAACATAAGTAACAACTCATACTCCTGCAATTTCCTTTCTTCTATAAAAAATCTGCATGAATGAGACAACATTCATTCATGTAATCTAAACAAACAAATATAAGGTTTCATTCAAACCTTGGTCATCATAAAATTATAATAATAAGCATATATGCAACTAAAAAACATATTTGTCTTCCATCATGACATGTGGAATCACTCTTAGTTGTTGACACCAAATAGTAGCTATAATTGTTGCTTCAAGTGATCTTTATTAGTTATTACAAGTGATATAGTAGTTGTTTTAGGTTATAATAGTTACTATAGGTGAGTTACAATAATTGATACAAGTTAAAATAATTGTTGTAGGTGAGTTACAACTATTTCTACAAGTTATAATAGTTGTTGCAGGTGAGTTACAATAGTTATTAATTCTAAATGACAAAACTATGAAATCATAAGGAGCTCCCACCGAATAAATATTTTGTGTTCACACCTATGAAATGAGCTTTCGTACATACCCACTTAACATGGGATCAAGTCTATATGTACTTTAGTACTTTGGTTAAATCAATAGAATTAGTCTCTTCTACTTTGCATCAAGTGATTAGTCAACATTTACGATATGTTTGAACCATAACAAAAGGTATGAACCCTCATACTCTTTCTTGAAGTTCAAACTAAATTTACTATTGCATTTAATTTTGGTTATGATAATAAACAATGTATATAGTCATGATTCTAAGTGTTCAAAAAAAGTATCAACAAACTATTTAAACTTATAATAATCTTATCCAAATTCCATTCCCATTTATCTCTAAATAATACAATGAGTTAGTGTATATTAGTATATGCTTATTCATTTGAATAAGTGCATTACCCCTTTATAGCATAATCAGATCAGTAATTCATTATGCCTATGTTACCATATTTCCAATGCATTTATCATAAAATGCAATTTCAAAAGGTCAACAACATAATTATGACATTAATAGAAACATTACAACCAATAGAAAAGTTTAGATTTGAGTTACATACTAGTTTGTTCTCATTTTAAATGGAAAAATGAATAACAAACAAAATATGTTATGTGTTTTCACATTTTACTATCAAACAAGAAAACAAATTACCTGTATCAAATATTACTTGATAACTCACTCAACTTCTATTCTTTTGTTCGTCCTTCTCAAACCATTTTATAAAAAGAAGATAAGAATAAAGATATTTCTAGTTATAGTGTTGAAATAGAATGCTTCAATAGGCAATCATAATTTTCCCATGCATATTAAAAACAATAGTGCAATAAATTTGACTTATCAAGTTTCTAATATAATTATTTCAAATGTTTTTTTTATAGGATCGACAAGAAATATTCTAGTAAATGATAAAGTTCAAATTAAAGTCACAACCATTTTTCATTCCTTTATAATGCATTCAACAAAAAGTAAATAGATAATCTCACTGATGCTATATTTTTACAAACAATTGATAAAATAATTTATATACTTAATGCATTGTTAGTCAAACCACACCTCTTTTCTTCCCTTCTCATTTCTCAAACCGTTTAATTAAAATAAGACAACAAAAAGAGTTCCATATATGGTTGAATAAGAATGCATCAATAACAAATCAAGATAAATAATGCCTCTTGGTTCTATGTTTTCTTTTGCTAATAAAGTAAAAAGCAATTTTTGGAATTAATGTATTACCAATCATCCCACAACTCTTTTATTTTCTCTCTCCATTCTCAATCATTTCATTAAAAGAAGACAAGAATAAGAGTTATAATTATGGGCTGAAAAATAATGCGTTCAACTAAAATATTCAATCCTGTCTTTCATCTCAGTTGTATTTTTCAATCAAAGGAAACCATGCAATAAATATGAACTTATAATGGTCACAAATAAATGCATCACATTTTAGACGTAGGCCTAGTTTTATTTTTAACATTTCCACTTGTTTTAATCATGCTCAGCTAAATAAAATTCAAATATGAAATAATAGATTTCTTTCCAAAATTTTCATTCATATTTAACATGTATTAAAATTAAAACATCCCCAACATTACCTTATAGGGTTTTATAATATAAATTGTATGATATATATTTCATCAAAACCTCATAAGCAAATGTTTAATTATGTAAGCAAACCTAATAATAAATAATAAATGCTCACACATTCATTTTACCAATATATATGTGGAAATTATGCATGTCAAGCCTCAATTGGGTATGAAACCAACTTCATGCCCTCAATCTTGTAGGCCCTGCATACAAATAATTCATCAGTAGTAACCAAAATCTATAGAAACATCATAACAATTCAAAGTATATCATTGATTAATAAACAAGCATAATGAAAATGCAAAATTAAAATCAAAATCCATGTATGATAATCATCAATATAGATTTGTCAAACACATCAATATCAAAATAGTAATAAAGTATCACTTTCCACCATGGACAAACATAACCCAAAGGTTTTGAAATTAAACAACTTACTAAATTAGATAGTCAAAATCATGAGTCATATTAGGAGGATATGACATATGACCATTGCTTTTTCCCTCGTGGTAAGGATAAAATTATACCACATTGAAAATGGTGAAAGGTTCATGCTTTCAAGGAATGCAGTCTGATATGCATTAGATGAAAAAATTATTAGTAATCTACTTAGATACATAAATCTAGTATTATACACTTGACAATATCACTCTTGTCTAATGTTTAGTATACATGACTTGTATGTACACAACTGACTTTTGCTCATTCTCTCTCCTAGACACTCACTTATATATGGACCCAACCTTCCAAAATTTCCATTATTCATACATAGGATTTACCTATTATTTTCATGAATATTTTATCAGCATACACATATTGTCTCTAAATATTAGATCATTATTTCTTGGTTTCTAGACATCTCCTACCACAGTCAGATGAATCTGATTATTGGAACCATTTGATTTGGCTGAAATCATCCACACATCCTTTAACAAATATTTTTCCCATATTCAAATCCTTCATATGGGTCGATCTGTATGTTTCACATGTTGGTTTAGAGGGAAATTACACAAATAATCAACTATATAATCACATCAACCTTAAATTTATTCCAATCTAACACTTATCAGGAGCACATTTATTATTCATCTGCAATTGAGAAGAACTACCCTAAAACTTCCAAATATAAAAACCCTCAAAGGAGCATGCCCTAATCTAAGTTAGAATACTAATGTAAAAATTACAAGTTGTCAAGTGTTGAAATCCATACATAGGATTACATAGCATGCTAGTATTACATTGATTACACACACATAATTAGTTGAGAGGACTACATGTAGTTTGAGCCCTCTTTTGAGTAATTTCACGTACACAATGCTCAACCACTGAATTAGGGGTGGTTTGAATCAACGTAACCCATCTTATCCAATCCCTTTTTGTAGGTCACATTTGTATCAAAAGTGCAAGCTAAGGTTTTAAGGTAAAGATAAAGAAAATAGAGTTATTCATATAAGCTAAAATATATATGAATACTTAGAAGCTATTTATAGACATATTCATAGTGATCTAAACTATTATAGACTTGTGTAGATCCCCTCGACAAATCTATTATATCACAAATGAATTCAGTTGCCACAACAATCAATATTGGACTTGTTTTAGTGAGTCTCATAGTTTGTTTGCTGATTCGAGTCTACATATATCCCTTGCAGAGACTATTTTAATATTATGCACTATCATAAACACAAAGCAAAACCTAAACAAGCTAAATACCCTATCTTATAGGTGATATTTATCTATAATAAACCATAATAAATAAATTATATTTTTTTATTACACTTAGATTTGCTTGATTTAGACATAGATTATACAATATGAATTAGATTCAATGTTTTAGATTATTTATACTACTAAATCCAAAATCAATTAAAATATACTAGTGAACCCATTCCTTGTCTTGAATATAACAATACCCTAGGTTCCTTTAGATATTCATTCTTTTATCTTAGGGTTTCAAATTTTTGTATTTACACCTAATTTTTAGTTCTGATCTCTTATTTCCCCTCATAGGTGGTATTTCTCTCTTTGGGTTTCAATCCTCAAAAAACCCAAGTTTTCTTTATTGAACATAGTAAATCCTAGGTTCCCTTAAACTTTCATTCTAGATTATTAGGGTTTCAAATTTATATGTTAGGGTTTCAAATTCTAATTTTTTTATTTCTAATTTCCCCCTTATTCACATAACTAATACGTCATCATAATATAAGAAACAATTAATGTGAATGGTAGATTTGGTGATGTAGATATACATGAATTATCTCAATATCTTCATATGAATACACATATGATGCATTGTTAAATGTAACTAGATATGAAATCAAAAAGAATGCAAAGGTTGTGAAATTTGAGGAATAACATGAGCCCTTCACTAATACTAATATAACTTTTATAGGTATAAATTCTACAATAAGAGTTTAAACTATTATTGTTGTTACTATTCCTATGTCTACACCTATGGTTATGCATAGGATTCTTACCAACGGTGTGGGGGTAACACAAGTTTATCCTCAAATTACTATAACTCTTCTTACATATCATACTTCCATACCTTTAAGGGTTTTTACTCATGTAAAACCATCCACAACTACATAATATATTATGCCTACTATTCTTTTAAAGTGGGCAATGCCACTAAATCTCACTCATTACTACATATTCCATTCACCTTTGAGATCTTAGCTTGTCCCTTACCTACAAGATTTATGTCATATAAACATACATTACATGATGGTAAGGTTGATCCATAACAACACCTTTGAGATTTTCACATCACATGTTTGGAATATACATCCAATGATAAATAATTGACCAAGTTTTTTCCATGAAGTCTCAAAGACTCTACTTTGCATTGGTTCTATGATCTCCCTTTCCCATCGGTCCATGCCTTCAATCCCTTATCTAATTAATTATTAGCACACTTTTCAACCAACATCAGTGAGAAGATTCCCTATCCTTAAATTACAAAACTTGAGTATGGGCATGATGATCTTATCAGTGATATGTGATCAATATAATAATATTCTCTCTAAAATGACAAATCCAATGGATGATACTGAGTTACATGATATATTAAATAAATAAATTCAATAAAATATTACTTTCCCCACTATATGAGTCCATTGTGTTCAAACACTTTCAATATTTTGATGACTTATGCCATATGATCAAGGACCATGAAGTTAAGCTCCTTGCTATGGAATAATTAAAGTATGGGTTGACCCTCCAACTACTTCTGCTATAAATTCCAAACTAGATCAAATTTCAAATCCAAAGTGAATGATAATAAGAATGATGTGAAAACACAAAAAATGTAGTGTTACAACCAACTAATCAACTTGTCTTATTAGCTCCTCAAAGGAAGATTTTTTCATAATTACTAAAGCCTCTTTATAAGACTCTATAGAAGATATATGAGTGTAGTCTCATATCTCTCACTTGCCAAAAGTAGGTTGATATGATTAGGCCTTTATCTATAGGATTTAACAATAACACATTATAATTTTCATATATGTGCAGGACATTTAACTGGTAAATGCATTAATTTACGACATAAGATATAACATTTGATTGATGAAAACATTCTTGAGCTTAATAAACCTACAAATGATTCAAGGACATAGCATAATGGGAATTCAAAGTTGAAACTTTTTTGGATCCCTTTACCAATCATGTATCACAAGAGACTAACATTAAACATGAAGTACATATGACTTATGATGCACATCCTCCTCCAACATATTATGCTTCTAGGACTAAATAGGAGTATCCTTTGGATAGTATAATTGGCACACATGAGAGTATACAAGTACACAATCCTAAAATCACATTCAATGAAAATAAAATTGTTTATGATGACTCTATTTATCCATCATTATTTTTTTATTCCTATATTTATTCACAACCTATACACAATGTCATGGTAGTTAATGGTTCAAGTGAAAAAATTGCACTATGACACTTTTTACTAGTCTTGGATATACATACAATTATTTTATGGATACAACAAATATAGTTAAATAATTTGATGGAAAGAGATAAAAACCTCTTGGGAATATTATGCTACCACTTAAGGTGGGCCCTGCAATAGTTAATACTTTATTCTTAATTATAATAAGTACAAGGGAGTTTGACATGTTTTTAAGAATTATTTGGTTACATAAGATCCATATAGTACCATATTTAGTACATCGATGTGTGAATTATATGCATAATAGTAGAGTGGTTTCAGTCTTATATATACCATATTCAAACACAAAACTCATGGAAGGCTACACCATAATCAATTATACAGCCTATACAGTTTCATTCTATACAAGATACTTAGAGAAAAGTAATTGATTTCCCTAAAATATCAATACTTCAACATCTATTACATCAGAGATTTGTCTTATTTTAGTATGAATTACCTAAATATTCATGTCCTAAGTTATACATGCTTCCGTGCATGTTCTATAGTGAACACAAACACATTATCATACTATATAGAAAAATTTGCAAGATAATATTGTTATTATATTTACGTAGCATATGTAGGATCATAGGTCTATGATGACAATGATGGTTGTGTTATAACATTTGATTTATTCTCATATTTAGTTATAGATACATATGTTACTACTTACCTATGATGGGGAACATTTTTAGACACCCCATTTTGGCCACAACCATATTCCAATAGGACTTAAGATTGGTTTCTATCAAACAATGCAAATTAAGCCTAGGAATCATTGAATGCCCAATTTCATCTGCACATCATACATTATTGATCATAATCCTGTTGAGGCATCCTTATTTGGGGTATTATCATGTATGAAATAGTAACCTCTCACAAATTCATCTCTAGTCAACTTTTGACCTAGCAAATTGACAAATTAGCCTCTAAACCCATTAAGTGGGGCATTTAAACAATTCCTAAAATGCAAAAATGCTAAGCAGAATGAATTAACTAAGCAAATCAAATTAAATGCTCAAGTGAAATTTCCATTTATAATTAGTGAAAATAAATTAAAAAAAGAAAATTCCAATACAATTAAGGTCATGATGATGTCATCATCCTCAAAGTCAAGAAATTGAAAAAATCTCCATTAAATACTTAAATTTAGAAATGCAAAGCCATTCTTAAAAAATGGGCTATCTATTCCAAATATTAATTTCTTGTTCCCTCCTTAACTCAACTGGGATTAAACTAAACCTAACCATGATTAAAGCTGACCTAACTACACTTGGGTTAGGGTTAGTTTGAAAGGATATAAATAGAAGTGCCAAGGTCCTTCTAAAGAGATATTTTTTATGTAATGTTATAATGTTAAATTGTTGAGAGACAAAGCATTCTTGTAGTATTATAATATTGATAGATTACTATATCTTGCCAAATCCAAGCCAAACATTACCAAGGTGACAAGGAAAAATGATGCAAGGAGAACCATTATCAAAGACTCTTTAAGCACATGACCGAGCACATTCCTCCATGGCCAACATATAATTATTGATCTCAATGAAGATAAATAATACTTATTTTATCTTCCATTGTTAGTTACTTGCATTATTCTCTTGCTCCTTGAGTATTTAGGCTTGAGGTGTTGGATTTCTTAGTCTGTTTTTATTAAAGTTTTTCATTCTAACACTTAACTAACTCCCTCTTGGATTCCTATCTCACAACATTCACCATAATTGACCCAAGACCTACATCAGGTCATTCCATTAATGGGATCATTGGTTAGCATAAATATAGCTTAGTTTCATTAAAAAAAAAAAAAACATCAAAAAAATTCTAAAATATAAAAAAATCCAAGTATTAAAAAAAATCAAAAGCAAGACCTATTCACGGGATGTATTGCTAGTTTACATGGTTTATTTATGATTTATCATATATGGTAGATTATATACACACACACACACACACACACACACACACACACACACACACACACACACACACACACACACACACACACACACACACACACACACACACATATGTTTATGGTATACATGAGTGAGATGCAGGACATACATGTTTTATGACATGGACATTCAAATGAAGGATAGTCTTATACCTAAAGGCTACTTACCTAAATTGGCGACATGCTTATACTAAGGAAATCTTGGTATAATTTGCACATGTTACATCTTTTAATGACCATTTCCATTGATCATATTGAGTTATTTACACTTATTACACATGACTTCCTCTCACTTATACTACTTTAAGTATTATTTCTTTGGATACTATTTTTTTCTATATATAGTGATGACATACATTGATTGTGTAAATTAGCTTTACTTGTTATATGCATTATTATTGTTATTATGTGTCACATGGTGTGATTCTTGATTATCTATTACATTGTGTGACTCTTTCTCTCATTGAATATAATTCCATTGATATTAGGTGTTTATTATGTGACTTTGTGACTCCTTGTATGCTTGACTCTTTATCTATGAATTTATGTGACATTGGGTGTTCATTATGTGAATCCTTTTGTGTTTGAATTTTTATATATGGTTTTGCATGTTCATTGCATGACTATGTTTATGCATGAATATTAATTTGTGTAACTATGTTTATTCTTGATTGTTCTATGTGTGACTCTCTTACTCTATTTGACACTGTGTGTTCTTTACTTATGTGTGTGTCATGTCCATGACATTGCATTTGAATATGTGATTTTATGTTGATACATTTAGGATTATCTACTAAGTTTTTGATGCCATGATCCATATCACCCATTATTTTACTTGTGTACAATTCCATGATACATATCATACATATTTTGTGTATTTATTACTCAATTTTTTAATGATCATTACTATGTTGAATCTTCACTGCATGTTCCATTATTATATCTATCCTAATAGGATAATTGTATCCCTTAGGATATATGTTTCATATATGCTCAAATGATCTAGTATTTTTTTGATGTCATAATCTAATCATGTTATCACATGATTTATATGATCAAATATTTTTCTACATAAAATGATACATATAACTATTTTCTTTTGATATGAGTAATTCATAGGTCACATTCTTCACCTCAAAAGGGGGCATACATAGTGGGATTCTATTATAGACTACTTACTTTACATATATATATTAAAAATTTAGGCACACAAAATTTAAATTTTGGGTACATATTATTTTAGAGTGGCACAAGTTTACATATATTATTACAAGTTTACACATAATATTACAATATTCACTTAGAATGTTACATATTTGACACAAGATGGGGGCATATGCAGGGCATATGTTAGATATTATATAGTATTATGAGTGAAATTTAATAGATTATATTATAGTATTACATATATTGAATCACTTAGATTACAAATGTTATCAAATTAGGGGCACATGCACAACATATGTTAATAATTTATAGATATTATGATATTTTGGCATAGGTTATATGACTCATATTACATAATTTATTAGAGTGGGGATATATGCAGGGCATATATGAGACATTTAAAAAAACATTTACTCAAGTTATACTTGGCTTGGAATCAATTTGGAATTATAACTTTGCATTATCAAGTCCTTTGAAGGTATTTGAGCATAATAACTTTGCACCAAAATAGCTTAGAAATGATGTTTTTGGCATCTCTTTTTATAGATTTTTGGATTTGATCAGAATCAACCTCAATCATCCATCTCAAGATTGAGATGTGTGGTTGAGGATTAATTAAATTTTTGGAATTAGGTTTTTAATTATCCTCATCATGACATTGGAAGAAGGGGAAATTAAGAGGCATGGAGGGCATGATGGAAGGCATTGATGAGGCATGGAGGGCATGAATCTTGATATTGTGGTATTTATGGCCTAGGGATGTCTTCCTAAGAAATGAGGTCACCTGATGATGCAAATATTACATATTCATTTCCAAAAATAAGTATTCAACAAGTTTCCATGGAATTTTTTATTAGGCCTTGATTTGGGTTAATTAGCTCTTAAGCATGATTAAACACTTTGTGCACAAATTACTCAAATTGATCAGAATGCCTTGTTATTGGTCCAAAATTTGAATAGATTGGAATTGGAAGGCAATGCTAGATGCATCAGATCCATATTCCCATTTAATATGTTACCAACAATAAATAACGAAGGCACGTGCCTTGTGCAAAAGATTTGATAGGAAAGAGCAATCCAGAGCACCTAGGTGCAAAATTGGCATTTTGACTAAGAATGGACTGATCAAAGTTAGCTAGCCCATAAATTGCATTGCCCCATTTAAGGATACCCTAGCCAAAATCGACACTTAAATATGTCAATTTTACATCATTTAGTGTGTTTTAGTATTTTCAGGCCAATTGTGCATTTTGGGTGGAAATTAGCCAAAACCCTGATTGGAGGTTATCGATGGCCAATTTCAGGTGTCTACAGGTATTAATCATATTGAATCATAAAATATGCCTACAACGGATGGTTCAGAAAGCTTACTTAAATTCCCAAATACTTAGGTTTTACTAAGATTTTGTTAAAACCCATGGTGGGTTAGATTATTAGAAAATATAATGAGTAGTGTGGTTGAGGTTATTTGTGACTTAAATTCTAATCATTTATCTGTTTCCAATGAGGATTTAGGCATATTCATCCCAACCCATGGTTTTAACATTGACATCTCCATGGGCTATAATCACCTCATTCTTCATTAACTCAATATGACAACTTGGTTCACATGCATACATGTGTATTCATTCCTTTTTATTTAAATTTAAAATATGTCAAATGTTTTACTTCATATTTTTATATCATAAGTAGACAATGATTTCTACATGCTTCATTCAAGTTTTTCATGGAAAAAGTGTAACACTTATCCTATAATTGAAGACACCCACCATGATTACACTTGGGTATCTCACTCTATCATTTTACTCTAGAATTTTCAATACTAGAATAAAAATGGGGGGAAATGTATACATATAAATAAAGTATTAGATACTTGATAATATCATTTTTTAGTAAGCCTTAGTATACATGATTTATGTGTACATAACTAATTCTTATTCACACTCTCTCTTAACCATTAACTTATCTATAGGCCCAACCTTCCAAAATTTAAATGATTCATATACATGAGTTTATTAGTCTCTACCTAAATGATTTATCAGCTTATATAGACTACCTCCTGATCTCATATAATTGTTTCTTACTTTCTAGACACCTCCATCCATAATCAGTTGAATTTAATTATCAGAGTTATCTACCTTGGCTAGACTCATTTGTGAATATTTTAACAAATATTTTCCAAAATTAAAATATCTTATTTATCAGACTATATGTTTTTCATGTTTGTTAGGATGAAAATTACCCAAAGAGTTAGCTATACAAGAATATCAAGCCTAATCCTATTCCTATCTAACACATATAAAGAACATATCTATTATTCATTTGCACACTGAGAGGAACTACCCTAAATCTTCTAAATCTGAAACCCTTCAAAGGAGAAGGTTCTAATCTAAGTCTAAATACTTTTTCAAGGTTAAAATCACATATTTTCAAGTTTTTAAATCCATACACATGATTACACATGTTATTATTACACTTATTACCCATATAAACATCTAGGTTAGAGAACTACATGGGGTTTGAATCATATTCAGAGTATTAAAATGTAGGTTTTCTTTATTGGGTTCAACTCAACCCATCTTATCTAACCCCTATGTCGACATCACATTGTTCTCAAGAGTGCAAGCTAGGGTTTTGATGCAAAGAAAATGAAAATATAATTATCTGCATAGGTCTAAAGACATTTGAATACATATGAGATATTTACAGATATAGGCATGATGATCTAAACTATTAAAGACATGTGTATATCCCTTGGATTAATCTAGTAGATTGTAGATGAATCTAGATATCACACATGTACCATTAATACTAGACTCATCTTGTTGAGTCTCACAAGCTATTTCCTGATCTAGGTTAACACAGAGGCCATGCAAAGCCTATTTGACGATTGCACAATGTCATGGATAGAAAAAAACATAAACAAGCTAAGTACCATATCTTTCAAGTAATTTATATTCATATTAAATTTACATAAATAAGTTATACTCTAATGTTGCATTCATTTCTTTATCAATTTAGACATAGATTATATAATTTGAATTATACTTAACATTTTGGCTTATTTAGACCATTAAATCTAAAATTAATTAAAACATCTATATGGTCCAATATTCTTAAACTTCATCTTGTTGTATGTTCCTTTTATAACCCTCTCCTTCTTTAGGTGTGCTAAGACCATGTCACTCACCTGGTACTCTACTTCTATCCTCTTTAATTTTATGCACTACTTGTATTGCATAATAATTCTCTCTAAATGATCATGCACTTGTTGATATATATCATGCATATATTCAAAAAATATTATGATTATTTAATCTTAAATATTTCATCTCTTATGCATCACAATTATGTGACTTCTCTTGGACTAAACAAATAAGTAATCTAGAATAATGTCCTTTTAGTGATTCTATTAATCTAATTATTATAGGTAAATTGAGCCTATGCTAATATTGAATCCAACAATCTAGGATTTGATCTAGTAAAACATCACAATAGGTTACCAAGAATCTTATTAACTGCCTATGTCTGACCATCCACCTAAGGACAATGTGTTAAACTAAATTGTAGCTTGGTATTCAAATTCTTCCACAATGTCATCTAGTAGTGTCTATAATTTTTTCATCTTTACCAAATATAATGTTATACATAAATCCAAATAATCTCACAACTTCCCTAAAAAAACTTTACTATTTGAGTAGGATCATTATTTTTATTTCGTGCAAAAAAATGATCCATTATTTAGAATATATCTACAATCACAAAAATAAAATCATGGCCTTTCTATGTTCTAGGCAATCCTAAAACAAATTATATGTTGATATGTTCCCATGATCTCTTTGGGATAGGCAGTGGTTCATACAACCCTATATTATGACTTATTCCTTTTTCAAACTATAAAAATCTACACTCTTGCACATACTTGTGTACATCCACACTCATCATAGACCAAAATTAATTTTCAACTAGCTATGTAAATGCTTTTTCATTAGAAAAAGGATGAGCCAGTCCTCCTTTATGATTCTCTTTAATCAAATGTTTGTGCATAGAAACTTTAGGTACACACAATTTTTTTACAACAATCCTTCTTATATGGAATAATCTAGCCTCATTTTTTTATTCACACTCTATGGTTATAAATAAGTTTTCCCTGCATCTTTGAAATCCTCATATTTTATGTAAATATTCTTCATATAATCAAATCCTATAACTTCTAGTTATATCTAGCATCGATGATAGTGTCATAGTCTAGACAATAGTGTCCTAGAGGATAATAAATTGTTGAATATATTTAATTGATAGTGTAAGATGTTTATCAGGTTTGAAGCATAATATGGGCTATAGGTGATCTAGGTAATCAGGATATCATGCTTGGAATATGATATGAGCATTGAGGCACTATGAGATGGTGAATGCGATCCTTTTCACTATGAAGAGGTTTTTAACTTAAGAGCTAAGCCATGAGTGATATTTTCCAAGTGTACAAAACTAGTTTATTATATAAAATATAGATTTAGCATCTACATTTGCTCCCCTTTAATATAGTAATACATAAGGATGAAAATTTTAGGTTAAAGGAAAAGAATGCATATCATGGTGTATACAACACACCTTGATTTCTTTTGAGACCTATTTTATTTTTTGTATGTATGTATTACTTTCAACCAAGAGAATATTATAGTGTAATTAGTGCATATAATCTAAAAATTGAATAATTGAAATGCTTGAAAGAAAAGAGGGCATGGATAGAGTACACATGTGTGTCAATGTAACCATATTTATACGTGGTAGTGTACTTTGGTAATTATGTTTCCTTGTTAAAGTTTTGGATAAAGAGGTTCACAACTAAACCTTGATTATGTTAAGAGGATAATTGGAGGGTGATCTTGCCCCCATTCCAATGCAAGAGTCAGTTGTGCCAAGATCATCAAGAATACTGAATCTCAATTGCACAACCCAATTGAATACATAATCTAGCCAATATCACCCATGTAAAATTATGTAACCCTATCAACCTAAGAAATGGGAGTAGTGCCATGGCCATCAATGGTGTTGAATCTCGATTGTATTACCTAAGGGAGATAATTATTGTAGATAGATAAAGCTCAATCAATACATCTTGGTAAGGTTGGTGCATATATAATTTGAATGTGTATATATAATTTGGTGCATTTACACATCATATGTACTTATAATGTGTTTCAAGTTGAACTATCTATCAAAATGTAACCTCTACTCTATAACTATGTATAATATATGTCATAATGTTAAAAAAACTTGTCCTAATTCTGTGAAAAATTAGTGCTAAATGTATAATATTTTGTCCCAAATGTATATTTGAATCATGTAAATTGTATTAAATTATACCAATTCTACCAAATATGTGTATGTAGACTTATGTATCTGTTACATGAACCCACTGATATGCCCCCCTTTTGAGGTGAGGGAATTGTTATCTGATAGTTATGTTATCTCAAAAGGATAAGAAAACCATGCTATATTTGTATCAATCATGTAGTAATGAAACATATAATTCAATCATGTATAAGTAGATGTATTAATGAATCTCATAGTACCCAAACATAAAAATCCCTATGACAAATGATATGGATCATATAAACATCTAGAAGTAATAATATAAGCTCAACAAACAATCAAACACACACACAAGAGAACTCAATGTTAGGAAAAAGGGGCTCTAAGGAGAAGTCAAACAAGGTGCATGTTCAAAATTTTCACACTTAAAGGAGAGGACATGTTCAAATTTCTGCACACTAAAGAAACAATACTCAATGGCACTGGGGCCAACAAACAAGGAATATGTTCAAATGTTCCACAATCTAAAAAGATATCAAACAAGAAGTACACTCAAGTAAGCCATGTAATAAGATGAATAAGTGAAATATAATCAACTGATATAAACATATCATACTAGTCCTTGCATACATGTGTTAGAAAAATCTCCTATAGGATAACATATCTAGCACACTGTGTAAGATATAAACATGAGTACAGACATGTGTAAGTGTTAGTATATAAGATCAACATGATAATGTAAAATGATCATAAAATAATAAAATTGGTATCAATTGTGATCAATAGAAGTAGACACCAATGTAGTGTGTCACGTGAGTATAAAAAAGGTCAAAAATCTATATGCTAATGTATCATGGATCTAGTGTATGCATGTATCACACTCAAGTACCCTTGAAACATGTGTGTGTAGAAAAGAAATGATATGCTATATACTAACATCATATGTAAAATCTAGTAAACATGTGAAATGCTAACTATTTTTTTGTTTTATTTGAATGTTTTTGTATTTTCTTGTTTTTTTTTAATTTTTCTTAATTTTTTGCATTTTAGATTGATTAGAAAAGAAGCTAAAGACAAGGGAAAAGTGATACTATAATATAATGATATAATCAAGGGGATGTCTCTTTGTAGGCCCTATATCATGTGTGTCATAACCCTCAATTATATCGGCATGTTCATCCTACATATTGGTTGTGTCATTCCAATCATCTTTTGCAGAACCATAGGTAGCATAGGAAAGGACTAACTTCTTTGGTTGTTCCTAAACCTATGATATACATTTTGAACATCTATGTATGAAAAACCAATTTCACTATTAATTAAATTTTTTATTTTTCTATTCAGGTTAAAGTAATAATATGTATGATGCTCATGCATTCTACGATATGCACAATAGTATCTTGATCTTCTAATAGGATATATAGGAGGTAATTTTATCACTTTGTTTTGAAGCATTTATCTTAGAATTTCAAATGATATTTTATTAGCCTTTTGTTCAATTTTTAAAGTACTAGTTATAGATGTATTTTGTTTTGGCTTCCAGTCTTGTTAGGCATAAAATTCCTATATGAAGATGAAAACACGTGATTAAAACTAGCATATTTTGTATTATGTATGTATGTAATATAATTTTCTAATGATGTGATATTTAAACCATAATTAGTTTTCAAATCTTCTATGATCCTTCCCATAATGATGATTTGATATTTAAGGGCTTCAAAAACATAAACCCTAGTTACTTTGGATTGAATATGCATACACACATCATATATCAGAGATGTGGGAGGTGGAGGGGATTGAGGAAGGGTATTTGGTTACCTTATTTTAGCACTATGGGATGGGCTACCTTACTCCTTAAAGTAGTGATAACATGGACCTCATTAGAGGGATGGTATCTATCACCATATAAAGAGTTAAGAGGAGGATTTATAGGATCTTGAAGATATGATTTCTCTTGCTCCCATGTCCTACTTGGTTTGACAAAATTTTGCATTAATGAAGCTTGTTTAGATAGTTGGATAGTTATTGAATCATAGTCATAAAAAATATCTATATCATCCATGACTATAAAAATAGGAAAAAGTGTAATGTTATAAATAAAATCATGGAAAATATTTTATAAAAAGAGCATGAAGGCTAGGGAAACAAGGAGAAAATGAATCACCTATATGCCGATTAAAAAATCAAATATGGAAATTAAATGTAGCAGTCTGAAACCCTAGAAGGTTAACACCCTAGAGTAAGCTATGGTTTCTTAAGAAGACTCAAAGGTTGGATTCACCAAATGTTTAACCCTTTTTAGAATTAAGGGTAGGAGAATAACATAATAAACTAAGCAATAAACTATTCTAGAAAGAAGGCTGATTAAATTATTTAGACTCACAACACCCAATTACAATGTTGAATTATAGAAATATGCTAAATATAGAAAGTACAATGCCAAAAAGTAATTTGATTTCTTAAACATGAATAAGAGATAATATTAGCTTATTCATTGATGCAAAGACATATCTAGAAAATGTATGAGTAGAATCAGTTATGTTGATGCTCAAGTACAATCCATCATATTCTAGAAATCAACTCTCTATTAGCTCAGACACTATCATTAAAATATAGACAACAACATAAATGCTTATGTCCTAGTTTCAATGCTTCATCTATTAATGAATTACATGCCATTTTATATAAAATCCACTTGTACATGGTACGTCTTACTATTGAATTACATATTATCTATTGGGATCACATGCATAGGTTCTAGATATCAGTGTCTAGCTCAACACCGTAGGTCCTCTAGTTAGGGCATGTGATCTTGAAAAACAAGGGTTAGTGAGCTCAAGTGAAGTCAAGTTTCCTTCAAAGACCCATATATCAATAGGTGTTACCTACATAGCCATATAATCTAAATAAAGCCTCAGGTCGATGTAGTTCTCCCCCTTATGTGAGTTTGTGTGTGAATAATGGTGTAATATACTATATACGAGTGCATATAATGACCTAACCTTCAAATTGACAAATAATGATCATGGGTTACTCTTTTAATGAGTCAAACCTATAATAAGACTATTCTTATGATTTTTATATAAATAGGGAAGAATAGTGTAGTATAACCTAGTTGTGTAAATGATTTAGTGAGCTTGATAATTGTTTGCTTGGTAGTTGTTATATGTCTAAATGAACAGGATTTATTTTATATTTATTTCATACCTTTTGAAAATATATCATGAGAGAGTTAATTAAGACAAATAATTTGACCCACACATATCTAAAGATTTATAAATTAGAGTATTTGTAAGATACAAACACTATAGTTAAACCTGGGACACTAGCTATAAATAGTAGATAGAGTAGAACTAGACTTCTTTTTGGCTTCTAGATCCTGATAGTGTTTATATCAAACATCATGTTATGCATTTATTATGATCATATAAAGAAGAGATGGTATATTCACCCTATTTACTTGTGTTATCAACCTTTTATACTCAGATTTGGTGGCTCTAAAGTCTACTCAAAAGATCTCTACTTCTATGGCATTCTTCCTTGCCGAACTTAACTTAGCCTCAATGTCTTCTAAAGTTAATCCTTGTAGACTCTATTTGAAGTTAGCTGAGGCTTATTGTAGTATTTGATAAAAAATAAACCTAGATACCAACTTCCCTATACCATCCCATGTATGCATTAACTCTAGTTCATTCAAAATCTATACTACCTGCTTCTCTTATTCATTTATCTTCGAGACGAAAACATCAACATATGTTATCCATTCCTTTGCCTCTTGAGTCCTGATGACCACTAAATTAAATGCATTTACTTCCTCTATGGGTGACATCAAGATCATATGGCTGAAATCCTTATTGGGAGTTTATAAAACTAAAAAATAGCTTGGTCTTATCTTATTTTAGAAACTTAAATAATTTGGTTATTATAGTAGCTTGAAGGGCCAATTTTCACTCAAAAAACCAATAGTTTCTAATATCTCATACGAACTTAAGGCTACATTCTAAACATCTTTCTCAATTTGAGAGGAAACATGAATTACCTATTATTGTTTCCTAAGGTTCTCTAGTTCTTGATGCAACTCTTTCCTTGCTTGTTCAGTACCCTCACGAAATGCTCCACTATGGGTATCCATATAGGACTTAAATTCCTGAATGAAAGGGGAATGACCTATTTTTTTATCTTGCCTCTTTGAAATAGAATAGACTTATTCTCTTTCTTCTAAATGTATACACCTAAATCTGGCCACCAATAACCTTCAATCAGGGTTTTGACCAATTTCCACCAAAATGCACAATTTGGTTTAAAAACACTAAAACACATTAAAATATTTGAAACTGACATATTCAAGTGTTTATTTTGTCCAAAGTATCCTTAAATTGGGTAATGCAATTTATGGGCCAACTAAATTTGATCAAATCATTTCGAGTCAAAGTGTCATTTTTGCACCTAGGTGCTCTAGATTGCTCTTTTCTATCAAATTTCTTGTACAAGGCATATGCCTTTGTTATTTTGCATTGACAACATCCTAAATGGGATAATGGTTCCAAAACATATAACATCAACTTCCAATTCCAATCTAGTCAAATTTCAAGCCAATAATATGACATTTTGATTAATTTGTGCACAAATTACCAAAGTTTTGCATCAAAGTTGACTAATCATGTTTAAGGCTAATTAAACTAAATCAAGAGATTAAGTTAATATTCCATGGAACTTGTTGAATAATTTTTTTTTATAAATTTATTGTCATTAACTACATCATCAAATGACATCATCCTATGGGGTGGCATCCACAAGCCATAAATATTTGAATTAATGTCTCCCATACCTCATTAAAACCCTCCATGCCTAGTTGATGCCCCTCTATCCAAAATATTGATGAGCCTATTTATGAATTTTAATTACATAATTTATTTAATCCTTATCCACACATATTCATCTTAGGATAGATGGTTCAGGTTGATTCTAAACCATTCCAAAAATCTATAAAGAGGAGGCCTTGCCTATTGAATTTTAAGCTTTTTTATGCCAAACTTATAATGCCCAAATGCATTCAAAAATTCATTTAAATTAGTGTTATAATTTCAAATTATTTATCCAAGACAAAGCCAAACATAGTGCTAAGGAGAGATGGAGGTATCCACACTTCATTGATGTAGACTTCATGAGCACAAACCGAGCAAGCCACTTCAACAAACTATTTGGAGCATCCAAGGAAGGTAAAAGAAGGTTTATTTTACATTTTTGTTGTGTTTTTGATTCTAATCTTGTTAACTAAGCTCCCCCATTGAGATATGGTTAAGGTTTTAGCTATTAGCATGTTATTTTGATTTTGATTTCATATACTAACACAATACTAATCTCCCCTTATTTCAAATTCCCAATTCACATAATGGCACCCTTAGTGGGACCTACCCTCACAAATTTGGTAAAATTGGACATATAAGCAACCTAATAACCATTGTCATGCAGGATATTGGAGTGTGGAAGTAAATAAGGCAAAAATTTAATTAAAAATATATTTTTTTTATAAGTCACAGTTTTGTTCTCGGGACTTTGCAGCCCAACTCGCCTGTGCAACCCAACTCGCTTGTAAGCCCAACTCACCTATCAACCCAACTTTCCTATCATCCCAACTCACCTATCCAAACCAATTAACCTTTAAACCTAACTCAACTATCAACCCAACTTACCTATCAACCTAACTCGACTATCAACCCAACTTGACTATCAACCTGAGAGCTAAATTCTTAATGTCATTTGCTCAAACTCCTAAGTGCTTCAAATTAGGTCATTATAATCTTATTTTTTCAAGTTGAGGGGGTAATTTTGAAGTATATTTAAATGATTTTGACTAACCACACACCTTTAAAATTGGGTTTACAAAGAACTTGATCAAAAATCATGCACACTTCAAATTTAACTTAAAATGAACATGTCATGTATCTCACACATTTAAATTGGTGCCTAACATAAACCTAAGATTTAGATAAGTCTTAGGTAATTTTCATTTAGTGCTTAAAACACATCATAAATCTAATAACCTTTTCAATTTGGTGTTTTAAACATGAATCTAGGCTAAGTCTTGAATCTTTAATTTGGGCTTAAAATAAACTTAGTTTTTATTGCTTCATGTGGTATTTTTTTGTGTGAAATATTTTCCATTTTCACACTTAAATTCAAGGGGATAGTAATGAACCTAATCACACATTTCTAATTTAGTGCAACAAATAAACATCACTTCAATTGTTTGCAAACTTGATTTTTGATTGTTTTAGCAAAAAGAGATGTGCATGTATGCTCTCCCATCTGTCCCCTTTAGGGAACTTTTGGGATCAAAAGTGCCATATAATCATAATTTGAGCCTAGTCCAAGGCATAAAAATAATGTCATCTAAATCACTCCCCAAAAACTCACAATAGTTTAGGTGACCTTGAAACGACCCTAAAGTCTTTCTATTAAGTCATTTATTTTTATGCAAATTTGGATTGCAAGGGCGATTTCATTACCTCCCACAAGTTCTATAGGGAAGCTTTAACCTAGAGTTTCATGTCCTAGAAGTGAATTCAACCACTCCTACTAGGATAAAAGGTTTGAGCTGTTAAACCACATTCTAGTGTTGGAGTTGTAGATGGGATGTATCTGCACTTTGGACATCACACTATATTGATCAAGTGATAAATGTAGTGGTTGCAAAAAGGACAAGACCTTTTTAAAATTAGACAAGTATCATGGAAACCCAATTACATGTGTTTATTTTTCATCATGATGTGAAATTCATTAGGTAATTGATCCATCTAGAACGTTCAAAAACTAATTAGTTTTAGTCAACCCCACATTGCCATACCCTTGCTAGGATTTAAACGACTATACTTAGTGTATTTTATTCATTTTTACTTGGTATTATTTGAGACTAAAATCTGATTGTTTGTTTATAAATCATGTCAAAACCAATTTATTTAGATATCACTCTTTTATCTAAAGAGGCGTTATGCTAGTTTTTTTATACCACACTCGTACCTTGAAATTTTTACTAACCTTGTTTGTGTGTGTTTCATTTGAGTTGCAGAGGGTATTGTTACATTGCCCAAAAACATGTCAACCCATTTTGCCTTTGAGTCTTTGAGACATAAAATTGATCACATCATTCAAGCATGCTTACACTGTTAAGCTACTCAATTGGTTTCAAAACTTGTTTACCATTGCACCAAAAACTATTTATTTCAGACCATGTCATATCAATCAACCATTTAGACCTTGTTTATGCACCGTCATGCTATCCAATATTGTATATCTTGTTTAGTCAAATCTTAGTCTTCAATGTTGAGTTTTTAATTAACCTTGTCAAAATTTGGATTCAAACATTGATTGATTTCTGTTTAGACCTCAATTCATGGGACTGATACACAAATATTTCTCTTTTGGGTTGCATAACTTCAATTAATTGATTACCCAAATTTGAAGACTATTGATGGTTTGTTTGTTTAATACCTATCCTCATCATTGTTTTTTCTTTGTTTGAGATAACACATCCTTTCTCCAAAATCCTTTTGTTTATTTCCTTATACCAATTGATCATGTTTATGTTTGATTCCATGTGTTGGGTCTATGTCAAATTTGTTTCCAAACTTGTTAGATTAAATAAAATCACATCATGCCTTTGTTTCAAGTTTAGATTTTAACTTCATTTGGCCAAAATTCCTAGCACAACCTATTAGATCCTAGCTTTTGACCTTGCATTTGGACAAGAGACCTAGTGACTCTTTTTCCCTTTTCTAGTTTAGACCTTGTTCAGATCACTTTGACCTAGACCTTTGACATGAAAATTTTTACTCAGATGTTTGACCATTTGTGTGTATGACATTTGACATTTTATTTTAGACTATTTTATGCCAAACCTTAGCACAAACCATTTTGAAGATACAACTCCATGATCAAATCATTGTTTGGAGATACAACTCAACCTTCGACCAAGTTAGACCAAGTTTGAAACATTTTATCCTTTAGACATAGTTTTTTAGAGTTTGTATAACTCTAAGCCTTTTTGTTTTAGAGATTTTATGATTTATGTGGATATGTCTAGCTACACTTATGGTAGAGTCACGTATAATGCAACTTATGTTAAAAAGGTCGCATAAAATCCCACTAGGAACCCCTACAGAGAAAGATCTTCTAAGGAGTTTTATTATTCTCCCTACAATACTCCATATGGGGGACATAGTCAAAACCCAAAAAATCCAAATCAAATTACCAATTGGGATGATATGGTTTATGAGGAGGACTTTGAAGACCCAACTATAGATAATATTGTTTGAGATACGGATCCATATCCTCTTTACAAAAATCAGTACACATAACATATTTAAGAACCAACTTATGATCAAAATCAAGATTGGGATGATATGGTTTATGAGGAGGACTTAGATGCATTGGATTTTGCAAGCAATCAATCTCCATAATGCCCCATTACCATTCCAAGACCTCATCCTTTGGCTTGTGTTAGTAACCAATACCCATACCACCCTGTTGTTACCATTTTAGGACTTCATCTTTTGGCTCATGTGAGCAATCATGCTCCCCAATGCCCTACCATTACCCAACCCTTGATTATTATTCATCCATTACCAATAATTCACCACTTTAGAAAACCATAGGCCATTCCTCATCTAGTACCAATCCCATCAAAACCTCTATCGATCCAATCATTTGAAGACCAAGCTATGTTCAAAATTGGTATTTTTTAACTCATTGGAAACTAAGGCCAAGAGAACCAACCAATCCAAGATGTTTTTTTTAAACCAACCACTTGTGATAATTCAATCTGTGATAAATCACCCATTGATCCTATACCTATTGCCAAGAAGTCTCACTCTAATGAGCCATTCTTTTTTGAGTCACTTCTTAATGATTATAACCACCTTTGGGAAAATCATTACCTTGACTATATGCCTATTTTTCAAGATCCTCCTATTAACAAGCTAATTTATAAGGAGTTTTCTCTTGATCTTTTTCCCATCCTAGAGGGGTGCCATTTTGACAAACTAATTTTTGTGGATCCCACCATGCCATCACAGACTGTTACTTGTCCAATACCAAACATTCAACAAGACATCATTATAACAGAGTACCCATCAGATGAAGAATCAGAGTTAGAGTGAGGTTCTATTATTGAACCAACATTAGATTTAGCATCAGAATTAGAATCAACATTAGTCTTAACCTTAGATTTAAATTCCATTGAGTTGGAATCATATTCATATACAAAATATGTTCATGACTGTGATAACATTGGTTATGCATGCCTTGTAGATAATTTTGAATACATTTGTGATCCTTTTATGGTTTTTGAGGATGAGTACTTCAGCTTCAACACAAGTTATCCTAGTATCTTCTATGAGGATTATGCAACCTCTCCCCATTCCATTATCATTCCATAGGCCATTACCATCAACTAACATAACATTATTATTGACATTTCATCTCCCACAAGTGTCGATTATGATCGACAGAATCATACTTTGTTGAATTGCATCCATGGAGACTTAGCAGTTGAAGAAGAGAAAGGAGCCCAAGACCACATTCATGTAGAAGAAGAACACTCTCCTAGTGAAACCTTTTTGAAGGCACTAGGAGACAATAAAAGTTTAAACTCAACATCTTCTAGTGAATTTTTTTAAAGCACTAGAAGATAGTCAAAGTCAAAAGATAATGTTTATTAGTGAAACCTTTTTGGAGATGCTATAAGAAAATCAAGATAACTTCATTGGTGAAAACCTCATCAAGGCATTGATAGCTGAGCACAAAATCTCTTCATTGCCCGATGAAGATAAAATCAAAGATCAAATCAAAATAGATTTTTATCTATAGCGTAATCAGATGGTAGCTACTTTGAAGATCAAATAATAGAAAAATATGGTGGTCCTGTTGAGAGAAAAATTCTTTAGCCCTGCCACATCCAAAGTTATGTCAAATCCAACATCAACAATATTACATATGACTGAAAGTTTTGATCTTCATTTGTTTCCTCTCCATCATTCATTCCATTATCATCCACCATTCCATTTCACAATTAAACCTACCATCTATTATTTTTCATTTTTTACCATCCATGATCATACTTTCCTTTTTAGAGGCTAAAAAGATACATTATCTTTACATTTGAAGGAATCAAAATCCATGACTAATGAAGATCACAAAAGCATTCTTGACAACCCAATCTGTAGGTATTTATTGACAAAGAAACTATTCAAATGAAGTGTGGGTTGGTAATTAACATGATCAAGTATTCTATTTGTATCATTTGTTGATTATGATATGCATCTCCATTTCAGTAGTAATAACAAAATCATATTCCATTTACCATAGCTAGGCCAAACACATCAAAAACCAACAATCACGTAGACCAAAAACATGTACCATACCATTTCATTTGCCATATTCCTTTTGTCATTCTTGCATATCCTTGCCAGTCACCCCATCACTTGGGGGAAACCCTCTTACCATTTTATCCAATCTATCAAAACCATCATTATCCTAGAGCAAGACCATTCTATTTTACCATTCCATTCCTATCTAAACCAAAGCCTATTTTTATCCATCCTACCCAATCCTATTTTGATCTTGGTTACTTTGGTTCTTCCTATAATTTTTGTGAGGGAATTCTGATCAAGTTTTAATAATCAATTAAGTCTGTGTTTAACTAATAGTCTATGAAAGTAGTGTGATAGTTGATCTGGTAAGATATCTTTCATTTTCCATCTTATATCAAGTTGGTTTATGTGATCTTGATTATAACCGCTTATGGGCAAATCAATGTTTCACTAGTCTTGCTACTAATTATAACTATCTGTGGGCAAATTAGTATCATTGATCTATGCCATTATATCCTAGTTATAACCACCTATGAGCAAACTAGGGGCAACATTTGTTTATCATGCATTGTTGCATCACGTTGCCATTGTTGTTTTCATTTGATTAGCCATTTTTTGAATTTGAGAACTTGTTGGGACCTAGTTGGTTTTTCCTCACCTTTTGTTTGGATGGAATTACTGTGACTTGAGGTCATTTTGAGACTATGTAGGTCATGCTCAATTCATGTTGAGGTCACCTCAGTGTTCCTTTTATATGTGCTCTCATCATTTTATGAGCAACATAAGCCACACTCTCACTATTTTATGAGCACCCTAAGCCACACTCTCATCATTTTGTGAGAAATATAAGCCACACTCTTAGAATTTTATGAGCAATCTAAGCCACACTCTCACCATTTTGTGAGCAACCTAAGCCATGCTCTCATCATTTAATGAGCAATCTAAGCTAAACGTTCTTGCCATTTTATGAGTAGGCATCTTGTCATTCTCTAATGAGTTAAGTTACCTAAAAATACCAAAAACATTCAAATATTTCAAAATCCGAAAAAATTTGTCTTGTTTAAGCCTAGTCAGTTATCCTCTATCTGCCATATCGGGGCAAAGTCATTGTTAGGATGCTTTCTTTTGCTTTTATTTTCAAACTTTTTGTTTGTTTGTTTATTTTAGGTTAGTTGTTTGTTTGTTTATTTTTCTATTTTTTCACTTTCTTGTTTGTTGGTTTTTAGCACTGGTGCCTCGACTTAGTCTATATGCATTCATTAGGTGATTCCTCAAACACATTATTATTGAGTCTATCCATATTCATATGTCAACATTGTCATCGTGATGTTTATCATTGGTGCATTATTTTTGAGTGTTTATTGGATTGAGAGTTAGTCCTGACACATATTTTAGGATAGTCTTCATGATGTTCTATCATGATGCCTACCATCACATGCTACAACAAAAATCAGCTTGAAGAAGGACTACAAGCAATGGAGCTATAGAAGTTTCTCCTTGGCACCTTGGTAAATCTTTCCATCCCACCCTTGATCAAATCAACCCATTGACCATTCTAGTTATATCATTAATAATAAGGATGAGCATCTCCACATTAATAGGTACAATTGAATATTTTTCAATGATCAAATCTTATTCTTCTATCCATCCCTTTCATCATTTTGTACATCCTCATATGCCTAGTTGTTTATGGCTTCTTTAGTCATTAGATCATCATATATACATTTGCACCCACTCATATTTAATCTATATTCTAGGTTATATCCTTGAGCTATGCTTACTAATCATCCCTAACTAGGGCACAATCATCTTTAGCCAATCCAGGTTTTCTTAATGATTATAACCGCATATGGGTAAATCATTATTTTGACTTTTATTCCTGATTATAACTACCTTTGGGCAAATCAGTAATCCTTTTTAAATAAATGCATGCAATTTTTTTTCATTTGGATTAATCTTAACCATGGGTTAATTCTACCATTCTTCTTGCTTCTTTTCAAGGGACCGTTCATCAATAAATATGATGGCCACTCCCTTGAGAGGGCATCATCATAGGCTTCCCAAACACTCTTTAGAGCTTTTTCTTCAACTATCATCTTATTTTTGGCATACAAGCTATCTCTCATTATTTTAGAATACATTTCTTTGCCTATGGTTTTCTAAATCTTCCTAAATAGGGGAAAACTATAGACACCTAAATCTAGCCACCAATAACCTTCAATCAAGCTTTTGACCAATTTCCACCAAAATGCACAATTTTGCTTAAAAACACTAAAACACATTCAAATATTTGAAACTGACATATTCAAGTGTTGATTTTGGCCAAAGTATCTTTAAATGGGGCAATTAAATTTATAGGCCAACTAACTTTGATCAAATCATTTCGAGTCAAAATGCCATTTTTGCACTTAGGTGCTCTGGATTGCTCTTTTCTATCAAATTTATTGTACGAGACATATGCCTTGATTATTTTGTGTTGACAACATCCTAAATGGGATAATGGTTCCAATGCATCTAACATTGACTTCCAATTCCAATCCAGTCAAATTTTGAGCCAATAATACAACATTTTGACCAATTTGATTAATTTGTGCACAAATTACCAAGGTTTTGCATCAAAGTTGACTAATTATGTTTAAGGATAATTAAACCAAATCAATATATTAAGTTAATTTTCCATGGAACTTGTTGAATAAATTATTTTTATAAATTAATTGTCATTAGCTACACCATCAAATGACATCATCCTATGGGGTGGTATCCACAAGCCATAAATACCACAAATATCTGAATTAATGCCTCTCATACCTCATTAAGACCCTCTATGCCTAGCTAATGCCCCTCTATCCCAAATATTGATGAACCTATTTATGAATTTTAATTACATAATTAAATTAATCCTTAGCCACACATCTTTAACTTGAGATAGATGGTTCAGGATGATTCTAAACCATTCCAAAAATCTATAAATAGGAGGCCTTACCTATTGAATTTTAAGCTTTCTTATGCCAAACTTATAATGCCCAAATGTATTAAAAAATTTATAACAATTAGTGTTATAATGTCAAATTATTGAGCCAAGCCAAATCTAAACATGGTGCCAAGGAGAGATGGAGATAACCATACTTCATTGATGTAGACTTCATGAGCACAAATCAAGCAAGCCACTTCAACAAACTATTTGGAGCATCCAAAGAAGGTGAAAGAAGGTTTCTTTTACATTTTAGTTATGTTTTCCATTCTAGTCTTGTTAACTAATCTCCCCCATTGAAATATGCTTAAGGTATTATCTATTAGTGTGTTATTTTGATTTTAATTTTATATATTAAAACAATACTAATCTCCCATTATTTCAAATTCCTAGTTCACACTAAAATCAAGCTCTGCCTAATGTTGTCTTCTGTCTTTCTTTTCCTCACCCTTTGTATAAAGCTAATAAACCTATCAAATAAGGAGCTCACAATGGGAATCTCAATTATCTTTAGGTTTAGTATCTTATAATTTGATGTTCCTAGTTCGTTGGCCCAGTCTGGAAGGGTCAAATTTGATGGGTCTAGTGGTTATGTTTCTATCTAGGTGTCCTTTGCAAGCTCAGTCTTATGAGCTAGTTTGGGTATGGTATGCCATAATATTTTTGACCAGTTTACATTTCCCAAATATAGCATTGGGTGGACAATGTAGACTAGGTTATTCTTTGGAGTCTTATTAGTGTCTACCACTATCATGGTTTGTATTTCCCCTGATGAAGGCATAGGTGAGCTCAACTGAGTAGAAGATGCTAAAAATTAAGTGCTAGGTTGGCTAGTAATATTAAAAATAGAGGTGGAGACCAAATGAGTAATTATAACAATGGATGTAGAGATAGGTCCAAAAGGAGGTAGGGACATAGTAGGAAAATAAGTGATAAATGGTAATGTAATAATAGGAGGGTGGTCTAAGGGAGCAGTAGGTAGAATACCCTTACCTGATTGGTCACCCCTAAGGGGTACCTTTCCTTTTAGTCCTCACAAGTTTAAAACATTAACTTGTTGTAGTTATTATTCATCTACCTTATCCCTTGGCTCACCTTCAATTCAAGGTTATGATTGCTCACTTGGTCCCTCTATGGATTGCACTTAAGGCATCCCCACCTTGGATTTTCTCTTATAACATATGGTTGTATGATCAGCTAAAGGAGAAACCACTTGTTGGGTAGGAAGAGGGATTATCACACTGGATGTTGTGGATGTTGGAGTTACCATAATGGGTGCAAGGTCTTCTTCATCATATAATTATAAACAAATAATATCCTCTTCTTTCCCAATAGAGTTGTCTTTGGCATGAATTATTTCTTCTACACGTTCCTATTTTATTTTCCTCAATTCAATTATGGACACTTAAATTTAATGAGTTTCTGCTTCTACTTGTGTTGTAGCAACTGGTGTTTCCCCTTCACCCTACTCTTACTCTAAAACCATCATCATAGTGGGTGGATTTTATGAGTCTTGACTTTGATCCTTCGGTTGCTGGAAAGGTTTATTATTCTAAAACTCTAAAGAGGTCCATCCCCCTGGTGTTGGGATTCTGTATTTTGCTTGTTCAAGTGTGAAGGAAGAATCTAATTGAATTATCTTGAGCGATTCCTCACTTTTTCTAGCAGTCTTAGACCTTTCCTTGACCTTGGCATCATCTTTTTCATTAAGGAATAAGAAGTCATGGTCATATGGATCATGCTTGTAGTGAATACCCAAGTTGTGAACACATTGTTTCACTCTACCATGGGGGTCCCAATCCCTATGGGGAAAGATAACTAAGGCATAGGATTTCTTGGCACCTCCAGCCTCTCCAAAGTGTTTATAGAAGGTGTAACACATCCTCCCAATTATGATATGGAAGCCATGAAAGGTCATCTTCTTGATTATAGTTAAGTCTTCATCAATCCCCTTCCATAACTAATAGGTAATTTCTTGTTTAGCCACCTTATCAAGGATGTACTTCAAGAGGCATAGAGGATCGAACCTATGCCCAATTACCATTATCATGGTATAATATAGATATAGCCAGTAATTGCCCAAAGACATGAGTGTGTTGGTAATATTCTTAGATATTTTGGGTAGAGGTTTCTTATGAATTGATCTCTAAACCTAGGGATATAAATCTTCCATAAACATAAATATGAAAAAAAGAATAAATATCACATACTCTATTTTTGATGTATTCAGGATTTGGATCCTAGAGAGACCCATTATGTCTGTAGATGATACCCATGACCACATATATAAGGCAAGACATCATGTAAAAATTTCCACCTTGGGACTTCGTGTCTTTATGAAATATTAGTTTATGTAATTGGGCACTGATAATTTCCCCTAGTGCAAAGGTGAGTTCTAAGGTGATTAATAGGAAGTGGATGCTTGGGTGACCATAAAAGTGATTCAACAGTGCCATACCAATGCGAATTCCCATCCAAAATATGGTAATGGGAATGATATTCTTGTCTTTGAGGGAAAAGGTTTTTCTAGGGAGAAGCTATTTGCTCATTGTTTATTCTGCATTATTGCTCTTCCTTCAAAGGGCTACGCTACATAAATTAAAGATGGCATTTGGGATGGGTAAGTGTAAATACCTTTGGAATGCTTCCCCTAATATGTAGGTAATAATGGTGCTATTATTTTTTTAGTGAAGGAAACTACCATCTGTAATCCTCCCTTCGAAGAACAAATCACATAGAAGGTCAATTCATGACATGACCTTAAGTTTGGCAGCTACATAATGATGTGCTTGGTATTTGAAAAGAAGCATGCCACCTATAACTTATCTTTCCTTTTGAGAGATGTCTTCCTCATAGGAAAATTGGTTGATACTGTCTATATCCTCCCATAGAGCCGAGTAGTTAGCGTAGGTACCATCAAATACTGATGCATCAAAAATAATATCCATATATTTTGTTGAGTCTTGATAAAGAGTTTGTATGGTGCTTGAGATCCCTTGTATGCTCTAGATGAAGATGCTATAGTTATATCTTAGCACTAGTTTAATTTAAGCTCCTTGTAATGGTGGCTTGGAACTCTATTACATAAATTACAACTTGTTTGAATATAACTGGAGCTTGAATTCATAGAGGGCAATACTCACTTGAGCTCATTATCAATCAATGGTCATGAAGTTGGTTTCTAGCTTAAGTTTATAACCTTTTAGCATTCAATTTTAGTTTATGTGTCATTAATCACCAACAACGATAAGCTTGTCACCTTTATTTAATTCAAACTTGACCACTTTGGCCTAGTGGGTATGCTACATAGGATGCTTACTCATTTGGGGGGTGCCATGGTGTTGCTCTTTTTGACACTTGTAAATGTGTGTTTGAGTTGGGCATTATCACTTGTGTTTGGGTTGAATCCTTGATTTTTTTTTTGAGCCAAGAGTTCTAAATGAAAGACTCTAAAGATCAAAATGTTCTTTGGGGATATTTGTAAAACTTTTCTCAAAATCTAAAACACCAAACACTTTTATTGAAGACTAAATCATCATTTGGGAGGATTTATCAGAGAAAGTTACCGAAGGTGAGATTTTTGACCAGAAAGATCTCAAACAAAATTTACTGAAGATAATTTTGCCAAGAAATGTTTTGAAGATGAAAATACTAAACAAAATTTCCTAAAAGAAAGCTGTCAAATGAAAGCTACCAAATGAAAGGATCCAAAGAATATTTCACCGACACAAAGTTCTCGAACCAAAAATCTTGAAGACCAAAATGCTGAAGACCAAAGTGCTAAACAAAAGTTCCCAAAACAAGTATCTAAAAACTAAAATGTTCATAATCCTTAAGACCAATATGCCAAAGACCTATCATACATAATAATATTCCCAAAACTTTCATTAATAGATTAGTTCCAATAAGTGATCCTAATGAAAATGGGTTGCAAGAGGAAAATAAGTTCTACAAAGGTGATTTTATACCAAAGACCTTAAAATTTACATAGATAATAAAATAAGATAAACATGCATGTACATCTTACCATGAATAAATCTTCCAAAAAAACAAAAAGGGGGGTCCCCATTTATCCATCAATAATGCAAGGTGGGGTGTGTTGAATACAACAAATGGTGACTCATAGGGGTGAATACTCTTGAGTGTTCAAGAACCCAAAATTCATGGTTTCAAAATCCCAATATCAACCATGAACCATGCTATAAAAAGAAATGATTAGATAAAAAATATGAAAGAGACTTTTTGTAGCTTCATACAAGATACTTTCTTTTGCCCATACCTAGGACTAGTGTGTGTCAAAGTGATATGTTTTACTACTTATCAAAGTATTTTTTCAAAGATATGGGATGAGTTGTAGGTTTAATTCTAATTAGGCATTAAGTTATCATAAATTTGGGGAGCTCAATCATTGATTTGCTACCAGCCAGGTGTCCATATCCCCAATAGAGATACATTTGATCACCCTTCCATCCTTCCATCATATTTTTTCATGATGCATGATACATTGATCTTGTTTCGTCATGTAGGATTTTAATCCCTTTTGATTTTATTTTATACTTTTGGATTATTCCCTTTTTACCCTTTATTTTTTTATTTATTTATTAATGAAATAAAGAAGAAGGTGACCACCTTGAGATGGTGTTGGTATAATTTGGTTCATCAAAATATCCCTGTCAACTTTACTCATATCAATGGTTATTACCTTAGACAAGTATTATCATTTAATGTGAATTTGATCCAAGGAGATAAGAAAAGCTTTCTAAATTTACATGGATCTATGGGAGTATATTTTATATCCATAGTGAAATCATTTGATATATAACACTGTTATGGTTAATTGTCTCATTGCTTACCTAGAATAAGAATTTTGATGTACAAGGTGTAACACCCACTGATTCAAGTTGAATTCAAAACATAGTTTCGAGACACCACTCAAATAGGTTTTTTTTGGTTATAATGGAAGTAATCAATCAGATTTCCACAAAACCAAAAGGAAAACTTATTCTAAAAAGTGATAAACTACCTAAAACAAATAAGAAACTAGACTAATCAAAGCAAAATGTAGAAAACAAGAATGACTAATTTAGAAATCATAGACTATTATAATAAAACAAATTACTAAAAGTAGGAAACTAAATAATAAAACAAATATAACCTACCCCTACCTTTATAGCGACACCTATTTTTACTCAAAGACATCTTTGGATGGAGTATCCACGAAGTAATGCTTCAAAAAATGCCCATTGATTAGATATGTCAATTCATTACCTTAGAGGTCCTTCAAATGGAAAGCATTATTACCCAAGATCTTAGAGATATGATAAGGTCATATCCATAGTGGGGTGGAATTTTCATGTTATCCTTTTTTTTCATGGTATTTGTCCCATGGAAGCACCAATTTAGATATCTTGAATGCTTTGGATTTTACTCTCTTATCGAACCATCTTTTGACAATATCTTGATGCCTGCTAAAATTTTATAGGGATTTAGTCCTAGAATCATCTATTTCTATGTTGTCTAGTAATTTAGATTCAATCCTCTCATTGGGTTCCATGTATTCTTGAATAAACTGATATGTTGGAAGTTTAAGCATGATTAGGAATACTAGTTATCTCCCATAGATTAGTAGATATGGTGAGGCTTTAAGGGGTTGCTTGCACTAAGTTTGATTTTCCCAGAGTGCATATTTCAGTAAGAGATGCCACTCTCTAGGTTTATCCATAGTAGATTTATTGATAGCATCAATGAAGTTCTTATTGGTTGATTTAACTAATCCATTCCCTTGTAGGTAGTGATTGGAGGATGATCTTATGGTGATTTGATTATCATGGGCCCATTTTGTAAATTTATCTGATTGAAATGCTAACCTATTATAACAAACCAATGAAATAGTAGTATCGAACTTGGTTATGATATGCTATTAGATGAAATTGATCACATATTGTGCCCTTGAATTATTGGTGGCTACTATTTTAGTCTATTTAGTGTAGTAATCTGTAGCTGTGAGCATAAATTTATGCCCAATTGAAGAGTTTTGATTGATGATGTTGGTGAAATCTAAGTCCCATTAGAGAAATGACATGCCCTTGATCATAGATTATAGTGGCATTATTGTGTGCACTTCTCTTTTTTCAAATACCTAGCATTCATCAAACATCCTTACGTGGGAGTCAGCATTCTTGAACATTGTTGGCCAATAATAACCCATTATGAGGATTCTATGGGCTCTAGTATTCATAGATGGATGTCCATTACCAATATTTTGATGTAGATTTTTTAGAATATCTTATGTTTTTTCATGTGATATGCATCTTAAATAGGTGCCTTCATAATTATTCCTATAGATAATTCCATTCTTGATCATATAATGAGTAGCTTTGAGCCTCAAGGCTCTCTTTAGCTCTCTTTTGAGTTCCTAGGGACATGTCCCAGTGAGTAAGAACTGAATGATATATGAATACCATTCTTCTTTGGAAACCTATGTTGTGCAAACTTATTCGATGGTGATACATGGTTTTTATTCAGTCATCAACTAAATAATGCCTTGTCCTCTAATGATCTTATCAAGTTTGATCTCAATGTCAAACTCTTATAATTTCACCATCTATTTGCCCCTATTCTCTCCTAACTTGTTATGTCCTAACGTAAGCTTGACAACAAGATCTGGTACAATAGAAATGATTTTATTCTTAATAATATAATGTCAGAACTTCTTTAATGCTTTCACAAGGGAGAAAATCTATTTATCAACTAGGAAATATTTAAGCTCTGCATCCTTTAAGTCTATGCTCATGAAATCAATATGATGTTCGCTCTCCTCCTTTTACGTGAGTACAACATCAATTGTATGTTCTAAAGTGAATGAGTATAGGAAAAAGTACTTAGTGAAATTTAGACTTACCAATACTGGGGCCTGTGGTATATCTTTTTTAATGTCTTGGTTTCAGGTGTCCATTCTACTTTGGCATCTTGTTTAAGTATTGCATTCAGAAGTCTAGCAATTTCTACAAACCCTGATATAAATTTTCTTACAAAATTAATCTTTCCAAAGAAGCACTTAAGCTCATTTTTATTGTTTAGGAACATTATTTTGTAAATTTTCTAAATTATATTCGGGTCAATGGTGATCCCATATTTGGTGATAATGTGACCCAACTTACCTTTAGTAATGCCGAATATACTTTTTTGGGGTTTAATGAGATATCAAACTTCCTGTATCTTTTAAAGATGGACTGAAGATGGTCTATGTGATCAACCCTCTTCTTTGATAAAATAGTGAGGTTGTCCATGTATATGATTATGCATTTACTATTAGCCCTTGGAATGCTTAATCCATTTCTCTTTGAAAAGTAGATCTTACATTAATCAGGCTAAAGGGCATCCACTTATATGCATATGTTCCCCACTTTATGGTAAATGTAGTTTTCATTATATCCTCTAATTAAACTAACACTTGATTATATCTTAAAAATCCATCTAATAAATACATCATTCAAGAACCGCTCATAGTTTGGACCACCTCATCGAATGAGGGTAGAGGATATTTATCTTTCTTAGAAGATTTTTTAAGATTCCTAAAATTGACACAGTTTAATTTCACCAAATTTTTATGATTGAAACTAGGTTAGCCATCCAATTTGAGTGCCTGATAGGAAAGACTATCCTAAAACTTAGTAACTTCTCTACCTCCTTCTAGATCAAAGGTTTTAGGATAGGATTAATCGGTCTTTGTCTCTGCCTAAATGGATTATGGTCTGGCTTAAGTGGAATTATATGGGTGATGACCCTAGGATTAAAGATCCTCAAATCATCATACATCCATGAAATCATGTATTTATATTTAATGATTAGGTCCTTAACCCTTTGTCTCTTGTCTAGAGTGCAGCTTAAACCAATATTGACAAGATGTAAGTTTATTTCATCACTCAAAATCTTTGAGCTGAACTCAGACTCATTAACCTTTAGTTATCTTTGTTATTGCACATAAGGATCCATATGAAAGGATATTTCTAAGGTAACCATCCACAATGGGAGATGATTTTCCTTTAGTTGGATGACATCCTCTTCATCTAATTCTACATGGCACAAATGGCTTCTTTCCTCATCATCAATTATTTGGGACTCGAATTGTCCTGAATTGCTCATAAACTAGATGATATATTGATCATCATTGAACACCTAAAAATTCTCAATGTTGTTTGGTATTGATGGATAAGGTACCAATTTGATGGATAACTTCTGCACTTTTGACTCCTATAGGGGTGCCAAATTTGTTGTTAAAGTGGCTAGTAAGTTAGTATCTTGGTTTTATTCTCTTGAAATGGCCACTGTGTTGAAAGCCTCAAATGATTTGATTAAATCCCAGGCTCTGTGTTTGTATCTATTTAAGTATGATAGCTTATATTGATACTTATTTCTAACTTGGTTGATTACCAGTTTTGAGTCTCCATATACCAACAGTTCCTTGATGTTGTTCTTAAGGGCAAACTACAATCCCAAAATGAGGGCTTCATACTCTCCTCTATTATTATTGCATGGAAATTAGAGCCTACATGTTGCTAGGTACTTTGTCCCTTGTGTATCAACCAACTTAATACCAACACCTAATACTTACGTATCTTATTTTGTCAAAATGAAGGGTCCATAATTGGGAAGGGCCCTACACTTCACGTTTTGTAGTAAATGTAAAAATTCCAAGACTAGGGGATTTGTAACTTACTTTTTCATTAGTGGTGTTGTACTCCGTAATATGGTGTTTCATCTTTGGCTCCTGATCAATTCTAATTTTATTATTAATACCTATCCATATCAACCAAATATGAGAGAAGTCTATGGAAAGATATCCATTAAGCATTTTTAACCAATTTTTGCTCAATAGTATCCCATACCTTTTAGGAATATCTACTAATAGTATGTCGATAGTCATCTGCACACAAGGTTCTAATGTAACTTGGATGTATACATCATTAAGTTCTATCATAGGTACTATTATTTTGTCCAACTATAAAACAATCCTCTTAGATGGACTTGGGGTTAGACCAAGCTTCTGATAAATGGAGGTTGGCATCACAGTGGTTGAAGCTCCAAAGTCCATCAAACAATTGTGTATATTTTTTTCAAACACTTGAATGGTTAGCAATAAAGGGGGAACCTCAGAATTAATTTTATATATGACCTTTGTGTTGGTTGTTTTGGCCTTTTCTTTAATAGACTTATCTATGATAAACTTTCATAAGAGCTCCTTCTATTTTGTGATTTGTGCTAGTTCATGGAGAGTGATATTAGCCTTGATCTTTTTCATACCCTAAACAATACTATATCTTTTATCACTATATTCTTCTCTATGTTGAGGTTGATCATTCCCCTTTGGGGGACGAGGATTGTTATCATCTTTAGGATTTGGGGTAATAACTATATTATTAGAAAGAGTGGAAGTGATGAGAGGTTGTTTGTTCCTCAGATTATAATTGTCCTTACTAAACTACTGAAACACTTGTACTTCATCAGAGTTATCCTCTAGAACATTGTCATATTCATTGGGGAAGGGAAACTCATAAGTTTCAAAGACCATAGCTGAACATGAGGGGATAGACTCATGAAGGAGATCTGAGGGATTCATCATTTGATCTTGTCTGACCATTTCCTTTTGGAAAATTCCAAATGCTACACGAAACTCCACACAGTCTAATTCCCAATGTTATGATGTGTTATGAACTCTACATCAATTAGACAAAGTTGTTTCCATGATATTGATTTTTGGTAGCTTAGTAGACTATTGTTCTACATTATTGGTAGGTTTATTGAAGGGCCTATTATATCTTGGAAAGTTATAATTCTAGTTATAGTTCTAATTGGTGGTATTTACCACCCTTTTCTTTATATTCAAGAAGTCATTGCTCAACTTTTGCACCATTATTTGTATAAAATCTAATGCAGCTTTGGTGGAGTTCACACCCTAAGTGATTGTTATGTTGGAGTGAGTCAGATGTTGATTTTGTTGGTTCTATTGATACCCAGTCCTTTGTGCTTGATTATTCAAGAAACCATAGTTCTAATTTATTGCTTGTTGTGTCATGGGAGGTAGAGTGTACATCTGATTTTGATTGAATGTAAGGACATTTTTATTAACATGTAAAATTTAATTCAAAGATGAAAAACCATAATTAAATGTTTAGCTCCTGATGTCTAAGGATGGAGTTGCTTGTCACCTTTGATAACTTCTTCATATGCTAAGGATAAAGTATTGTCAATAGTAGCTCTTCTTAGAAATACTATAGTGATGGGATCCAAAGTGTTCTTATACATCTCTTTTGTAATATATACTTGCAGTTTGTATGTCATGTTCAACCAAGTGTACATCTTTTGAAATCTTGCATTAAAGTCTTTGATTTACTCATTATGCTCCCTCTTCATGGAGGTGAAATGTTGATACACCAAACTTAGATCAGTAACTTTCCCAAATTGTGTAAGGAAAGTATTTTGACATGTATTCCATGAGGTGATGGAATTTTACTATAAGTCAAGATACCAATCATAACTAGAATCCTATAGAGTAAATGGGAAAAGTCTACATGCAACATCCTCATCTATGACATTCATTAATCTCAGAGTAGCCTTGAAATATTTAATATGTTCTTATGTCATTATCCTACTTGAGGGGGAAAATGTAGGCAAGTATTTCTTTAGGTTCCTTGGTAAATCATGTTTATCTCCAAGGATAACAATAGAATATTTGACTATCCATGGTTGAGCCATGGGATAGTTGATAAGTAGGATGTTTCTTACTGGGTAAGGTGTCCTAGTTTGGTGTCTTTCAAGGATGATCGATACTAGTCTCATACTTCTATGATATGACAAAGGTGAAATCAAAAAGCTAGCTTGGGCCTTAGACCATGTTACTCTTCTAGGCATCTCCAGTATAACTCTATGTAGTGACTAACCTCTACTACTAAAAAAAATGCATAAGTGTTCCCTCCTTATATCACCGACTTTTGTTTTTATTGATGTGGGTTTTATGCACACCACATAACTTGAATGAGGTAGCCTTTAATGTTTTAGGATCTATATGGCAATGAATTTCCACTCTAGGGCATGAGTTGTAGGTATGCGGTTAAAACAACTGATTGGTGGAATAATAGGTTGAGCTTGCATGTTTTTCAACTAAGTATATGGATGGATGCATTAAATATAAAATAAATCCAACATTAAGTGATTTGGATGGGTGGAAGATTACTCTATGATGGGTAAATATCAAAAGAAACTCAAAAAGGAGGGAAAGGTAAGGTAGAAAAGAAAGTCTTGTATTCTCCAAAGATCACTTCTAAAGTTATTTCTTTAGTGGATGAATATATCCAAAACCAATGTTTGTCATTTGTATGTATTTCACACTCACGAACAAGCACAGTTAAGTAGTCTAGAGAAGTAGGTATAGGAAGCTTAGTGGTCTTAGCTAAAAGTTATTCTCTTTAGAGTTGCTATTAAACACCCTTAGTTGAGAGATTACAACTTGACCTAGGAAGGTATCTAGAGTAGGCACAACATGCACCTAGAAGACTATATCGAAAGGAAATACTCCTACACACCTTTGAATATCAATGCAGTCTAAACTTATTGCTTAAATTAATGAAATTTACTAATCTTCAATATATTTTGCACATCTAAGATTAACACATCAATTATAACAACCAAGATTATTCATAGCACTTACACACTTCAAAATTACTAAATTAACATAGACAAGGAAGTTAAAATCTTAATAACATAAGAAAGGAAGAAGAAGAACCAACACAGTTTCATGAAAATCAATGACTCAATTTATTTTTGTATTGATCAAAACTCCACCCCTTTAAAAGAGGGTCTTACATGTATATAAAGACTTGGGGAAGGGATCACCTCATCATCTAAGTGTATTGAAACCTTAGTCTACATTTTTTAATAAACAGAACCTAAGTTTAATTCTACTTTGCAAAATTTCATGTTATAACTCATAGATTACAATAGTCATGCAACGTGTGCATGGTGGCAAAAATATTTCAATTAATTATAATATGAATGTAATAAATTATAACCAACTGTAGCTGGTTTGAATAAATACTACATGCAAACTTGTATACAAAATTAACCTTTAACTAAGGCTTGTTTGGTGGCTGCATGATATTGCTTATTTTCATGGTAGGCATTGAAGTGGTAGCTTGAGTTGAACTAGAAGTTATAGCTGGTGCACTTGTTAAACTAGCAGATAGAGTAGAACTAGACTTCTTGACTTCTAGCTCCTAATAGTCTTTATATCCAATAACATGTTTTGATCTTATTATGCTCATATCAAGAAAATATGGTCTATTCACCATGTTTACTTGTGTTATCAACCTTGCATGCTCATCTTTTGTGGCTCTGAATCCTACCCAAAATATCTCTGCTTCTATGGTCTTCTTCCTCACTGAACTTAATTTAGCCTCAATGTCTTCTAAATTTAAGCCTTACATAATCTATTTGAAATTAGTTGAGGATTTCCATAGCATTTGATCAAAAATAGAACTAACCACCAACTTCCATGCACCATCCCATGCATGTGTCAACTCTAGTTTATTCAAAATCCATATTGCCTACTTCTCTTCTTCAATTATCTTCAAGACCAAAGAGTCAATAGATGTTATCCATTCCCTTACTTATTGGGTCTTGATGACCACTAGATTCAATGTTTTTGTTGCCTCTAGGTGTGACATCAAGTTCAAATGGTTGAAAGCCTTATTGGGAGTATATAAAACTAATAAATTCAACTTGGTCTCATCTTCCTTTAGAGACTTAAACAATTTGGTTATTAGACTAGCTGTTTCTATTCAAATTTCACTTTCAAATTCAAAGGAGAGAAAATGAGAAACTTAGGAAGGAATGGTCAAGGCTTGAAGTGTACCTGGATGTAGTCTGTGCATCATAATCCAGGCACTATGAGTACTCCTCTTTGGCTATGGAGGAATGACACTTGAAAGAAGCTGTCGAACTGGTCACAGTCGCCGACGTCGGTAGTCCTACCGGCGTCGGTTGGTCAAGGTGCCTAGGTCGATTAATCTGCCGACGTCAGTTGGGGTAGTGACCGGCGTCGGTAGAGGCAAAGGTCTTTGGACGAGGTCTGATTAGGTCTGTGGTCTGTGGATAGGGTCTGGTCAAGGTCTGGGTTTATTTGAGTGGTCTTGAGACAAAGTTGTGGACTTAGTTGAATGGTCTGGGGTCTGGGTCTAAGAGTCTGGTTGAATGGATAGAGTGTATGGTCTGACAGAAGACAGAGGCAATAGGGAGATGGAGAAGTAAAGATTTAGGTCTAGCTTGGTTAACAGTCTGGTTTGGGGAGAGGGAGTGCTGAATCTAATTCATAATACTTAGAAGCAAATGACTAGAAAACACAAAGAAAACACAGACAATATACTTACCTGTGCCTTGTTGAAGGTGTGCTACTGATGATTCCCTTATCGGCTGTTGATGTAGCCTGTGTGGAGAACCTATTGCTGATGGAGAACCCTGAAGCTATTGCTGCACTTGAGGGAGAGAGTGAGAGGCTTGATTGAGAGATTTGGTAGATTGATGGATGGTCGAAGACTAAAGATTAAAGGATTTGTGATTTGATTCAGAAATTAGCCGATTGTGATTTTTTTTGGGGTCGTCAAAGAGTCAGAAAAGTTGGTTAAGTATAACCGACGTCGGCGATTCCGCCGGCGTCGGTCGACATTTGACCGATGTGGGCGGGTTTAGAACGGGCAAAAAGAGCCACCAAGCCCATTTTTCATCCTCCAAGTGCACTATCCGTTGGAGAATGTCGAAGGTTGGGCTAAATACGCATGAGAGTTTGTTAGGCAGTTAGAGAGAAGTAAGAATAGGTCTTGGGTGAGTCATAGGATGGGAATTAGTCCAAGGTGAGGTGTCATGGGTGATGTGTCCAAGGAGGGGGGTTAATTCAAAATAAGTTTATTATTTTAAATTAGTAATTTTTAGGAATGGGTTAGGAATGGACCAAGGGGGAAGGTGACCAAGGGTTAGACACTATTTAGGTGTCTACATTTGCCCCTTTTTGTCTTGTTGGTTACTCTAAACGAACTGCAAGACAAAAATAGGAGTTGGTTGCCCTAGGTATGGGATAAGGTTGATTTCATCTTGTTGGTTGTTCAAGTGAACTGCAAGACAAAAATAAGCGAGGGTTGGTTGCCTCGATTATGGATGAGGTATCCCCCCTCAAAGCAGTAGACGAGAGAAGGGAACCTGGAATCGGGTGCTGATTTGACAGAGAGTGGATAAAAGGGGTGAAGATAGAGTGAGAATGCTACAAAAGTTGTGATTGTGTGTACACCACTTCATGAGGATGGTCAGGTCAAATTGTCGCAAGTCGAGGGTCAAGGAGTGCCAAAATTGAAATAACCAGTCCCCAGCATTTAGTCATCTGTTGATTGGGTTATTCAATCTAAGCTGAAGCTCCAATGGTCGTCGTGTTCCAGGTATTCCAAGCTTAGGAAGTGCTCTCAAAAACATGAAAAAGTCACAAGTAGTGCGGATCAACTAGCTTGCGATCTTATATTTGTGAAGGTCAAAAGTTTACACACAATTTTGCTAACCAATCATGAGGTAGCATATATGCAAAAACAACCAAGGCAAAGTCGTCTTGAAAGTAGTCACGGTTAAAGGAGATGGTCATGATCTCCAATGTCTGGTGGTCGATGGATGGAGGCAAAAGTGATCTCAAGTGTGCCCTAGGGGGCCAAAATGACGTGGTATGAAGGATTGACTGATTGGGAGCATGATTTTGGGGTAACGGAGAAAAAATAATGTTGGAAGGACGTCGACGTCGGTGACAAAAATTGACGTCGGTAGATAAAAGCGACCGACGTCGGTAGATATCGGCGGACGTCAGCAAATTAGGGCACTCATATGCCGATGTCGGCAGCCTGCCAAATCTGACAAAACTGGATTAGCGGCCCACTAAAAGTCATTTGCTACTTGTTGATTGAGAGAAAAAAGAGCTCTGGAGTTGATTGAGTGAAAGTGACCCAGAGCTGATCGAGGAGCGGTGCGAGGTGGCAGAGGAACATTGGTGAAGAGAAGGAGTCGATTGGATGCTGTAGGGACGCGTGTGGGCCAGCAGGAGCATGCAGAGTCATTGGCACGAAAGAGATGGTAGAGGGGAGTAGAGGACCCGTGGGAGGTCCACCACTAGTGGCACCCATTGTGCCACCATGCCGACGATGCCGTGATGAGGTAGGAGGGCCCTGAACTCTATTTGGACTATTTGTGTTTTGTATTTAATTTTTGAAATTTTAGTTGCTTTAGGTAGAAATCGAGGGGGGAGGGTAGCTAGGAAGGTGGGTAAAGGGTCTAGGATAGGTTAGGAGTGATTTAGGAGGGTTAAGGAGGGTGTACGGGGGTTCAGAGGGGAAGCCCTAATTTTTAGGGCTCACCCCGTTCGGCCCTAAGGCTGAACCAGTCACCGATGTCGGTGATTCTACCGACGTTGGCCAACTGGTGACTGGCGTCGGTCACTAACCTGCTGACATCGGTCACTAAATGACTGACATCGGTTAGGTGAGTGCCATCATCGACACGCTAACCGATGTCGGTGGCTGCCTGGTCAAAAAGAGTGGTGAAAAATGTTCAAGTCGAAAGGTCAAAGCTACGCCAAGGGCTTCTCGGGTGTCAGGTTAGGCATAGATGGTCAAAATGGTTGGTCAAAATAGGAAGAGTAGGAATAGTTTTAACATGAGATTGACTGTGGATGGATGCAAGCGAGGCAGACTCTGATGCTGCGAGATCGCCTCCCGACCTTGCTGACATAGATGCACGGAGGCATGACGGTCGAGGAGTGGGTGCAGATGAGCACAGTGGGGCTAGGCAGTCTGAGATGCTACTACAGAGTGGCGAGGGATGTGAGTCTCATGGTGGTGTTGATCGAGTGGTGGGACCATGCCACCAACACCTTCCACCTATCCACGGGCGAGATGACGGTCACAGTCGAGGATGTGTACCAGATTTTGTGGCTGCCAGTACACGAAGCTGACATCTATGCGTGCTCGAGAGAGGCGCATGATATACACATGGTCATGCTATTTAGGGAGCACGTCATGGAGATGAGCTACCATTCAGCCAGTTTTGCTTATGAGCCTTTGTACGTGGTGGATGAGGGTGCACGTCGGCTGGCGGTTTTGATGATGATCAACATCACAGTCTATGCGTTGCCAGATGCAGAGGGAGGCAAGTTTCTGATGGCCATGACTGGGGTTTTGATGGACATGCTGGAGCAGCAGACAATGTTCACTTGGGCACCCATCTTTTTGGCCCAGGTATATAGAGAGCTATGGGGCATCAGTCGGTGGTGACGGTACAGTCTGTGTGTAGGCCACCTTCTGCACTGCTGGGCATACGAGCATATTGTGGTTACCCGACCTCTCGACCTCTTAGTGGCAATCCAGACCAGTTTTAGGGTCAAATTTAGGTGGTGGTGCGAGATGATGGCATAGACGCGGGTGGATGGAGTGGTCAGGGATATTGATCACTATCGAGGGGTACTGGAGGCCCTGATTCTAGCAAATATCGTCTGGAGACCATACTTGGTGTATCCAGCGTTCAGAGACCAGGGCGAGTAGATGGTCGAGACTCAGAGCATGCGATGGGTCAGAGGTAGGCGAGCCGATGAGCTTGAGAGGATCCCAATAGAGAGAGTGCGGTGCCAGTATGGGCTGCTATAAGATGTACCTCTCACGTTCCCACAGTACAGGTGGGATGATATAGAGGTACCGCTCCCACTGCCAGAGGAGACAGAGGAGCCAAATTTTGAGGAGTTGCCAGCAGGACCTGAGATAGCTGACCCAAGGTATACAGAGGCCTACATGGTGTGGTGGGTAGGGCAGTACACAGGCATACAGGTGGGTCTCCAGCCGGATCTGCAGGCTGTTACCAGGGAGTGGGATACAGCCCATGAGGAGAGGGACACTGCGCGATAGGAGAGAGACGTGGCTCAGGCCCAGGTCACAATTTTATAGGGACAGCTGGCAGGGGTTACAGGGCAGCTGATAGAGATGATAGGTCGGGTGGCAGCATTGACAGGGTAGGTCACTTTGTTACAGGGATAGCTAGCTGCAGCCCAGGCACAGGCAGTGGCAGGTCAGAGCTTTGGAGGGTAGGGCCCATTGCAGCAGCCATCTCAGCAGCCAGCATTTTCACAGGGGGCAAGACTGTCGGCATCAGTGCACCTAGGTCAGCCACAGCCACAGGGGTCATTACAGGGCATGGCAATAGGATAGATGGGTCCACCGCAGACTGTATCCATAGTTAGATACAATGATGCACTGGATGAGATCGCTTATTATGAGAGGGCCATCAGGGGGTTCCCTTAGATACAACGATACTCAGAGATACGGGCAGAGCAGAGCCGACAGAGATCTATGTCTCGAGCGATGGCTTCTGGGTCTCGTAGACGGCACAAATCAGAGGGGGGAGAGGATACAACATCTTCCTGACCACTGCCACCACCACCACAGCCACAGCCTTGAGGGCAGACCTTGAGATGTATTTTTGATGTATATACCGGCCTGCGAGCCGTTGATGTGAGATGTATGAGAGAGACATAGAGGCACAGAGTTGTGCTATTGTAAAAACTATTTTGATATATATATGATGATGGTTTTGGATCATTGATGTGTTATGGATGTTGTTGAATGTTTAATTTATTCAGCATTTTTGATTATGATGATGATGCATGTTTTGATATTATGTTTATGATTATAATGTTATGATGATTAAATGTGATGATGACAATGTTATGGTAAATGATTAAAATGATGATGTTTAATATAATGATGCGTTGTTATAATGCTAATAATGAGAATGGGCATGACGTTTTAGATTAGATGATGATGCATAAGGATTATGTGATAGTGATATTTTATGTTATGACTTGCGGATTATATGATGTGAATGCTTAATTGTGTGATGATGATAATGTGGTTGTGATTAATGATTATTATGTAAATGATGAAAATGATTATGCTAAAGATTATGAAAATATGTGCTTGTTCGTGATGTGATTGGCAGGTGACGAGAGAAGGAGATGGAAGAAAGTGACGAAGAGAATGGCCGAGCTAACCCCAAAAGACCCCATGTCAACTGAGTGCTACCTACATAGCCCATGTCATTAGGGCCTCAAGCCAGTGTAGTTCTCCCAAGAAGGGAGGAAAAAGATTGAAGTGGTTGATTTTGGTCATGATAAAGATATAGCATTTCCCATATGTCCGAGGCTACATGCTTGAAATGACAAGGAGGAGATGATGCTACAGCGTTTTCCAAATGGTGTAAGCTGTAACATTGGTTAGGGTTTTTCATCCCTAGCAACTATCCATATTCGTGATGGATGTTTGCTAGAAAATGAATTGCAGGTTAATTTATGTTTTAGCAAGTAATGGTTTATGCTTGACATAAATTATGTGGTTGATAGTTTCCATGTGTATTGATGTCTATGGAAACCAAAATGATTAGGCTATGTGAGTGGTTTGAAAAGAGTCGGATTGAATCGGTTTGACAAATGATATGGTTGAATGTGACCAAAGTGTAGGCAGAAAGTAAAAGGCATAAACGCCCTTTTATTGACAAGGACCAAAAAGACAACATAGACAGGGGTTGTTAGAACCAAGAGCCCCATTTATGCGTTGCATCATTGACCATAGTTATGTTAGAGCGGTAATCGAATCACTTTTGACATTAAAGTGAGCTCGAAGTCCCTTGAGTAGGTGATATGATAGGAGGAAAGGGTAACCCATTTTAGAGTATGGAGAACTTTGCCCCTTTTTATAGGAGACTCTGAGACAACTACAAGTCAAGTCCATGACCTGGGGTTTTTTTTTTTATAAAATTTTTAGAGTGGACTGATCAATGCGGGAAGTCCACATAAAAGATGTCATTTGTTTGGTGGTCATTTGTGAAGCTGATCGATGCGAGAAGCTTCTAAAAAAGTGCTATTTGTAACAAGATTTAGTCATAGCCATCCTTCGAGGGAGTGGTCTATACTTTGCTTTATAGATTTAAGGGCTTTTGAATAGCTGTCCTTCGAGGGATCAGTCTATTAGCTACAACAATGATATTACAGCTGTCCTTCGAGGGAACAGTCTGCTTTTTGATTTGATTTTGTAACCGTGGATATTTTGACATCTTGATTTAGTTTTGACAGAATATTGAGTCATGGACAAGACTTATAGAAGATCAAGGTCTCCCTTTTATTAGGACGAAGCATCCATACGTCATAAAAGGGTTGTAGAGGATTTTGTTAAGGGAAAAAGGGTGGAATGGATTTAAGGATTAAAAGGACAAGGATTGCTCAAGGGACGAGCTCAAGTTAAATGTCAAGTGGATGAGTACTCGACTAACAGTAGAATGGTCACAGATGTAAAGCATTAAGAGGCTCAGGTTCTGGTCGGCCTTCAAGAGAAGACAGATGATAAGTCCCTGATCCATACTTGTGTGTTATGATATAAGGTCCAAGCCAATTAAGAGCAAATTTGCCTCATTTATTCTGTTCCATATTGGTCACATGTTGGTTCTCTTTGAGGACGAGGTCTCCGATATTGAAATCTCGTTCTCTCAGAGTTTTATTATAAGCATGTTTGATGTGATTTTGATAGACATGGAGATGATTGAGGGCAGCGAGATGACGCTCATCGAGTAACTCAAGTTGAGCTAATCGATCTTGACAAAAGTCATCATTAGAAAGAATGTCATGGAGTGAAATGTGAAGAGATGAGATCTGTACTTTGAGAGGTAAGACAGCCTCTGTTTCGTACACTAGAGAGAAAGGAGTAGCACCCTTAGAGGTTCAGATGCTAGTGCGGTAGGCCCACAAAGCGAAGGGTATTTGAACGTGCTAATCCCTTCTAGTGTCGTTGACCACCTTCATTAGAATTTTAGTTAGGATTTTGTTAGAAGCCTTGGCCTGCCCATTTGCTTGTGGGTAGTAAGGCGAAGAAAAGTTGAGTTTAATGCCAAATGAGTCACAAAGTTTTTGGACGGTCTTGTTTTTAAAGGACTTGCCATTGTCGGTGATGATTTTGTGAGGTACACCGAAATGACAGATGATGTGGGTGTTGATGAAGTCGACAATCTTGTCGGCTTTTATGGAGACAAGAGGAATAGCTTCCACCCATTTAGTGAAATACTCGGTGGCAGTGATGATGGATTGATGATGAAGAGATGAATGAGGGTTAATCTCGCCGATGAGATCTAAGCCCCATTGTGAAAAAGGCCAACAATCCTGAGTGACTTGTAAGGCGTGACTGAGGAGATGAAGCAAGTTAGCATGCTGCTGACACTTGATGCAATGCCAAACATAATCGCTACAGTCTTGATGAAGAGTGGGCCAATAATAACCCAGGCGAAGGATGCGCTTGGCAACCGAGTTACCACTGAAATGTCTGCCACAAATCCCGTCATGGACTTGTTTAACAGCATGAGAAGCTTTAGTGGAGTTTAAACAATGAAGAAGAAGGCCATCAAAACCTATTTTATAAAGAAGGCCCCCTAACATGGTATAGCGAGCGGTACGCTTGATGAAAGCCTGCCGCGCATTGCTAGAGAGGTTGGGAAGAATGAGAGAATGAGCCAAGTAGTCCTCAAGTTGTTTATACCATACATCTTGTGAACTAGAGTCTATGGTGTGGACAAGATTGATGTCAGTGGAAATGTATGAAGGCAATGGCACACAATGTACCATGACATAAATTCTTGATGAGGATGATGAAGAGGAATAAATATGCGAGGCGAGGGAAGCCGTGGTGTCAACAAACTTATTCGTCGATCGTGGAACAGTCTGTAATAAGTGATGGTCGAAAGATGCTAGAAGAGTGTCAACACGGTGCTTGTATCTTTGTAAAATTTCATTTTTACAAAGATATGAGCCATTGATTTGATTGACGACAAGTTATGAGTCACTGAAGATGTTGATGGACTTGATGTTTAAAGAAAGGGCAGTTTGAAGTCCCAAAATTAAAGCTTCATATTCGGCCATATTATTGGTACATTCAAAGTCGAGTTTGAAAGATAGGGGCATGGGTTCACCTTCATGTGGAATGAGGATGACCCCCGCACCCCCACCGAGTTGACATTTAGAGCCATCGAAGAACATCGTCATTTGGTAGAATGTGTCATCAGTCGAGAGAGTGGCGATAGATTCATCGGGAAACTCATACTGAGAAGGTTGATTGTCGGGAAGAGGGGCATCTGCTAGTTGGTCAGTGATTGTTTGCCCTTTTATAGATTTTTGCTGGACAAATTCTAAGTCAAATTCAGCAAGAAGCATGAGCCAACGAGCCATACGCTGGTTTTGATATGGTTTTGAATGCATGTATTTAAGGGGATCAGTGTGGGTGACGACAAAGGTTTTGTGATTGAGAAGATAGTGACGGAGCTTGGTAGTGGCAAAGACTAATGCCAAACAGAGTTTTTCGGTATGAGTATACCGAGTTTCATAGTCGACAAGTGTTCAGCTTATGTAATAGACTGCTTGCTCTCGATGTTGCTCATCTCGATGCGCGATCATGGCACCTAAGGAATGATTGGTTGCTGAGATGTAGAGGTAGAAGGGTTGGTCATCTTTTGGTGGAATAAGGACTGGTGGAGAGACCAAATAGCATTTGAGGGCTTTAAAAGCCTCTTGGCAATCTTTATCCCATTTAAAGGAGATGTCCTTCTTGAGGAGGTGATGAAAGGGTTGACAACGGTCAGAAAGCTGCAAAATGAAGCGGCGGATGGATTGGAGCTTTCCTTGTAGACTGTGAAGTTGCTTGAGATTAGTTGGAGGTGGCATTTCGAGGATAGCGCAAATTTTGGCAGGATCTATCTCGATGCCACGAAAAGAGACAATGATCCCAGAAGCTTTCCAGAGAGGACCCCAAAGACGCATTTCTTGGGGTTAAGATAGACCTGGTACTGAAGAAGGCGAGAGAAGATGATTTTGAGGATAGTTAAATGGTTGCGATGAAGCTTAGACTTGCCAAACAGGTCATCGACATAGTCCTCCATGATTTTATGGAGGAGATTATGAAAGATGTAAGTCATGGCACGTTGATATGTGGTGCCTGCATTTTTTAGGCCAAAAGGCATGACTCGATAGCAGAAAGTTCCCCATGGTGTAATGAAGGTGGTTTTGTGCTGATCTTCCAGTGCAATCAGGATTTGGTTATATCCTAAAAATCCGTCCATGAGTGATAACATCTCATGGCCAGCCGTAAGATCAACAAGTTGGTCAATGTTTGGAAGAGGAAAGTCATCTTTGGGACAAGCTAGGTTAAGGTCGTGATAGTCTGTGCAGATCCAGATCCCCCCAGTCGCCTTGGTGACAGGAACGATGTTAGAGACCCACTGCGGATAATCGATGGGTTGGATGAAGGAGACTGAAAGAAGGTGCTGAAGCTCTTCTTTGACAAGAAGTGCAACATGAGGATGCATTTTGCAAAGCTTTTGCCTAACAGGCTTAGCCTCTGGGTTTGTGACAATGTTATGAGTGGCAATGTTAGGGTCGATGCCAGGCATGTCAGTGTAGGTCCAGGCAAAGGCTTTGCGATTGTCTGAGAGAAATGTGGTATAGTCAATCTGCTCCTAGGTGTCTAAAGACTGACCAATCTTTAAGACATGAGGAACATCAGAAGATGAAAGGTTAATGTCAATGGTTGATTCATTTAACATAACCTGTGTTTTAGAAGGGAGGGAGCGCTGAATGAAAGAATCATCAGCACCCATATAGGTAAGAATGGTGTCGTTGTCTATGCAGTGGACTGTGTTGATGGTTGTTGATTCATCGTCTTTCATGTTAGGATAAATGAGAGGGAGAGACATGGAAACCCCATTGAGCTGATAGGTTAGGGGTTCCAAGCAGATGGTGTTTATGCAAAAAAAAAACCAGGAGGGATGGAAACCACCGACTCCATAGGTGAAGATGGAAGAATAGGCGAGTCTAGAAGAGTTTGGTCGATGGTTGGTTCAGGGCAAAGGTTTGTGGAAGCCTCAGTGGGTTCTTGGAAACCCAGTCCATACCATTTCTTGGCATTATCGTCATTGGGTGGTTCAATAGGCCGCTGGGAGCCTTGTTCGTAACGTCCAAAGCCAAAACCCTTCCATGCACACCTATAAAGGTAGGTATGTGCAAAGGTGGGGTTGCCAAGAAAAGAGAAATCGGATGTAAATATTTGAGGCGAAGAGGAAGGATTTGATTTAGTAGGTGCTTGATCCAGCCCCCCATAGACGAGATTGGTTCGAAGGCTGGGAGGACCATAAGGAATGACCATTCTGATCTGACAGTCATAGCTTGGGTTTTGATGAAGCTGTCCATACTCTTGAGGAGTCTGGAACATGTCTAGGGTAAGTAGGCGATATTCCCCCAGTGAAAGTCTTTGGAAGATATCATCCATGGGGTCCTTGGTTGTTAATTGAGAAGATGATGTGGTGGCAACCGCTGTTTGTGTACTAGTTGACGCTTCTGTGGATGGAGATGATGTTTGGATTGATGCCTTGAGCGGGATGAGAACGTCATTGGGGCAATAGGTTGTGTTACAAGTCTTAAAAGGGGATGGGTCTACAGGAATGACATGGACTTGTTTGTCGTGTTCAAATTTGACACAACGGTGAAGTGTTAAAGGGACGCAAGCCATGGCACGGATCCAGGGTCGCCCTAATAACATGTTATATTGGAATTCTCCCTCAATGATGTAGAAGAGCTTCGGGATTGTGCGTGGACCAACGCGGATATGAAGGACAATAGTGCCAATAGTGTTAGCGGTTATGTCATTAAAAGATCTAAGGATTGCGTTAGTTTTCGATACGCAATTCTTGGGAAGAGCCAATTGATCAAAGGCATGGGTGGAAATGATATTAATGCTGGCGCCCCCGTCGATCATAACTCATTTAATACGGGTTTGATCAACGTAGGCTGTGATGAAAAGGGCAGCGTCCTGATCTTCCAAAGTAGAGGTAGGAATTTCAGAATCACTGAAAGTGATGGAGGCGACGGGGGATAAAGAATGGACTAAGGCAGCTAGTGGTTGAGGGTCTTCAGGTTGGACCTCAGCTTCCTGTAGGGCTTTGATTAGAGCTTGGCGATGCTGGGGGGAGCTTTGGATAAGGTCATATAGGGTCATCTTCACAGGCGTTTGGTGAAGTTATTTTATCATATATTCTTTGATTGCCTCTGAAGAAGGGGGTTGAGACGCACCTAAGATGGAAATCTTGGGTTTCAGTTGTTGAGGTGCCTGGACAAAAGGATAGGTCCAAGGAATGGTATATTTTTCTTTTGCCTTGTCCTTTTGTGACCTAGTGGTTATATGGATAGCATTGATTTCAAATATAGTAGGTGAAGAAGGGGTTATGGCCTGTTGGTGAGATGTTGATGTGGTTGAAGAGGTTGGATGGGAAGGTGTCAAGGGTCAGTCAAGAGTGTCCTCAAGGAGAAGAGTGTCTTTCTCCATATAGCGGTGAACGATTGCCTTGAGGGCACAACAAGTCTCGGTATCGTGTCCTGGCGTACGATGGTATAAACAAATCTTCGTATCATCGAACCAAGATGGTTTTGACCTGAGAGGTTGGAATGGCTTGATGGAAGGAAGGGTAATGCTATAAGTCTGCAAAAGTTGGCGTAATATTAAAGCATATGAACCTACTAAGGGGTCCGTGCTTGTTGATGCATGACGCGCTGGTGACTTTTGCTTGGGGGATGTTGAAGAAGGTTTTCGTACCACCTTTTGGGTTGGTGGTGCGGTGACAGGTGAAGATGACACTTTCTTTGTGAGAGGTGCCAAATTTTTGAGAGGGGGTTGACTTGTGGTTGGCAAAGGAAGTAATGGAGGTAATTTTTTTTGGTTAAGGGTCGGAGTAGGAAGCACGTTGATTAGGGTAGAAGGATGAGGACCTAAAATAGAGGGCAAAGTTGACGGTGGAGGAGGGGTTCACTTCTGTGGTTTGGTAGTCTTCTTCGACTTGGTTGGAAGACTACTTTTGGTTGAGGTCTTGTCTAAGTCCACCTTCACTTGCGGGTGAGTGAGGGTAGAGACAGGGCGAATGCCGAGTGACTTGATCAATTTAGATTGGGTAGATGCAGGTTTAGAAGCGGGAGTCTGGTCTTTGTTTGGAGTCTTGGGAGATTCTGCCTTGGGAGGATTGGCAGCATGAGATGAGAGGGCACGAGAATGTTGAAGAACTTTAAGACGCTCCCACAATCCTTGATGCTCCACTTTCCTTGAAGGGAGAAGTTCTAATTTCTCCACTAGTCAAGAAAATGGTTGAGAGGATGTTGGATGAGGTTTGGATTCTTGAGAAGAGGTGTTAGGTGTGGCAGTAGTTTCGGACCCAAGGTGTGTGGGAGTTATAACTGGATTATTGATTGAAGAAGATGGAGAGTCAGGTTCTTCTCTTGGTGGAGAAGGAACTGAAGAATGTGACTCCTCAAGCGGGTAAAGGGCAGGGATTATGGTGCCCTCCACTTGCGATTGAGGAGTAGGTAAGGTCAAGTCCTCCATAGGCAGAAGAAAGGAGGATGGTGAGACCGGTGGTGCCGATAAGGTTGAGGCATCCTCCAAGATGAGAGAGGTTGACGAAGAACTAACCGGAGAAAGAGGTTCGTCCACACGTGATGGACTGGTAGATGGACTAACCTCTTGAGGTTGGTTGGGGATGAAGGGCGAGACCGTATTGACCGTTTGAATGTCGTGTTCGTGCGTGTTGTCAATCAAGGTCTGGACATTATTTTGAGTCAGTGGATGATTGGGGAATGGTTGCTTGAAGATATCGATGCCCTGGTTAGGAGGTGCATTGGGATTATCTAGAATGAGCTCACCCTTTTCAAGCATGTCTTGGATTATGTTTTTAAAGGTTTTACAATTTCCCGTGTCATGACCTTTGACATGGTGGAAATTGCAGAAGTCATTTTCCCTATACCACGCAGGGATGGTGCGTGAGAGATCAAATTATGGCGGTGGTCGAATCTGGGGGAGGTTGAGAATCCCCTGTTTAACAAGTATTTCCAGTATAGACACGTATGATTCTCCAAGAGGAGTATATTGTCATTGTACGTATCTCTGCTGGAATTAACGGGTGGTGCTATGAGATGTGGATGGCTTAGGTTGATTGGTTGAAGAGGATGAAGGTCTAACGACCACAGCGTTAGCTAAAGCTTTAGACTTAGGATTGGATGATGAAGGTTTAGAAGAAGAAGAGTCATTGGTCTTAGAGTTGGGGTTCTTGCTCCGCAACTTGACTTTATTCTCCTCGATGGCATGTAATTCAAGTTTACGGGCCATCGTGAAGGCTTTGTCGAAGGTATGGAAGGTCTGAACCCTTAAAGTGGAGGAAATATGTTTGGCGCAGGCTCAAGAGAATAGTTCAATAAGTTCAGGTTGAGGTAAGGAAAAGGAGAGTTGATTGATGAGGCCTCTCCAGCGAGCAACAAAGTCAGCTATTGATTCGTCCTCGAATTGGCGGATAGTGTAGAGGTCTATGATCGAGACCTTCTTGGTGATGTTAATGGAGAAGTGATCAAGAAAGAGCTGAGCTAGCTGTGTAAATGTGAAGAGGGAATGGCTGGAAATAGAGCTGTACCAGTCAAGCGTAGCGCCTGAAAGGGACATAGGAAATGTGTGCAAGAGCAATGCATTGTCATGGGCAATAAGGTAACAGGCATGTCTGAATGCCCATAAGTGCTGTTGTGGGTCTTCCTTGCTTTGAAAGCGAGAAAATTTGGGAAGCTCCCACTGGTTGGGATATGGTCTAATTGAAACGGAAGGATGAATAGGCTCATTGCAAATTTTCTCATATGAGAGAGCATTACGTGAGCCAGAAACAGAGGTCTCTAAGCTAGACATCTTATCCATCAGCATTTTGATGATATCTGCTGACGGATTGGTGGGTGGAGCGCCCCCTAGATTATAAGGCACTTGAAAGATATTGGGAGGGGCGTATGACGTGGTTGGTTGCGTAGACGCAACATATGGGTAGTTGGTTATTGGAGCAAAAATTGGAGCCAAGGGTACTTGTGTTATGGGGTTGGTAGGCACAAGTTGGATAGGAGCCGTCAAGGATGGTTGAGGAGTAGCCATGCTTGTGGACGGGTAAATGGTTACTCTTGTGTTGATAGGTGCAAGAGTAGGGGGGATAGAGACTAGTAGGTTTTGGAAAGGTGTGGGGTTTGGTTGAGTGACTTGAGGTTGAGGGAGTACCGGAACCCCCATGGAGGTAGGTTTAGATGGAGTGGCTACATTTTGAAGGTAAGACACGGTTGGGTTATTGGTGGAGGTGTTGTCTAGTGGCTGAATTGTAGGTGCGGTTGATGTAATTCTTGTCTCGACTAAGGAAGTCGGCATCCCATAGATTGGGTTGCCTAGGGAGTCTTGCATTTGGCTATGCACGAGATAGTGTTGTAAGGCTTTGACGTTAAGGTCCAAGAATCGTGCAAAATCTTGGTCCCCTTCTGGGACAATAGGAGTCTGAGGCAGGGTTGGGCGAGTAGGAGTTCTTTCAGTCTCCGAGTGGAACTCCATTATAGGACTGGTTATAGATGGTGAAGGTGGAAGTGGTTGTTGACTAGCGTGGTCAAGAAGGGCCTTGGTTTGACTGCGTGTCAAAACCATTCAAGGCAAGAAAGGGTCAAGTTTCAGAAAACTGTGTTTTTTCAGTCTCAGAAAACCAGAATGAATGTTTAGACAGCCAGAAAGTTGGATTTTAAGCTTGTTGTTTTTGGAAAAAAGAAAATGGACAGAGATCGACGTCGGTATAAAAACTGATGTCGGTGAAGGAGACTACCGATGTCGGTACAGAAAAGTTGCCGACGTCAGTTACAGGACCGATGTTGGTTACTGTGTTTTCTAGAAACTTAGAAAAAAAAAGTTTTTGGAAATGAAGAAGACGTCCTTACCAGCTCAAAAAAAATAGATAAAAATAGAAAATATGATGATGACAGACAGATCCTAGTGTTAAATCCCTAGAAACAATTTTATTAAGATCGTGTGGCTTATGCCTTAATGTGATGTTTGAGGAGGTTGGCTGTAAGAAGGGTCCTAGAATAGGTAATCTAAAGATGGTTTCAAGTATGTTTTAGGTGCTCAAAAGTCTGTATTAGGTTCCGTACAGGCCTGGTGCTAAGGAGCAAGCTCCCCTCACTTCACGATTCCAATGGTTAGCTAGTTTCGCTTAGCCAAAATATACTTTCTCTATAGTTTAGACTCTGCCAGAGAATAGAGTTGGCTTTCCCCTTGGTGGTGAAATCCAAGTAGGATCACCGGGATGGGTAAGGTATTTGCTGGGTGATGAAATCCCAGTCGGGCCTTGTCTCAAGTGAGTTTTATGTTTAATTGAGTGCACGTGGTCTGGTTGTGTAACATCAAGTGATCTACGATTTATTCAATATGCGTTTTACTAATTACTAAGTGTGGACTAAGAAAATGCAAGAAAGCAAGAAATGGAATGCAGTATATTTTAAAGCCCCAAATCGAAATGTTAAATTGGAATGAAAACAAGTTGGAGAAAGGGTTGAAGAAAATGATTTTTTGACTAGTCTAGAAATGCAAGAAAAGAAAGAAAAAGTTCTTTTTATTCCTGCTTATGATGTTTTTTTAGAAAAGAAAAAAAGAGGTGAAGAGGAAGAAACCTAATACACCTAAATGAACAAAGAGGGAAAGGAACCCAAGGAAGGCCCTAAGGGTCCCACCGGGCGTGCCAGAATGTTTCTATTCAAATTTCGCTTTCAAATTCAAAGGAGAGAAAATGAGAAACTTAGGAAGGAATGGTCAAGGCTTGAAGTGTACCTGGATGTAGTTTGCGCACCGTAATCCAGACGCTATGAGTACTCCTCTTTGGCTGTGGAGGAATGACACTTGAAAGAAGCTGTCGAACTGGTCACAGTCACCGGCGTCGGTAGTCCTACCGGCGTTGGTTGGTCAAGGTGCCGACGTCGGTTAATCTGCCGACGTCGGTTGGGGTAGTGACCGGCGTCGGTAGAGGCAAAGGTCTTTGGACAAGGTCTGATTAGGTCTGTGGTCCGTGGACAGGGTCTGGTCAAGGTCTGGGTTTATTTGAGTGGTCTTGAAACAAAGTTTTGGACTTAGTTGAATGGTCTGGGGTCTGGGTCTAAGAGTCTGGTTGAATGGACAGAGTGTATGGTCTGACAGAGGACAGAGGCAATAGAGAGATGGAGAAGTAAAGATTCAGGTCTAGCTTGGTTAACAGTCTGGTTTGGGGAGAGGGAGTGCTGAATCTAATTCATAATACTTAGAAGCAAATGACTAGAAAACACAAAGAAAACACAGACAATATACTTACTTATGCCTTGTTGAAGGTGTGTTACTGATGATTCCCGTACCCGCTATTGATGTAGCCTGTGTGGAGAACCTGTTGCTGATGGAGAACCTTGAAGCTGTTGTTGCACCTGAGGGAGAGAGTGAGAGGCTTGATTGAGAGATTTGGCAGATTGACGGATGGTCGAAGACTGAAGATTGAAGGATTCATGATTTGCTTCAGAAATTAGCCGATTGTGATTTTTTTGGGGTCGTCAAAGAGTCAGAAAAGTTGGTTAAGTATAACCGATGTTGGCGATTCCACCGGCGTTGGCCAACATTTGACCGATGTTGGCGGGTTTAAAATGGGCAAAAAGAGCCACCAAGCCCCTTTTTCATCCGCCAAGTGCACTATCCGTTGGAGAATGTCGAAGGTTGGGCTAAATACGCACGAGAGTTTGTTAGGCGGTTAGAGAGAAGTAAGAATAGGTCTTGGGTGAGTCATAGGATGGGAATTAGTCCAAGGCGAGGTGTCCTAGGCGAGGTGTCATGGGTGATGTGTCCAAGGAGGGGGGTTAATTCAAAATAAGTTTATTATTTTAAATTAGTAATTTTTAGGAATGGATTAGGAATGGACCAAGGGGGAAGGTGACCAAGGGTTAGACACTATTTAGGTGTCTACACTAGCTTGAGAAGCCAATTGTGCCCTCAAAGAACTAACAATGTCCAATATGTCATACAACCTTAAGGCTATATTTTGAACATCTTGCTTAATTTTAGAGGGAACATGAATTACCTATTGTTGTTCCCTGACATTCTACAGTTCTTGTTCCATCTTTTCCTTTCTTATTTAGTACCCTCATGAATTGCTATCAATGCTACAATATGGGTCTCTATATAGGACTTAAAGTCATCAATGAAAGGGGAATAACCCATTTTAATGCCTTACCTCTTTGAAAGAGAATAAACATCTTCTCTTTCTTATAAAATCATGTTCTACCCAATGTTGTATTCTATCTTTATTTTCCTCACCCTTTACAAAGAGCTAGTAGACTTATAAAACAAGGAGATCGTAGTGGGAAGCTCAGTTATCTTCAGATCTAGCCTCTTAGAAGCTGATGCTCTTAGTTCCTTGGCCCACTTTAGAAGGGCCAATTTTGATGGGTCTAATGGTTGTGATTCTATTTGGGTGTCTTTTGTACGCTCGGTCTCAAGGGTTGGTTGGGCATGGTAGGCCATATTATTTTTGACCAGTCTACATTTCCCAAAAGTGGCAATGGGTAAATGATGTAAACTGGATTTTTCCTTGGAGTCTTCTTAGTGGCCACCATGTTTGTGGTGTATATTTCACTTGAGGAAGGCATATTGGATCTCAAATGAGTAAAAGATGCTAATAATTAGGTACTATGTTGGATGGTGGTAGTAGAAATAGAGGTGGAAACCAAAGGGGTAATTATAACAATGGATGTGGAGATAGGTCCAAAAGGAGGTAAGAATACAGTAAGAAAAGAAGTGATAAATGATAATGTAATAATAGGAGGGTGGTATAAGGGATCAATAGGTACCCTTACCTAATTGGTCACCCCTAAGGGGTGCCTTTCCATTCAGTCTTTGCAATCTCAAAACTTTAGCTTGTTGTAGTTCTTCTCCATCCACCTTGTCCCTTAGATAAAATTCAATTGAAGGTTATGCCTACTCACTTGGTCCCTCTGTGGATTGCACCTAAGGCCTCCCTGACTTGGATTTTATCTTATAACATATAATTTTCTTCTTAGCTAGAGGAGTAGCCACTTATTGGGTAGGAATAGGGAGTGTTGTACTAAATGTTGTGGCTACTGGAGTTGACATATTGGGTGTGAAGTCTTATTCATCATATGATTCTAAACAAATAATCTCCTCTCCTTTCCAAATATAATTGTCCTTTGCATGAAATATTTCTTCTACATGTTCTTATTTTATTTTTCTCAATTCAAATTTGGATACTTAAACTTGAGGAGTTTCTTATTCTACTTATGTTATAGCAACTGATGTTTCTCCTTCACCTTGCTCTTGCTCTGTAGTCATCATCATAGTTGGTAGATTTTTGAGGTCTTGAATTTGATATTGTCATTGATAGAAAGGTTTAGTATTCCAAAAAATTGAAGAGGTTCATCCCCTTGGTGGTGGGGTTTTGCATTTTGCTTGCTCAAGTGGGAGGGAAGGATCTACTTGAATTACCTTGAATAAGTCCTCACTTATTCCAATAGTCCTATCCCTTTCCTTGATCATGGTGTCATATTTTGCATTGAGGAATAAGAAGTCATGGTCATAGGGCTCATGCTTGTAGTGAATGCCCAAGTTGTGAACACATTGTTGCACTCTACCATTGGGGTCCCAATCCCTATGGGGTAGGGTAGCTAAGGCATAGGATTTCCTCACACCACCAACCTCTATGAAGTGTATACAAAAGGTGTAACACATCCTCCCAATTATGAGATAGGAGCCATGAAAGGTGATCTTATGGATTCTAGTTAAGTCTTCATCAATCCCCTTCCACAACTGATAGGTAATTTCTTATTCAACTACCTTGTTAGGGATGTACTTTGAGAGGCATAGAGGATCGACCATGTACCTAATAACCATTATCATGGTATAATTAGATATAACTAGTAGTCACCCAAAGACATGAGTCTGTTGGTGATGTTCTTAGAGATTTTAGATAGAGGATCCTCATGAATTGCCCTCTAAACCTGGGGATAGAAATCTTTTGCAATTCTCAATATGTTCCTTGTATGAGAATAAATATGAACAAAGGAATAAACATCATAAATTCTATTTTTAATGTATTCAAGATTTGGATCCTAGAGAGACCCATTGTGTCTGTAGACGGTACCCATGATCATATCTACAAGGTAGGACTTTGTCGCATCCCAATTTCTCTCTGAGCTAAATAACCTGTTAGATCTATGGATTATTATGGTTGATTAAATAATGTTTGATTAAGCTTATGTCATATGTTAATTAAGGGATAGTTATGTGATGCTTAATTTGCATAATTAGTTTATTATGAGTTAGCAATACTTTTATATTATGTACATTATGATCATGTTTATTAATTATACCACATTATTTTATGGATATAATGATATTTTGGGTTAACTATCTTCATTGTTGTGAGGTAGATGTAGGATAGATTCTTCTATTAGAATGTGATGGAGGGAGAGCATCATTGGAGAGGGTGGTTTAGATGGAGACATTAGGGGACAATAAAGAATGAACCCAAAAACCCATGCACACACCATATAGTATATCATGTTTTATAATTAATTATTTGATAGATAATTGTAATACGCTTTGTTTTCCATTTGAATGATTGTTGTGATTTTTTATGTTTTCACTAATATAGTTGTTGATGATGATCATGTTGATTTGTTTGAGTGATTTTGCTAAAAAATTTGATCATATGTAGCTTATCTTATATGATGTAATTATTTGGTAGGATGAGTAAATTATTTTATGTTTTACTTACCTTTACTGCCTTATTAGGTACGGTTGTATAGTATAATGATATGATGGACTCCATTGTTGTTATTTGATCTTTAAGATTTAAGTAATAATAATTAAATATTATTATTATTATTATTATTATTATTATTATCCAAATGTCAAAATATATAAATAGAATTGTTTTAAAAGAGCTTTGTATTTGATTAAATGTTGACCAAAGGTTTAATATCCTTAATACATTAGACATTAATATATTAACTAAATGATTAAGGGAAATCATTATGCTTGAAAAGTGTGTCTTTGGATGACATTATAACATTAAATAATAGTCTTGTAATACATATTTGTAATACCATGCTATATAGTCATTATTCTATTTATTTGATAGTTGTTGCATAGAAGGATAATGGAAATTAACTAGTTGATGATCGACTTTGCATGAAATAAATGTTGGTTATGTGATTGTTGTTTATTTGGTTTGATTGGTTAGTTTTGTGAAGTCAACAAAGAATTATGTTAAGTCAATGTCATGCATATTTTATGAATATTTTAAAATGATTATTTTGGAAGTATCAATATGATTAGGGTTTCTAATCACCCATTGAATCTGAGTTAACCATCATTTGGTGAAGAACATGGAATTTTGTTGTGGACTACATGGTGGTAGATTGTAGATATTTATTGAGCTATTTTTGCATGCATAATGTTCAATTAGTTTATTTATTTGATGATGGAGGAGAAGGTGGTGAAGATTAAGTTAATAGATGAGGATAAAAATAAAAGAGTGGGAGATGTGAGAAAATATGACACATGATATACAAAGAATAGGAGACAGAAGGAGAAGAATGTGTGAATGAGTGAAAGAAGAAATAATATATTCGACTTTCATAGCATTCATATATTTACAGGTTAGTTTTGTACTTAAATTCTTATGTGTGTAATGTTTGATGGGTTTTAGAATTGAAATAGTTACAAGGTTTTTCATTTGCTTAAAATTTATGAAAAATTATATGGGTTGTAAAGAGGGCCCTGTGGAAGGCTCGACCTCCACAAAACGCTACATTCAACCCAAGGTAACATTGGAGGAATTAGCTAAAGTAGTAGAAAATTGCCATAGTTATTTTTAGGCTATAAATGAACTCTTTCTTAAACTCCATTTTCAATTAATAATCCTTTGTTTAGACATGGAATGATTATTCTTGATGGGAATAATTTTATTTGGCTTGAACTAGTTTTGTAGTCAAACCAGTTGATTATATATCCATTAAGGTATTTAAACATAAATATGAATGGAATTTTGGGTATGACTATGTATAAACCTATTTAGATTTTGGGTTTTGATGAACGAGTTATTTATACAAAATGAACAATGTTGACAGATAGACACACACACACACACACACACACACACACACACACACACACACACACACACACACACACACACGAGCTAAACCAATGAAGTATATATACATATATATAATTGCATATACAAATATATTTTGATATATATACGTATTATGATATATATTCTGGTATTTTGGAAATATACAGTTTTGAGGGAAATTGTTTGGGTTAAATTAGATCGGTTGTAGGATGCCTGTAAGGATGAACTTGATGTGTGGATTCGAATGAAATTTAGTTGAAATAGAATTTAAACTAATTCACACATTTTAGATTAAGATCATAGTATTTATGAATGACCTATCATAGGGGTTGCAATATGCATATTTATTCCTATTTGGGTTTGAAAACTAAATGGTTAAGCCATAAACCTGGGTACCAGTAGGTGAGAGAATGAACTATTGTTTATGAACTTAGATATTTATATATAGGCATATGCATAAGATGTAAATGTTGTATGGCTAAGTTAAGATGTCATTATATTCATTACATGTGAATTATGCAATTGTTTAGTTGTGATTGCATATTATTGTTACATACTCAAATTGGCTTATATTTGTTTAAGAGTTTTACATAGTCGATAGATAAATGGGTATATGGTATTATTCATATAATTATATAAGGAAGTTTAATTGTATAGTTTTGAGTTGTTATAACATAATTCCTTAAGTTGGGTATAGTCGGCTGGGTGTATACATTTGATTATATGTTTTTAATTTAAGTATCAATTAATTTTATGGAATTGTGAAATTTGATTCAAATGATTTTGTATGAACTATTGGTTGTGTATGAATGTTGAACTACATGAAATTGTGTGTGTTTATAATTACACATGTGTAAGGGATTCATGTAGTTTATAAAAGAGTTATGGGGCTTTTGTTTGTTATCTAGATGTATACTTAGAGTATACATAATACTCTAAGACAAATGACATTGGATATTATATTGTAATATAATGTATACAATGAGGTATTTATACTGTATTAAATTTAGACTTTGAATTCTAAAATATATACTTGTAAATAGTATAAGTTAAACTTTGATTGAATGTGTGATCAATCTAGAAATGTGTATACCATGTGTGTGTGTGTGTGTGTGTGTGTGTGTGTGTGTGTGTGTGTGTTATGTAAACAAGTGTGAAAGTGGGTACTTGGATATATTTTAATGTTGTTTAAGGCATTAAATAATGTACTTATGAGCTTAAATACATAGCATATCAATATGTTTTGGACTAGCTTTTGTTTATATGTTTAATATAAACAAATATATAAAATTATGTTATAATGATTATTTTGGGGATGAAATAACATTATAAGTTCCCTTATAATATGGGTAACTGATAGTTTTGATGTGATCATACCCGGATGGTATGTTTAGGACTGTTTGGATTCTATTTATTGTTTAATAATAAACTAGATGTATGGATTCATTTCATTTTATTTGATGGACTAAATGAATGTATTTGACATTTTTTTACTTAGCATAATTTTTATTAGCCAAAGGGAAATATTTTGAATGAATATTTTAGTTTTATTGTTTTTTTTTAAATACTAAATCTCGCATTTGTGACCCTAAATAAGCAGTGGATGGATTCCACTGGTTTAATTAGCACCATCAATGCAAGATGAGGTGTAATCCGATTGAGTGGTATATATGAATTTGACTGATCCTAGAGATTATTAGTTATTGAAAACTTTGGCCAAAGTAATGTTTTAATTAAACATTATCATTTCATATGTTGATATAGTTTTCATATTTGTGCATTATCATATTAGAACTGATTTCTTTATGGTACACATTATGTATTAGATATCTTCAACACATGGGTTTTGGTTTGTTACTCTAGATTCCCCCACCATCATTATCTACCCATCCATAAAGGGAGGGCCATCCCCTTGTTTGAGAGATAGTGCAGGGGATCTATGGTCCATGGTTAGTGTGGAAAAATGCTTGAATGATTCTCTCCTTCCTAGCTAGAGTACTATACTAGGGACTGCATTTGAGATTATAGATTGATACATGAGTCATGGAGACTCTTGCACCATGAAGACTCTACTCCATGGAGCTTTGTATCATGTTTTATCATTTGAGATATTATTATGTATTGTTGAAGATTGTAACATTTATACAATATACTTCTACATTAGTGGTTGTAATGTTGTATCAGCCATAGCTGAATTTGTACTAATTCATTTATGATTAGATGTAGTATTTATTGATTATTTAGTATTTCTCTTGATTGTTATATTTGTTCAGGGTGATCCTTATCTAATTGGATTATCTATAAACTGACTAGTTAACTAAATTAATGAAGTTAATTAAAGATCACTAAATAGATTTTTCATGGTGAAATATGCATGATGAATGTGTGTAATTAATTATTTTTAAATCATTATATTCTGGTAAAACCCAGTGGGGTTACTACATCATGGTATCAAAGTTAAGGCTCAAACTCTAGGACTTAATGTGTCCACTAAGTCAAACTTATTCTCTTGATAATTAGGAAGAATAATGGTGCACACTAGACTAGGAAGTGAGGGTACTTAAAATACCAAATCCCTTGTTGATCCAAATTAGTTTGTCATTGAACAAGTTACAAAGTTAGACCAAATCCTTGTGACCATGCAATAGATTAGGGATCGAGTCTTGGCCCTAGAGTAGTAAATACATGGCCATGAAGAGGAGAATACTCAAGAGGAACCTAAAGAACATCCTGATGACTAATAACATCTTCAAGATTAGAGGCATGAGGAAGTGCCATAGGACGAGAGATTGAGTAGCTATAGAGTTGGTACGTGACATGAAAAACTATAAATCCACCCAAGTTTGATGGATCTATTTTGGGGGATGGAGCTGAAGCACGGCTAATAGAAATAGAGAAGTATTTTGAGATTCAAAATTATTCTAAAGTCATGAAACCAGTCTAGGGAGCTTATCATCTTGCTAGTGAAGTAATAACTTGGTAGGCAAACAAGAAGCTCGAGATGAACCTCAAATCAACCACCACCACTTCATAATAGTTTCTAACATTGTTTAGGTTTCAATGGATTCCATAATTATACTTTGATCAAAAGCTTATGGAATTTTAGAATCATAAACAAGGGAATTTATCAGTGAATGAATACTAGGATTAATTCACCAAGCTCTTTAGCTATGTACCTCAGTATTAGGCAGATAAGAGGTTTAGAATCAAGAAATTCATCATGGGAATAAAAACCCAAATTGGATATGAATTAGATGTGCATAGACAATCTACCATGGATCAAGTATTTGATATGGTGATCAAGCAAAAACAAAAATTGAAATCTCTTTCCCAAATCAGAGATAAGTTCAAAAATAAATTTAAAAGTTTTAAGCCAATTTTTAAGAAGAAGAATTGGAAGCAAAGGAGTGGAAACTTCAAGGATCAATTCAATAATCAGAATTCTAAGTTTAATAGTGTTTCAAGGAATAGGAAACCTGGTAAGGGTTTCAAGGGAAACCAATAGTCTGGGAAGAAAGGACCAATTAGAGGTTGTTACATATATGGAGGTGACCATTTTGCTAGACAATGTCTTTATGATAATTTGAATAACAAGGGTTATGATTATTAGTAAGGTATGTTCTAATAGTGAATTCATGCAACTATTGACAATTGATAGGCTAGGTACCAAGCTTCACCCATAGAATTATCAAGTATTTTTTTTTATCATCCAGTTTCTATTTTGATTGGCACATGATCTACATAATGTTTCATTACTTGTAGAATGCTTAGTAATTTTTCTATAAAATCTAGAGTTATAGAAAATGCATGGTCGGTATAGTATGGGAATGAGCCAAAGGTCAAAGTTGATAAGTGTCTAGTCGAAGCAAAGATTAACTTGTTTGAGTTCACTACAGTAGTAGATTTTTTGCAACACCATTTGGATCATATGATGTGATCCTAGGAGTCAATTTGCTTGCAAAATATAAATCTAAGTTTGATTATTTTCTAAATAATTTTGAGTGTCAAGATAATTTTGTAAATCAAACACAACTTTAGGGTGAGAAAAGGGAGTTGAAGCTAAGGCATATTTATGCAATTCAACTCAAGAAAGCTCAAAAAAAGGGATGCTAAGAATTTATCATTAAGATAAAAGAGATGAATGAATCTAAGAAACCATCTATCAAATATTATCATTTTATAATAAACTTTTATGATGTGTTTCTAGAAGAATTTCCAAGATTTCCACCTAAGCGTGAGTTTTATTTCTTAATTGATATCATACTTGGATCAAAACCGCAGTCTAAGGCATCATATAGAAATAATACCACTAAATTGGTTGAGTTAAAGGAATCACTTCAAGATTTATTTTAAAAAGGGATGATGTGACCAAGTGTGTCACCATGGGGTGTACCAGTTGTCTTCATCAAGAATAAGGATGACACTCTTTGCCTATGTATAGATTATAGGATGTTGAATAAATCAATGATCAAGAATAGATATTTATTGCCAAAAATTGATGATATCTTTGATCAAATGTGAGGGAAAATAATATTTTCTAAGATTGATCTTAGAGATGGGTATCATTAGTTGAGGATTAGTGAAGAAGATATTTTGAAACTAGTGTTCAGAACTCAATATGGGCACTATGAGTTCATAGTGTTACCATTTGGATTGACAAATGCTCCAACAATATTTATGAATCTTATGAACAACATGTTCAGAGATTATCTAGATAATTTTATTTTTGTCTTTCTAGATGACATTCTCATTTATTCCAAGGATGAGGAAGAGCACTTTCAGCATCTTGAATTACTTTTGTAACAATTGTGGAAGCATAAGTTATATGGCAAGTTATCTAAGTGTGCATTTTCCAAAAAAAAGTTTAGTATTTAGGACATATTATCTCTGTAGATGGTATTTTAGTGGATCCAAAAAAGATAAGAGCCATAATGGAGTGGCTGACACCAAAGAATGTGCATGAGGTAAGGAGTTTCATGAGATTAATGGGTTATTATAAGAAATTCATTTTGAATTTCTCTAAGATAGATAATCCAATTACCTCTCTTCAATGAAAGAATCAGAGTTCCATCTAGTCAGATAAATGTGAGGTAGCCTTTCATGAATTAAAAATGAGGCTTAATTTAACACCAGTGCTAAGATTTCCCAATCCTAATGGTCAATTCTCAGTGATCACCGATGCATCTAAGGATGGACTTAGAGGATTTCTTATGTAGGATGGTTTAGTGGTAGCTTATGAGTCAAGGAAATTGAAGCCATATGAGGTGAATTGTGCCCTCATGACCTAGAACTTGTGGTAATTGTTCATGCTTTGTAAGTTTAGAGGCATTATCTATTTGGAAAACTATTTGAGCTCAAGATTGATAACTTGGGACTCAAGTATATCTTCACCCAACTGAACCTGAATTCTCATCAAAGATGATGGTTAGAGTTTTTATTTGATTATGATTTTGATATTAATTATATCAAAGGTAAGGAGAATAGAGTATTTAATGCTCTAAGCCATAAGAGGTACATAACAATCATGTCTACTATCAGGAGTACTTTTAGAGATCAAGTAATCAAATTCTTGCTAGGAGATGAATTCTACAATCAAGTTAGGGAAGCATTATCTAAGAATGCTCATAATCCTATGTATAAGGGATTTAAGATAGAAAGTGATGGTATTTTATGATACGATTATAAGATGTATGTACTTGATAGAGAGAATATGAGGATCATTGTGCTAAAGGAGTTGCATAATGCCCCATATTCAGGACATCCAAGAGTAACCAAGCTCATGGCTGAGCTTAGACCACTCTATTTCTAGAAAGAAATCAAAAAAGATACATTGGATTTTGTATCTCATTTTTTAAAATGTTAGCATGTGAAAGCTGAACATGTGCATTCAACTAGATTGCTATATCCATGAAATATATACAAATGAAAGTGGTAGATGATTAGTATGGAATTTATCCAAGGTTTATTGTTATCATGTAACATGCATGTCATGATCTTAGTTGTAGTTTACAAACTAAGGTATCCCACTTCATACCGAGAGACTTGACATATGATGAACCTATGCTTATGAAGAGATTCTGAAGGAAGTGTATTGATTACATGATTTTTTAAAGAAGATAATTTTAGATCGAGATCTAAGGATGATTTTTAGGTTTTGGTTGACTCTGAATTTAGCTCTTGGTACACAGTTAAACTTTAACACTACTTATCACCCACAAATTGAAGGACATATAGAGTGAATTAACCAAGATTTAGAAGATAGTCTTCATATGTATCGCATGGATCATTAATACAAGAGGGAGGAATACCTTTAATTGGTTGAGTTTGATTACAACAACTCACACCAATCAATGTAAAATATGGCTCTATTTGAAGCATTGTATGAAAGGAGGTGTAGAACACCAATCAGTTGGGATAGTTTAGAAGATATGGTAGTCTTTGGACCTAAGATGCTTTTAGAAATGGAAGAGCAAGTTAGGACAATCAGGCAGAGGTTGGTCGAAGCCAATGATAGACATAAAAGTTATGTTGATTTAAAGAGAATAGCTAGGTAATTTTTTATTGGTGATAAAGTGTTTCTACGAATTAAAACTTAGAAAAGCTTGATTAAATTTGATACGTTAGTAAAACTTTCACCGAGATATGTGGGACCCTTCAAGGTTTTGGAAGTGGTCAATCCTATAACATATATACTTGCATTGACACCAGATCTAGATCTTTTATATAATGTCTTCCATGTGTCTTATCTTAAAAAGTATGTTGTTGATCCTTTGCATGTATTGGATTGGAATGATTTGTAGGTTTTGGACCCTAAGGTGGTCATGGTAGAACCAATCAGAATAATTGACACTCAAAAACTCAATTTTCATAATAGATAAGTGGGATAGTGTAAGGTCCTATGGGACCAATTTTTTTAAGATAGTGCCACTTGGGAGGACTATGATCAATTTTACAAGCTATTTTTACATTTATTTACTTAATTTGCTATTGCACATTATATTATTCTATTGAATAATGTTTTAAATTTATAAATTATGTTTGAATAAATGTCATCGAGATGATGACCATATTTAGGGGGGAAGGATGTCACATCATGATTTATGTTTAAGTTGAATAACCTATTTGTTCCATGAATTATTATGGTTGATTATTTGATTACATAATGTTTGATTAATATTTATGTCATATGTTAATTATGGGATAGTTATGTGATGCTTAATTTATATAATTAGTTTGCAATGAGTTAGCATTACTTTTATATTATGTACATTGTGATCATGTTTGTTAATTATATCGCATTATGTTAAGGATATAATGATGTTTGGAGCTAACTATATTCATTTTTATGAGGTGCATAACTACCTTCATTTTTATAAGGTGGATACATGATAGATTCTTCTTTAAAAATGTGACATAGGGAGAGCATCATTAGAGAGGGTGGTTTAGATGGAGACATTGGGGGATGACAGAGAATGAACTTAAAAACCCATGCATAGACCACATAGTATATCATGTTTCATAATTAACTATTTGATAGAGAGTTTTAGTATGCTTTGTTTTCAATTTGAATGACTGCTATGATATTTTATGTTTTCACTAATCTAGTTGCTAATGATGATCATTTTGATTTATTTGAGTGATTTCACTAAATTTTGTGATCGTACATAGCTTATCTTATATGATGTAATTGTTTGGTTGAATGAGTAAATTTGTTTATGTTTTACTTACCTTATTGCCTTATTAGGTATGGTTGTATAGTATAACGATATGATGTTATGATAGATTCCATTGTTGTTATTTGATATTTAATATTTAAGTAATAATAATAATTAAAGATTATTATTATAATATATATGATTATCCAAATGTTGAAAGATATGAATAACATTATTTTAAAATAACTTTGTATTCGATTAAATGTTGACAAAGGTTTAATATCCATAATACATTAGACATTAATATATTGAATAAATGATTAAGGTAAATCATTGTGTTTGCAAAGTGTGTTTTTGGATGGCATTTTAACATTAAATAATAGTCTTATAATATGTATTTGTATTACCATGTTATATAGTCATTATTATATTTAGTTGATAGTCATTACATGGCAGGATAATGGAAATTAATTAATTAATGTTTGAATTTACATGAAATAAATGTTGGTTATGTGATTGTTGTTTATTTGGTTTGGTTGTTCAGTTTCGTTAAGTTGATAGGGAATTATGTTAGTTTAATGTCATGCATATTTTATAAAGATTATAAAATGATTATTTTGGAAGTCTTGAGATGACTAGGGTTTCTAATCACTCATTGATTCTGAGTTAACCATCATTTAGTTAAAAACATGGAGTTTTGTTGTGGGTTGTATGCTAGTGGATTGTAGAGTTGTGTTGAGTTATTTTTGCATGCATAATGTTCAATCAGTTTAATCAATCGATGATGGAGGAGAAGGTGGTGGTGAGTAAGTTAATAGAGAAAGATTAAAAAAAAGAGTGGGGGTTGTGAGTAAGGATGGCACATGGAATATAAAGAATAGGATACATAAGGAGAAAATATTGTAAATGAGTGAAGGAAGAAGCAATATATTCAACTTTCTTGACATTCATATATTCATAGGTTGGTTTTGTACTTAAATTATTGTGTGTGTAATGTTTGATGGGTTTTGGAATTGAAATAATTATAGGGTTTTTCATTTGCTTAGAAGTTTTGAAAACCTATATGGGTTGTATATAGGGGCCTATGGAAGGCTAAACCTCCACAACATCCTCCATCCAACCTAGGGTAACATTGGAGGAATATGGTTGAGCTGTAAAAATTTGTGATAGTTGTTTTTAGGCTATAAGTGAGCTTTGTCTTAAACTCCATTTTCAATTCAAAAGCCTTTGTTAAAACATGGAATGATTATTCTTGATGGAAATAATTTGATTTAGATTGAACTAGTTTTGTAGTTGAACCAGTTTGTTATATATTCATTAAGGTATTTAAAAATAAATATGAATAGAATTTTGGGTATGACTATGTATAAACCTATTCAGATTTTGGGTTTTGATGAATGAGTTCTTTATACAAAATGAACCTTTTTGATAAATATGTATATACTCAGTCTAAACAAATGAAGTACACACACACACACACACACACACACACACACACACACACACACACACACACACACACATATTTCAAAAGAAAAATCTTGGTATCTATTATTCCATAGTTTGAAAAAGATACAACTAGTAAATGTCAATGAAGGGCAATAAAAAGAAGAGCACAGGCTCAAAAAGTAATATGACCTAGAGAAACCAATATTTAATATTTTCCAGGATGCCATAGCCTCAACCAAATAAATATCCAATATGTAAGATAATCATTAAAACAATGTCATTACAATATCCAACAAAGGATGCAAATTAATCAATTAGTTGAGGGTAATAACCCTCTCAATGTGTGAACAATCACCATTCAGTATTTTTATGTGTAGCTTACCATCATCATTCTTTCAAGCTCCCTTTACCATTCTATCCACTCTCTTATTGTGTTCTCGATATATGTGTGTGAAGGCAAGTGAGCGGAAGGAGGAAACAATGTCCAAGGCTTTGTTAATGAGGCATTTTAGGATGATGTGTTTGCATCTTTCCCTCCTATTCAACCAATCACAAGTAATTTTATAGTCAGAGTACACAATGATAGAAGTGATTCTAATATCCCTAGCTATATTGATGGTGGAAATCATAGCCTAAAGCTCAATAAAATTATTATATTGATACCCTATGCAATGTTGAAAGGTGATCTCTTTATTCTCAAAATAAATGATGCCCATACTCCACTAAGGCCCAGATTTCCACTGGAAGCACCATCACAAAAGTAATGTGAAAGAGAAATATCCCTCATAAAAGGGGGAATGATACACTTATGTGGAGTGTGTAGGGGAGGTGTGGATGTGTCTGAAGATTTGAACATTAAAAGAGTCAAGTAGATGGAAGGCCTGCATCTCTTAAATATGGAAACATTGCATGTTAACCATATACTCCAACATGGTTGTAGTGGCAAGGAGAAGAAGTAGTCAGTGAGACCCTTATGATCTTTCCACCTGTTCCATGCCTCAACTAAGATTTTGCCCATATATAATGGGTAATCATTGTGTGTAGTCATTGCATCCCAAATGGCCTTAAAGAAGTTACATGAGATGAATAAGTGGTTAATGGTTTTAGAATTCTCCCTATAGAGAGAGTAAATGCTTAGTCCATACCATCCCCTATGCCTCAAGTTGTCCCAAGTGAGAAGTCTATTTCACAAAGCAAGCTAAAAGTGGAATTTGGTCTTGGGAGGTACTTTCATATGCCAAAATTCCTTCCACTAAATAGGGTCATTCTATTCTTGTCTTTGTGGTTTGAGATCATGGTACCTGAGTTTTGTAGAGTATGTGCTACCATCAGAGTTATTCACCCAATAAATGTTATATGTAGTAGTTGTGAGGACAACATTGTTTGTGATAAGAAAATCCTTGTATCTCTCCCATAATGAAGCATCTAATTCAAATAGTCTAATATTTGCCATTATTTTCAACCTGAATTGCCAACATCCCATCAATGAAGAATCAAAAGCATTAGCAAGGGAAAGGATATTTAGTTGTTGTAAAGAAACCTGTAGTGAGTCGATGAAGTGAAGTTCAATTGGAATGTTGGTAATTGTGTCCTTTCCAATATAAATATTAGTCCCATCCCCTAGGTCCCAAACTAGAGAATATTTAATGATGTGGAAGCTCTAAATGATGGCCTTCCAAAAGAGAGATGCACTTGTTTGTCCTTTTAGTCACATATAAATCTATGCCAAAAGGGAGAGTGGATAAATATACTTTTGATATAAAATGTTCTACCATAACCCATGTTTTTGTAATTAATTGTCAATCTCCCTTTGCTGTCAATGCTTTGAAAAAGAGTGTTAAGTCCTTTATGCCGCATCCTCCATCATATCAAGTTTGTGTAATGATGTACCATTTAACAAAAGGGATGCCCTTATTAATTTTGTTGTTGGACCACAAGAAATGCAAACATAAATTTTGTATGCTATTGATAATCATTCATGGACCATATGTCAATGGCATCCAATAAATCAAGATGGATTTAAGAGTAATTTTGATCAATGCCAATCTACCAGCCATGGAAATCCATCTGTTGCACCAAAGGAAAATACGTTGTTTTAGCTTGTCAACAAGCCATTGCCAGTCCACTAGATAGTAATTATTTGACTTAAGATATAAACCCAAGTATGTAATGCATTGATTGGTGGCCAAAATGGGGAAAGGTAAAATAATGTGAAGAGAGTCCCTAATAGTAGGAGAAATATTGAAGTAATACAATGTAATTTTGGAATATTAAATTCCATCCTAGTAGTAGTGGTGAAAATCTTTGTTATACGATCTAAACACTTAGCATCTTGAAGTATGCCATTTTAAAAAATGAAAATGTCATCTACAAATAAAATGTGGGTTAGAAAAGTATCCATAACTATGTTTATTCCCAAAAAGCTCTCAGTAGCATTCTCATGTGAAATGTGTCTATTGAGAGCCTCGACTATGACCAAAAAGAGAAGGGGGAGAGAGGATAACCTTGATGTAAACCATGAGAGATGGAGAAAAGGAAGATGCAGAACCATTGATCAGTACTGCATAAGAGATGAATTGGTAGAAGTTGTCAATCCAATTTATAAAATGAGGATCAAACTTAACTTGGGTAAGAATAAGCCTAATATATAGCTAGTTGGATTGATCGAAATATTTGGAAAGGTCTAATTTCAACATGAAAGTAGAATGGGCTTCTATTTTGATAGTGTACAGGGCCTCCTCGGTGGTATCAATAGCATCATGTATGTGTCATTTATCTATAAAACCAAATTTTTTAGGGGATATATGCTCTGACAAAATAGGTTATAGGTAGGCAAAAATGATCTTTGAAATAATCTTGTATATGTAATTACATAAAGAGATAGGGTGATAGTTCTCAAAAGAGGACAAGTTATCAACTTTTAGAATGTTAGCAATGAAGGTGGATGAGAAGGGGGCATGGATTTTACCAAAACTATGAGACTCTTCCACCATTATTAGAATGTCATTTGTAATGAGATCCCATAAGCCAAAATAAAATTTGATCGTCCAACCATTTGGCCCAGGAGCTTTCCCTAGTTGAAAATTTAAATGGTGTTGAGCAATTCAGCCATAGTGATCAGGTAAAGAAGGGACTAATTCTATTGTGCATTAACCCATCCATTAAAGAATGAGGATACTGCCATGATGTCACAAATATTTTCCCAAGGGGACTCCATAAAGATAGATTTGTAGTGTGAAATAGCTACCTATGAAATCAAAGCAAAATCTATATATTCCCTCCCATTTTTATCCCTGATGTTCCAAATAGTGTTGTTTTCCCACCTTGCCATAACCTAATGATGGAAAAATTTTATATTGTCATCCCGTTCATTAATCCAGTTGACCCTACTCTTCATATGCCACTTAGCTTCATGCCAAGCAAGTAGTCTCACCTTTTTTGCCTCTAATTTATCGAGTTCCAACAAGATATCCACCTGGAAATCATTGACATGGAAGGAAGCCAAGAGAGTTTTGATTTTTTCTTTCACCACTAAGAGATCACTCTCACTTTTAATAAATTTGTTGTTGGCCCAAACTTTTACAAAAACCTTTACTTTTATTAGATTTCTTTGTGGACAAACCATAGCATGTTCACCCATATCAGGAGAAAAGGTGGACCAAGTCTCCTTTATCAGATCTTTGAAATCCTCATATTGTAGCCAATGAGGATTAAACTTCAATGGTGTGGGTGGTTGTCCTATTCTTAACATCAAATTGATCTTAATGGGATTATGATCAGAGGAATGTAGTTTCAAATTAGTAGATTTGTATGCACTGATCCTAAGAACAAGATCTTCTTGGAGTAAGAAGTGGTCTAACCTCTTCAAAATTCCTTGATCACCAATCCTGTGATTATACCAAGTAGGATCAATCTTAATGGGCATCACATCTACCAAGCTATGGTGTTTCATAAATTTTAGGAAAAAGTCCACCAAAGGGTCATGTCTATCATTTACTCCCCACACCTCAAAGTGGTGTGTAGTCAAGTTTGGATCCATGCCAAGAATAAGGTGTCGCATTTCCAGAATGCTCATATGTTATAGCTCCATCCAGAATATCTTCTGATTATGAGAGGTGTATAAACATTTAGAATGTCCAATTCTTAGTTGATCTCCTTAGAAAGTAAGTTCCCACGTAAATAATGCATCTGGGATGTGGTTGTTCTCAAAACCATAGATTAATTCTAGCTGATAGCTAAAACTCTGGATTTGCCATTGGAGTTGATTGTTAATAATGTTCAGCTTGGAAGGCATTTTTGTAGGTGTCTTAGAGTATCCACATCAGATCACATACTTTCTTGAAGCAAAATGAGACAAATCTTGTGTTTGAGAATAAGCTTATTGATAAATTATTGTTTAGAGGCCATCCTAATACCTCTAATATTGTGATATGTAATGATCATAAGGTAATCCACTTAGGGGTTGCATTACTAAAGGCCTTGGAAATAGTGAGTTGTTTGCTGGGAAGGACATCATGTTCTGCATCTCGTTGATCTTGGGAGAGGCAAGTAGGTATACCTCTATTTATCTTAAGAGCCCTAACTAGATAAGCTTACAATCCACCTGTTAGAATAGGAAAAGATGAATGATTGTGTAATGCCCCTGATTGTGATATGGTCATGTATCTTCGCTCCACTAAATTATAAGAGGATTTAATAGATTGAGGGAGGCTTTACTCAATGGCCATTTCCCTATTTTCTAGTACCATATCATATAAATGTTGTATAGTAGTGTTAGCAATCAACTTATCTACATCCTTTCCAGGAGATATATATTAGGAAGCCTCTAGTTGTTGACTGCTCTAACTATAATGGTTAGTATCAATATTGTGAGTGTTGTCAATGTAAAGACCCACCCTAATAGATGTTTGCCTATGGCCCACTTTCATATCATTACCATTAGAAGAGTGTATAGACATATCTATAGCCACAATGGGTTATTCTAGAATCTTTGACCTAATAGTATGTTTCACAATCGAGGAGTCATTAATATCAAGAGATAAGGAAGTGGTAAAATGAAGAATACCTTTTATGACCTCTAGAGTTTGTCCCTTTTTAAGAAGGAGACAAGATGGTGATTTGACTGGTGGTGGATGTTCAACAATGGTCTCTTTGAGTTTATTGGTAATGCTTCTAATCTATTCAAGCCTAAAAAAGTAGTCTTAGGGGCACCAAGAGATATATTTTCTAGTGTAATGTATGTGTTCATGGTAGCCTATGGTACATCGTGATTCACCTCTACTTTGTACCTTCTTTGTTGTGAGCATACTTAATCATTATACCTATATTTGGTCATAAATTGGGCTTTGTGATGACCATATATTCTATAAAGTGAGCATCTAAATAAGATGTACTTGTAATCCAATTTTTTTTAATGTGTGAATCCCCAAAAACAATCTCTAATACATCTGGTAAGCCATTATAAATATCCATCTCCATGCATATACTGGAAACAATCTTGTTACAATGATTCTATGTGTCAGTGTCAGTTTTAAAGAATCTCCTTAAAGAATCCCCTATAAGCTTGAAGATCTGATTATCCCATAATTTAAAGGAGAAACTAGGCAATTTAACCCAAAGTGACAAAGTGTGTAGGCACTCCCTAAAGGGTCAAAGTTTGCATGCCCTCTAAAAATGGTAATGGTAGCATTACCCTAAAACTAGGGTCCACCATGTTGTATCAGTTATTGGCCCTCCTTTGAAATAAAAATGAAGGTAATATTACCCTAGGCACCTCTTTGTGTATTATGAGTGTATCCCAAAATTAGGGTCTAGTAATTTTGAATATGGCACAGTAGATCTGGCTCCTTAAACAAGCATCCATGCATCTACTCAATGAGAGCTTGTTCCATGTAATATATTACCTTCTCTTGAAAGAGAGTGGGATTAATGATAATCTAAAATGAGGAAGTGTTGATCTTCACAAATTTTTGCTTTGTTTTCCTATGTCATTTACCTCTATGTGGAGTACCTGTAGATGGAAATGAGGTGGGGAGATTGTGCATGAGTAGATCTAGTAGTTAAACACTATCTTGTTCCTCTACCCTGATAAAAGGTGAATCAATATGAGATCCATGACCAAGATCATGTGTCATTGATGTAGGAAGAAGGATTTGGTTGAAGGACAATCCCAACTAGTGCTATTGGTAGCCATGGTGTGGGGTTTCAAAGGTCATTTCCTATGAGTCATTTAACCCTGTGCACAAAAAGACCACTGAACGATCAAATGTGCTTGCAAGGAGTGGTTCCTTTAAAAAACCCTATTAATTTTTTCATTCCCCTATAGATTTTTGTTGATCCCCTGTAGGTCATCCTCTCCCTCAAGCTCCATTTTTTCCATATCCCTATATATATATATACTGGTATTTTATAAATATAAGGTTTCAAGGGAAATTATATGGGTTAAATTAGACTGGTTGTAGGATGCCTGTAAGGATGAACTCGATGTGTGGATTCAAATTAAATTTAGTTGATTTATATTTCAAATTATTTCACAAATCTTATATTAAGATCATAGTATTTATGAATGACTCAACATAAAGGATGTAACATGCATACTTATTCCTATTTGGGTTTGGAAACTAAATGGTTAAGCCATAAACTTGGGTATGGCTAGGTGAGAGAATGAACTATTGTTTATGAACTTGGATATATATATATATATATAATCATATGCACAAGATGAAAATGTTGCATGGCTAAGTTAAGATGTCATTATATTCATTACATGTAAATTATGAAATTGTTTAGCTATGACTGCGTATTATTGTTACATATTTGAATTGGTTTATATTTATGTAGGAGTTTTACATAGTCGATAGAAAGAATAGGTATACGGTGATATTCATGTAATTACATAAATAAGTTTATTTGAATAGTTCTGAGTTGTTATAATAGAATTACTCAAGTTGAGTATAACCAGATGAGTGTATACATGTGATTATATGCTTTTTAATTTAAGTATCTATTAAATCGATGAAATTGTGAAATTTTATTCAAAGTATTTGGTATGAACTATTGGTTGTGTATGAATGTTGAACTACATGAAATTGTGTGTATTTATAATTACACAAGTGTATGGAATTCATCTAGTTTATAAAAGAGTTATGATGATTTTATTTATTAGATGGATGTATACTTAGAGTATACATAATACTCTAAGACAAATGGCAGTGGAAGTCATCTTAGAATATACTATATACAATGAGGTATTTATATTGTATTAAATTCATACTTGTGAATTCTAAAATATATACTTATAAATAGTATAAGTTAAACATTTATTGACTATGTGATCAATCTATAAATGTTTACACCATTTACACACACATAAATATGTGTGTGTGTGTGTGTGTGTGTGTGTGTGTGTGTGTGTGTGTGTGTATACAGCTGCGTTATGTAAACAAGTGTGAAAGTGGGTACTTGGATATATTTTAATGTTGTTTAAGGTATTAAATAATGTATTTATGAGCTTAAATACATAGCATATCAATATGTTTTAGACTAGTTTTTGTTTATATGTAGAATATAAAAATATATATAAGCTTATGTTATAATGATTATTTTGAGGAGGAGATAGCATTATAAGTTACCTTATAATATGGGTAACTGATAGTTTTGATGTGATCATACCTAGATGGTGTGTTTAGGACCTTTTTGATTCTATTTATTATTTAGTAATAAATAGATGTATTGACTCATTTCATTTCATTTGATGGGATAAATGAATGTGTTTGATAATTATATACTTACCATAATTTTTATCAGCTAAAGGTAAATATTTTGAATGAATATTTTGATATTTATATTTATATATATTTTTACCGAATCTCACATTCATGACCTAAATAAGTAGTGGATGGATTCTAATAGCTTAATTAGTGCCATCAATGCAATATGAGGTGTAATCTGATTGAGTGGTGTGTATAAATTTGATTGATCATAGAGATCATTAATTATTGAAACTTTGGGAAAAGTAATGTTCTAATTAAACATTGTCATTTCATATGTTGATATAGTTTTCATATTTGTATGATATCATATTAGAATAGATTTATTTATGATACACATTATGTATTAAATATCTTCAACACATGGGTTTTGGCTTGTTACTCTATATTCTCGCATCATCATTATCTACCCATCCATGAAAGGAGGGTCATCTCCTTATTTGGGAGATAGTGCAAGGGATCTATGGTCTATGGTTGGTGTGGAAAATTACTCAAATGATGCTCTCCCTCCCAACTGGAGTACTATACTAGGGACTACATTTGAGATTATAGATTGATACATGAGTTATGGATACTCTACTCCATGGAGATTTGTATCATGTTTTATCATTTGAGATATTATTATGTGTTGCTGAAAACTATAACATTTATACATTATACTTCTACAATAGTGGCTTTAATGTTGTATCAACCATGGTTGAATTTGTACTAATTTATTTATGATTAGATGTATTATTTATTATTTATTAGTTATTTATTATTGCTATTAATTGTTATATATGTTCATGGTGATCTTTAGCTAAGTGGATTAGCTATAAACCTATTGGTTAACTAAATTAATGAATTCAATTAAAGATCACTAAATAGATTTATCATGGTGAAATATGTATGATGAATATGTGTAATTAAATTAAAAGAAAAAGAAAAAATAATTATATTCTAATAAAACATAGTAGGGTTACTATAGACATCATGTAAAAATTGCCACCTTAGGGCCTCCTATCTTTATGCAGTATTACTTCATATAATTGGGCATTGATAATTTCCCCCAGTACAAAGGTGCATTCTAAGGTAATCAAAAGGTTGAGAAATGGTACCCACTCCAAGTGAAGGAAATGGATGCTTGGGTGACCATACAAGTGATTCAATAGTTCTATACCAATGCAAATTTCCATCCATAATCTGGTAATGGGCACAAGATTCTTGTCTTTGAACAAAAAGATATATCCAAGGAGAAGTTATTTGCTCACTATTTATTCTACATTGTTGTTCTTCCTCCAAAGGGATACACTATGAAAATCTAAGGTGGCATATGGGATGGGTAATTATAAATACCTTTGAAAGGCTTCCCCTAATATGTAGGCAATGATGATGGTGGTGTTATCGTAGTGAAGAAAACCACCATCTACAATCCTCCCTTCAAATTACAAATCATGTAGAAGATCAATACATAACATGACCTTAATTTTTCTAGTTTCATAATGAAGTGCTTGGTGTTTGAGAGGAATTAGGTCAACTAAAACTTATTATTCATCCTAATAGATGTCTTCCTTTTAGGTGAATGGGTTGACACTTTCTATAGCCTCCCATCGAGCTGAATAGTTAGCATAGGTACCATCAAATACTAATGCATCAAAAATAATATCCATGTATTCCATTAAATCCTTGATAGAGAATCTATATGGTACCTGGGATCCCTTGTATGCTCTATAATAAGACACCATCGTTAGTTCTTAGTGTTGGTATAATTTGAGCTCCTTGTAATAGTGGCTTGGTACTCTGTTACATAAATTACAGCTTGTTTAAATGTAACTAGGGATTAAATTCATAGAGGGAAATATTCACTTGAGATCGTTAATAATCAATGGTTATGAAATTGGTTACCAACTCAAGGTTATAGCCTTTTAGCATTCAAGTTCAATTTGTATGCCATTAATCACCAAAATCTACAATCTTGTCACCTTAATTCAATTCAAACTTGACCACCTTGGCCTAGTGGGCATGTTATTTAGGATGCTTACATATTTGAGGGGGTGCCACAATGTTTCTCTTTTTAACACTTGTCAATGTGTGGTTTAGTATGGCATCATCACTTAAGTTTGGGCCAAATCCTTTAATTTTTTTTGCGAGCTAAGAGTTTCGAATGAAAGACTCTGAAGACCAAAATGTTCTTTGAAGAGATTCACAAAACTTTTCTTGAAAGTTAAAATTCTAAAACTTTTATCGAAGACTAAATTATCATTTGGGAGGATTTATTAGAGAAAGTTATTGAGGGTGAGAGTTTCGATCGAAAAGTCTTGAATGAAAGTTGCCAAATAGAAAGTCACCAAAAAATGTTTTAAAGATGAAAATCTCAAACAAAAGTTCCTAAAAGAAAGCTTTCAAATGAAAGGATCCAAAGAATATTTCACCAATATAAAGTTTCCAAAGACTAAAATGTTAAATCCAAAGTGTCTAATAGAAGTTATCAAACAAAAGTATTTGAAGACTAAAATGTTCATAATGCCAAAGAGCAATATGCCAAAGACATGTCATACATAATAATCTACCCACAACTTTCATTAACAAATTAGTTATAATAAGTCATCCCAATTAAAATGGGTCACAAGAGGAAAATAGATGCCACAAAGGTGATTTTATACCAAATACCTTCAAATTTACATAGATAATAAAATAGGCTAAACATGCATGTACATCCCTACTATGAACAAGCCTTCCAAAAAAATAGGTGGGGGTGGTAGAGGGGGCTCCCCACTTGTCCATCAATAATTCAAGGTCGGGTGTGTTGAATACAACATGTGGCAGTACTGTAAAATAAAAAAATTGATTCAATAGCAATGGGTTGAAGTTACACCAAGGGAGTTGCACTATGTAATTGTAGAAAATTTCAAATTTTCCAACATGTGTAGCTATGTTTTTGATCAGTTCAAAGTTGGACATATCAAAATGTTGGGGAGATGCTTCAAATCCCATAGTGTATATGGCATATCATATTTTCAAGGATGGTTTAAATAATTTTTTGTGAATTTCATAGCGAAGAGATCAATTGGGAAATTGAGGAGGCACATTATGCAGAATAAATGGAGAATGTATTTAGCATTGATGATGTTGGAAGAAGCGATAATTCTAGAGAGTTAAACATTTGAGATTTTGTAAGAGATGAGATCAATAGTATTAAGGGTTTTTTTGCATTAGTACACTGACCAAATGAAATATACCTAAAAAATAAAGATGAAAAGTGGTTCAACAATGTGAACATAAAAATGAAGATATAAATAGGGTGCATAATAAATTATTTAACATGTACAAGGGGTATGTGTAGGTTTATGTAATGATACATAGCACTTTTGTGAAGATAAAAGAATAAGCTGATAAAGACAACCCTTGAATAAATCTACCTTATTTAATGTGTACACACTAAATACAAAGAACATTGGTGATATTAGATAGAATCTTGTGGGTAAAGGTTGATGTGAGTAAACTGGACAAGGATATAAATAAACTAAGGGAGAGTTTCATCATAGATGAGAATACATTTACTGATTATGATGAAGATGCTAAGGATAGTAGTTTGGAATTAAAACTTGTACAAGAATTTACGATGAGTAAAGTTAAGTGTTCATTAACACACATGTTGGATCTTATATATTTTAAGAATACATGAAAAAACCAGCCACCGGTGTAGGAGAAGCTGGAGAAATATGTTTCATAATGCAGGGAGAAGAAGAATAAGAAGAAGGCTCCAATAAAGAATAAGAAATAAAAATGCAAGATGCTAAGGAGAGCCATAAGAACTTGGAAGAGGAACTAAAAATATCAAATTCTATATTTGAAGGAAATGCAAGTGATGAGAAGAGTGGAGAAACACCACATAAGATGAATGATATGCATAAGTCTTAAAAATAGAAATAAGCACAATGTTGTGAAGAAATTGAAGAATAATAAAAGGGTTGTAGGGGAAAAGTTGCATCAAATATAAGATGGAACCAATGAGGATAGATGAAGAATAAATACACATAAAGGTGAACACATTAGATGGTGAAGAAGAGGATACACCTATAATCATTGAGTTAGACTTAGATAACCCATAAATGATTAATGTGATGTCTAAAGGTTAGGAAGAAATACAAAGGTTAGGTGTATAAGATAAACATGAGGAAGTGAAGAAGTTTCAATTTTTTTTTTATGTACATGGATCCAATCCAACATTCTAAATGATTTTTAAGGGCATCACTAATGAGGGTGAACCTGATGATTACCAGAGAATGTCACTTGGGATCTGTGCTAGATATATATAAATAATTTATGTTTAGCTTTGGTACAACTAGTTGACGATGTGACACACTATAGTTTGGAATGGTATAACTAATTTAAGAATTGGAGAAGAGACTCATTCAAGAGTTGGAGAAAATGAAGTAAAAAAGAAAGGAAACTATGCACATGGTGGGAAATTTTGGTAAGATAATCACTACCATGGAAAAATCAATACCGTAAATTTAGGAAAATATAACTATGGATGGAATAGAGTTTTTAAACAAGATTGATGCATTTATTTAAAATTTATTGTGCAAGACTCCAATAAATTTAGTTGTCCAGCCCTTGGAGGAGGAGCAAAAAACAAATAAGTTATAAGTGGTAAAGAATGCATAGGAAAAATAGGCCAAGGAGTTACTTAAGTTTCTTAAAGAGTCCAAGAAGAGAGACACCACCACATTGCATATTTTCAAATAGATTGGGAAAATATATGATTTCATTGATGTGTAGTTAAAGAGTGAAGATGCCAAGACCAAAGAGTTGAATAATCTTATGATAGAAGAAATATTAACGATAGCGAGGAAAAATAAAATTAGTAAATTAAATGCATGGAATTCCATAGTAAAAAAACATTGATATTCATGTAGACACCTAAATGTGGTATTAAACACTTTAGAAACATCAACTTTGGCACACTTTGACATACTTGGACTTTGTGTGCACATTTGGCTCTTGTGCACACTCTCCCTTATCCATTTACCCACATATTTTCTTGGCCAACCCAATTTACAAGATAGATATATTCAAGATCACCCTAGTCTATTCAAAAACCTTCCAGAATCCTAAACAAATCATTGTGATATCTTAGATCATTATTTTTCTCTCCCATGATAATATTGATAATAGTCAAATAATTACAGTTTTATTGTAGGTATCTACCTCCATGGTAGCACCCATATGTTTTACACTAATTCTGATTAATTGCACCCTAATTAAAATAAAAACTAGAATATAATTTACATTATAAGATATGACAACTAAGCATTAATCTAAATGTAATCATAAGTAATTGATTTGACAAGGGCACTTACTAAATATGGAAATTACAAAAAAAGATAAGATACTTAGCAGTTATTTTTACTTTGTAGGATTAATATAGGTGGTAGGTGCAAGGTAAGTATAAAGTAGGACTAAGAGTCACTTGATGCAGGTTTTAAATCTTTACTTTCACCTAGATAGTACCATTAGCCTTAGGTCAATACCATCCAATGACCTATTCTGATCTAGATGGAATCATCCTTAGATGTTTTGCTTTTATGTTTTAGTATAGGTATGTGTGCCTATTTGTTTATTAGCTTTGTGTGTGACCTTGAGGCCTAATCATGTTTGTGTAATCCAAAAATCTATCTCCTTTATTTTAAATCCTAGTTCCCAATGTGAGGGGTAAAACCTGTAAGAAAAATATTAGGAAGTGTAATGCACTGAATTGGCTCCAATCACCCCCTTGGATTACTAAACACTGCCTACATATTCTATACTCCAAAGAGGTAAGTCAAGCCACACATAATTCCTCCCCTTAGCATGAATTTTAAATTATGATCCTTTGTTATATAAATGCACACAATGATTTAGATTGTAAAAATTGATATTTCTTTATTTGGACTTGGTTTAGTATGATTTAGAATTGGATTATGACTAATTTAAAATTTAGGAGGAATAAGGCAGTATTGCTCAATGTTCGGTAGTGTTTTTGAGATGTCCTTGATAAGCACCATATGAGTTAATAAGCCTAGATTTATTTGTATTTATATGTGATTCTTTGGTTAATTTCTCACACCACCAACACACTAAGTGAATGGGCTAACCCATGGGAATTATTTGATTTTGAAATATGATTGTTGTTGGGTGAAGGATAAATCCATTAGAATTACATAGTATTATCATAATCTGACAATTCTATCTTGGAAATTGGAACACTAATTTGATGATCTAGAGATGTTTAAGTATGATATTTTACTATTTTATCACAAACTAAGGGAGTTCCTTTATGTGACTGACAACAACTTATAAATATTGGACACATAGTCAACATGTGGATGTGAGAGAAAGGTGAATTAGAGGCATATATATGTGCAATTCATGTGGGGTGAAGGTAGACCAAAATCATCATTTTAAAGTGTATAAAACTAAATTTAGTATATATAAATTCCCCTCTTTTATTCTAGTAATTAAATACAATACAAAATACTGTGATCATAAGAATCTAAGAAGGGAGGTTAGTAGAGTGTTAGTTCAAGTAAATAAAACTCAATAAAAACACACTAACACTAACACTTACAAGCCTAGATCTTAGGGGTGAGCTTAATAAATGAAAAACACAACGAAAATTCAAAATACACGCAATCTCATACCTTCCTTGAGAGCTCCAAATGATTTGTTGAGTGGCTTGCTTGGTTTGTGCTCAAAGAGTCTTTGGCAATGGAGTTTGTATATCTCCTTCTCTCCTTGGCACCATTGGCTTGTGTTGGATTTTGTCTTGTGATTTACTGGATCAAGATTTTGGAATTATAACACTATTGATCTGAATCTTATGTAACAAAACCTAAATTATAAGTCTACAATTTCCAAGCTTAAAATTCAATGGGTAAAGGCTTGTATGTATAGGCTTAAGAATTAACCCCAACCCAAGGTGAGTCAAGGTATAGTTTAAACATGGAATGGGTTCAAACCTAACCTAGGTGACTCAAATATAACCCTAGTAGAATTAATAGTTTTTAATTACTCGTGATTTGCAATTAATAGGCATGGGTCTCCAAAATGAGATATTTTGGAATATTTTCCAAAAGGCTTGACAACTCATAAAGTTAATCATGAAAGGATAGAATATTTATTTTTTTAGTAATTCATTAATTGTACATGGATAATTCAACTAGGCATTTAATTTGATTTAACTTACTAATTAATTCTGATTAGTCATTTAGCTCTTAGAAGGATTTGATTTTATGTGTGTAAGTGCCCCACTTAATAGGTCCATAAGCTAAATTAACTGTTGTGATGTAAGATGATTAGGGCTGAATTAATGGGAGGTTATTACTAAATATGATGGGATACAATAATTAGGGATGTCTCAACAAGATTCTAAACTTTGATGAATGATGCATAAGCATATTTAGGATGTTCAGTGATTCTTAGCCTTAATTTGCAATAATTGATAGGAATCAGTTTGAAGTCTGATCGGAAGCCAGTTTTGACCAATTTTAGGTGTCTATAGTTTGCCCCTATTTGGGAAGGGGTTACAAGCTATAGGCATAGTAATGTCTTCTCAAAAAAGGAAAATGTCATGTATGCCTATGACTTCAACAACAATGGATGAACTGTAGGTAAACCCTTGAGGAAGTGGTTGACAAAGGGGTCAGGAATCAGTCCCTCAAAAGGAGGAAATGATTGGACGAAAAAGAGTAAATGGGTGGAAGGGATTGATTTGCCTAGAGGTGGTTAAAATTAGTGGCATATGGAACTTCCCTAATTAGGGTAGACAAACAAGATGATTTTCCCATAAGTAGTTATAATCATCGACATAGGTGAAACAAAAAAGACAATGATTTGCCCAAAGGTGGTTATAAGCATTATCACAATGAAAATGTGCCCTAGTTGGGTAGAAAAAAGATAATGATTTTCCCATAGGCAGTTATAATTATCAACCTTCAAATGGATGTAAACATAATGATTTACCCAAAGGTGGTTAGAATCATTAGCTTAGCGGGTGGGATGGTATACAATGATTTGTGCATGGGTGGTTATAATCATTGTACCCTAATTATGGCAAAGATGATGGCAAATTGGTACAAAGGAAAAATATGAATTTAGGCAACCTATTAATAGGGAGTTGCTCATCCAAATTGGCAAGGGAGAATTTTTTTTTCATGTTTTAATTACTCTATTTAGGATATGATTTGGATTAGATCGGAAACATTTCTAGTGCCAAGGAGATATCATGGCCATATTGATATGTAAACTCCCAGAGCTGATTTTTGTTGTAGCACATGATGGTAAGCCTCATGATAGAACACCATGAGAACTTGGCCTAAATATCCATAGGGACTGACACGTGATCCAATACTCAATTGAAAATAATGCACCAATGATAAAAACCATGATGACAATGTGGACATATGAATATAGATGGATTCAAGAATAATATGTAAGAAATCACCCAATAAATGATCAGAAATTGAATCAAGGCACAACAAGAAAGAAAACAAATAGGAAAACAAACAAAACACCAAGAAAAGAAATAAACAAACAAAACAAAGAGAAACAACAAACAAATAATGGTTAATCATAATGTCAGTACAAATAACATGACACAATGAATATTTCCCCTAGATGATAGGAGATAATGAAACAAATAGGAAAATGGAAATAGAAGAAAAGGAAGGAGGTAACTTAGTTGTCTCCAAATGCACTATGCAAGTGGACACTGCCTACATAGTTCCATGGACATAATATCCAACAAAAACTTCAGGCCAAATGTAGTTTTCCTAAGAAATAAGATAGAAGAAAAATGATGAGAAAAAAACATGATGGATGTTATATAAGAATATATGGGACCTCAAATCACTGTAGTTTTGCCTTAAAATAGAGGAATCTGACTAGGTAGTAGCCAATTCAAACAAAATAAGCAAAGTAAACAAATGAAATAGTACGACATAATAATGATAAGGTGATACTTTACGGCGTGAAAAATAATGTTGTTATTAGGTTTCCCATAGACAGTTATAATTAGTAAATAATGACATAGGTCAATGATACTAATTTTCCTATAGGCGGTAATAATTAGTAGCATGATGGTGAGACATTGATTTACCCAAAGGTGATTATAATCAAACCCATATGGTATAGAATGGAATAATAAATGAAGGATGCAACTACCAAATCACTGTCATACTACTACAAAATATGGCCTCTATCTAGAATGCTAAAATAAATGTTGAAACTTGATCGAAATCCTACTTGTTGAAAGTGGCCATGGAACCAAGAGAATGGAACCAAGGTCAAAGGGTTGGGTAGGGAGGGTGAAAATAACTTGATCGATGGGAAATGGATGGTACAAATAAGAATGTTGATATTATGGTTCAACTTAAATAGGCCTCATAGACAATCTACTAAGTCTCTCAAGTAAAGTAATGCTTGAGGTGTATAATATTTATTGGCTCATCAAGTTTATCCCCATCTAGTGTAGCGAGCCTATCTACTCCAGTGCCATAGTTTTAAAATGATGAAAGGACCTATAGGTTTAAACTTGCCTTCGTGTTTCTTCTTAGACATGATATTCTATTGGTTTTATTTAATAACAAGATCACCAAGCTCAAACTCTCTATGTTTAATTTGCTGATTGTAGTGCCCATGGAGTCAGTTTTGGTATGCTTGAAAGTTATTAACTACGGCCATGCATTTCTCATCAAGTAATTTTAGCTCTTACAAGTGAGTTATTTGATAGTCTTCATCATCCAAGACATGCTTCAAAGAGATACATAAAGAAGGTAACTCAAACTCAATGGGAAGAATGGCCTCAATGCCATAAACAAGTGAATACAGAGTGGCTCTTATGGGAGTATGGTAATTGGTATGATATGCCTAGAGGGCATGAAATATTTGGAGGTGCCAATCATGGCCAACATCATTGATAATATTTTTAAGGATGTTGACAATGGGTTTTGTTAGATGCTTCTACTTGGTCGTTACCTTGTGGGTAATATGTTGTGTAATAATGTTGAGTAATTTTGTACTCGACATAGTGATTTGACATTTTTATTTTTGAATGATTTGCCATTATCAAATATAATGTCAGAGTGGATACCATAGTGATAAATGAGATGGTTAAAAATGAATTTGTAAATTTTCTTTTCAGTCATGTAAGTGAGGGGTATAGCTTCAACCAACTTAGTGAAATATTTGGTGGTGGTAAGGATATGTTTATGTCTATCAGATGAGGTGGGGTTTATCTTCCCAATTAGATCAAGGCCCCATGTAGCAAATGGATAGGGTGTAATCATTAGTTTCAGAGTCTTGGTTAGGGCATGAATCAAATTGGTATGTTTTTTAAATTTATTGCACTTTTTCACATACATAGTTGCATCTACATCCATCATTATCTAATAGTACCCAGTATGCAAGAGAATTTTGGATACGATGGCCCTGCTTGTGTGGGATCCACATACTTCATGAACTTCTCATATTGATAATGTATACTCTACCTAAGTTAAACAATGAAGCAAATTTCTATCAAAATTATGGTGGTAAAGGGTTGATCCGAGTAAGGTATAACATGTGGCATGGTGGATAAAGTCCTTAGATTATTTGTGGGGTAGGTCTATTGGCATTATTTGGTCATGAAGATAGGCATAAAGGTCTGAATACCATATAGAACTGGGACTAATAATATCACATATCATTTTGATAGTTGAAGGTCCATGAGTTGGCATTAGTATATTTTCAATGAGAAATTGGTATTCCTTGGTTGTATCTATATGTCAAATCAAATCTTCAATGGTGCCATGGCATCTATTGTTCTATTGTTGGTCCTTGGTATATGTTCAAATTAGACATTGGAAATCTGTTGTTTGACTGTGTTGATTATGGCCTTGTATGGTACCAGCTTGTCATCTTTTATTTAAAAATGGTTTATAACTTGATTGATGATTAATTGAGAATCACCATAAACCTTTAGATGTTGTATGTTCCATTGTACTTTTTTTCAAAGTCTTGCAATGAATGCTTCATATTTGGCCATGTTATTAGTACAAGGAAATTTGATCCTTAATGACTTAAGGACTAGATCCCCCTATGGTATAATAAACAAATGGCCTGCTCCCGATCTATGTGTTGTGAATTATCCATCAAAATATAGCTTCTAGTGTTGCTCCTCAAGAAGTGTTTCAATGATGGTCATAATGGATTCATCTAGGAATTGGAATGTTAAAGGTTTTATATCTACAAGGGGTGTTTCAACAAGTTGATTTGTAAGAACATGGCCCTTGATGGCTTTTTAGTTGACATATTGTATCTCAAATTTGTTGAGAAGCATGATCCATTTGGCCATACTACCTTATAAAGCTATTTTATATAGTAGATACTTGAGTGAATCTAATTTTGAAATAACCATGGTTTTATTGTTTAACATGTAATGTCATAGTTTTTGAGTGGTGAAGACCATAGCTAAATAGTCTTTTTCAATGGGCATATAATTGTGCTCATACGTGAACAATGTATGGTTTAGATATTACATGAAATGTTTCTTTTTATTATCATCATGTTGAGATATAAATGTCCCTAGGGCTTTATATGTGGTAGATAGATATAATGGGAATGACCTTTCTTGTATAGGCGGCAATAAAATAAGCAAATTTTCTAGATAGTCCTTTAGTTGTTGAAAAGCTTTTTGGCACTCATTATCCCAATGAAATGTGACACCATTATTAAACAAATGTGTAAAAAGATGGCACTTATTGGCCAAATGAGATATGAAACATTTGATAGACTAGATCTCTCCCTACAAACAATAGAGCTTCTTCAAATTGGTTGGTGGTGGCATCTCTATAATGGATTTTACTTTGGTTGGATCAATTTTAATGCCTCAGTGAGACATAATGAAGCAAAAAAATTTGCCTAAAATAAACACTAAAAACACATTTCTTAGGATTGAGCTTGACTTTGTATTCATGAAATCACTCAAATATCCTCCTTAGTGTGGTTGGATGATCAGCCTTGGTCCTTGATTTTCCTAGTATGTCATTGATGTAGTCTTCAATAATGTCATGCATCATATCATGAAATATGACGATCATGGCTATTTGGTATGTGGCCCCTACATTTTAAAGACCAAATGGCATAGCCTGATAATAGAAAATTCTCCACAATGTGGTGAATGTTATTTTATGTTGGTCTTCTAGTGTAATCGAGATCGATTTGTACCCTAAAAATCCATCCATTAGTGAAAGCATTTCAAAAATTATTGTAGAGTTGACTATAAGGTAAATGTTTGGTAAAGGAAAGTCATCCTTTGGATAGGCCTTGTTGATGTCTCTAGACTCAGTGCATATTTTGATTCCTTCTATCTTCTTACTGACTGGCACAACATTAGAGATCTACTATGAGTAGTTGATCAGTCGAATATATCTTACTTCCAAGAGTTTTTCTAACTCTTTCTTCACTAATACAACAATGTGAGGATCCATCTTGCATAATTTTTTGTTTCTTAGGTTTGGCATCAGGATATACCAAAGTCGGTGTACAACTAAGGTAAGGTCCAAAACTCACATATCAGAGTAAGCCCAAGTAAATATATCAACAAACTTCCACAATAGGGTGGTAAAGACTTCATGTTCCTTCTTAGTGAGAGACACGCCTAATTTGATCCATTTTGAGTTGTTAGGTGTCCCAATGTTAACTTTTGTAGTGTCCATAAGAAGTGTTCAACCATGATCCAAAATGGTTAGAAAATATTTGAGCTGGCCTAAAATGTTAAAGCCCTATGTTAGTATTGGCTCTTCAAGTTATTTGAGGTATGAGGAATCATAATCTTCCAATGTAGGGAAGGCCATGTGACAAACATTGTTAGGAACTCTTGGATGATTTGATCAAAATCCTATTATTCTTTAAAGTTGAACTCAGACCATAGGCAAGTTCATTGTTGGTGGTCTCTTGAGCTATGTTTGAGGAAGTTTGAACACCCCATCTAATGGTGCCTAAGATAGGATTTCACCACTAGACTAGCCTTTCTCTTTACTTTTTACCTAGTCCAAAATCACCTCAAAGAGGTTTTTACTTTGGCACCTTAATGTTTTATTTAATTATTTATGGCTAAGGGTGTTCACCCATTATCCAAAATAGGCTACAAGATCCAACTTGATTGAGAACCCTTTTTTGTGGTCTCCCATTAGAACATTGTCCCTTGGGCCTTAAAAAAAAAAAAAGGCCTCATCATTCTAAAACTCATCAACTGGTACTACTGATTTTTGTTGGTCTTAGTCTATAAGTTTAGGATAATATAAGAGAAGTGCATTATGGTGAATAACTAGTCTAGGGGTATAAATGGCATTAGTATCAAAAAAATTAGTATGGGCCAAGTCACAAAAAGGGTTATGATCAGACTCTACTTCACTGTCAACATCATCATCACTAGTCATTGGCATTGGAACATGAATAAGGTATATGGGGTCACCCCTAGGTATATGTTATTTTATATCGACTAATAGAAATTGGCTCAAGTGAACCCTGTTGTTTTAGGCCAAGGCTTACACCTTCATAGGAATGCTTCTCCATGATTAGTTTCGAAATGAGATACTTGGCATTTAAGTAATAGTCAGCCAACTTTTCATTATACAACCAAGATTCATCATCTACAAGTGGGTCTTGTTCTTAGCCAGTGGATGGTATGAAAATGATAGGTGTTGGATGATGTAGTTTGCTTTTACCCTTTATTTACCATTATATGTAGGTGGTTTGGCTTTAGGTCTTCCATAGGACTTGGGGTTATATGGAAGTTTGTCAATGTGGAATGTATTGTGGGTCAAATATTCTCTTGGGCCATCAGCTGAGATAGTGTAATGATTAGATATTTTAGGAGGTGGCATGTGGGAAAGTGAATCAAGGGTATTCAAGTTGATGTAATTGGCCTCTGGTGAATCAACAAGTATTTCTTTCCACTTGTCCTTCTTAAGAATCAGATTCAAGTCAAAATGGTAGTTATAGCTTTGGTACTCAACTTTCAAATGCTTGCAATGCCCGTATAGCTAAAAATCTCCATGAATGATGACCTTCATACATGAATGGGAGAACTGAATACATTAGTGCAATGTTGAATGGATTGTATGAATTTCATGTATCCAAGGCCTTCCCAAAATCTTATTATATGATAAATCAAGGTCTAACACATGGCATAGTGTATCATGGGTTAAAGGCCCAACAATAATTGGCAAGTTAATGGTACCATGAGATTCCCAATCTTCATTATCATAGGCCTTGATGGTGATCATTTATGGTTGGAGATCAATTGTGGTGTACTCAAGAATCTTGATGAGCTTTAGAGATAATATTTAGACCCAATCCATTATCTATGAGGACACGTTTCACTTTGTGATGCATTATGACAACTTTGATGTATAATGGATTATTATACAGAGGGCTAAGAGATGACATATCACTCTAATCAAAGGTTAATCATTGGCTTGGGGCCAGATGTCCAACCAAAGATTGGAATTTATCTGGAGATATATCATTAAGAACTTGGGATTGGAGAAGAAACTCAGTCAAGATATTCTTGTGGATGGTGGACAAACACAAAAAATCCAAAATAGAGACTTGTGTCGGTGTCTTCTATAGTTGTTCCATAATATCAGACATATTTTCATTTACAATGGTAAATGGTTTGTTCCTAGATAGAATAGTGGTTCGATGGGTGTGGTGGTAGATGGTTGTGGGCCTGAGATGGTAATCTTTGACTATCAAGTCATTATTACACATTTGGGAATAGATATAGGACCATTATTACTAGTAAATGATGGTGGTGGGGGACTAGGTAGGACAAGTCTCAATTGCTAGTGCACTTGTGTGTGGTCATGAGGCAATGACGAGTTATCAGTATGACGTCCAAAGGTAGTAATCCCTACTTATTGGTATGCTTGTATGTGGTCCTAGGTCAAGGAAGGATCACTGACATGGGTTGGTTAATTATAATTGATTAGTAATGGTCTTATTTGATTAGAATTTGGTCTTAGATTGATAGAAATGGTGAAAACACGACCTCCTAAAAATGGCCTACAACCTTGTTGTAGTCCTGTGTAACTGCATGGTAGGTATTTGGTTATTGTCATTATTCTAACTTTAGTTCCATCTATATGGTTAACATTGGATCTATTGTTAGTTTTGTTAGTTATGTTGTGGTTGTTGATAGTATTATTATTATTGTGTTATCCGTTGTTACTGTTGTTGTTGCTTGTTATGTTACAAAAAGGGGTTTTGATAAATATCAAGGTTCTAATTGGATGTGAAAGGTCCATTATCTAATGTGGTATCTTTTTTTTCTAATATGTTCTCAATCAAATGTTTAATTTGCACACAATGATGCAAATTATGTCTATTAACCTAATGATATTCATAGAATTCATTTTATCGGTACCAATCTGGATAAGGAATGCCCCCATAATAGTGTTTCATAATAGGCCAACTAATCATATTAGTGGCTGTGAGCTTGAAAAACATGGATTCAATGGGTTCTCCAAGGTCACTAAAGATGCGATTAGTAGGCACAATTCTTCTTAGAGGAGGGGTTTGTAAAGGCAAAGGTTACTACATTTGTTGCATTGGTTTAGGCTATTGTACTTGTTACATTTGTTGAATGGGTTGTTGGTTATGATTAATTTGTATATGTGACATAGGCTGAGTAAATGGTGTTTTCACCATTTGGACCTATCATGACTCGATTACTCTATTTCTAACAACATTATTCTTGCGATTGAATGGCTTGGAGTTTTCATAATTATTAGCATGTGCTAGTTGCGATGCTTGTACTTAGACTTGTATTTGATTTTGGTTTTGGCCATTTCTTTGGTTTATAGTTTGGTTCAGATTTGATGAGGTAAGATTTATTATCCCTTTGTTAATAAGGGATCTTTCGATCAACAAACATTTGTCAATTATTTATTTGAAATTATGTGCACACTACAATTCTAGATGGTAAGATATCTCATTATGTAAATTCTTGGTAAACATAGTGGCTAGTTGCTTGTCTAGTAAACTATGGGTGAATCTACTGGTAAGTACTCTCCATCACTACAAATAACTTTCAAAGCTTTCACTATATTTTTATTTGGCTTGCATCAAATCTACCAATGAAATCTCATGTTTGAGATTGTAGAAGTGTTGCACAAACTTATCTAAAATATCATCAAAGTTATAAATTGAGTTCTTGGGCAATTTTAGAAACCACTCCAAAGCTTGTCCTACTAGACTACTTGGGAACAATAGTATGAGGTATATGTCATTGTAGGCCACTAATTGACAAGTAACAAATAATTCTATCAAGTGGGCATTGGGGTCTCCCTTCCCCTTGTAATGGTCAAATTTTAGTGGTTCATACCCTAGATGAAATGGTATCTATAGATACTCCATATTGAAAGGGTAAGAATACATGTCATCTAACTTTAACTTCTTATTTTATTTCCCAGCTTTGATGGTGGTAATTGCATCCTTCATTTTTTGTAGTTCTTGGGCTAAGAAACCAGAGGGAACATTGGTATAAGGTGGAGGCTATGCATTCAAAAGTGGAATACTTTGATTTGGGTATAGTGGAGGCATGGTTTGTTATGGACAATTGGCTTGGCTAGGGAATTTACTCGGAATATGCATTCGTGGATTAGGATGCAATTGTTGGAATTTCACACATTATGGTGTGATATTATGGTTAGGATTTGGTATATGGGCCTGGATTTGGGGAAACTATGGCTAAGATGGAAGGATATGATTGGGGGTGATGTACTATCCCTATTGAGGTTGATTAGGGACGTACTATTGACTAATCAAACCTTATTGATTAAGGGGAACTTGTGAACCAAGGCCCCATCGTTGAGTTTGTGACATGTTAGGGACAAAAGGCAATTGTTACCTAATCGATAATCATGGAACTATAATCACCAAATCTTGCATCATAGAGGAGGGTGTTCAAGTCTCCTCCAGATTTAGGTAACATGGAAATACTTCTAGGTATGTGGGTTTACCTATAGTAGAAGTAAACCTCTAGGTTTAAGGGCTAGCTCCCTAAATATACCTTGAAATTCTTATCACCTACTTAACTAGTTGTTTATGGGAAAAGAGATAGAAGTTTGTATGAAATTAAACCAATCTAAGGGGATGATTTACCAATATAATTTCCATAATACCATCATACTTCTATCACAATGAAACAAGACCTATAAACTAGCTTCATAGTCCTAAGAGATTCTAACATAAGTGTTTCAATATAGAGGTGATATGTATGAGAAAACATAAGGTAAGTGAAATAGAGGGTAGATTTCACACTTCAATAACAATTATATACTTTAAAGGATCTTAACATGCTAGTAACACTCTATATGACCTGTTAGAATAGTAATGACTTTCATCAAGCATGAAAGGATTCTAAGAAAGTAAGGATAAATGAATATCTCTTAACCATTCATTATACATCTCTTTGCACACTTATAAAAATGTTCATGAACTCAAAACAAAACTTGCACTTACTTTTCAATGTAAAAATACAATGTTAATCTAGCAGGGATTCTCCATACATGGTGTAGTATTTTTTTGATAAGAGTCAAAATGGCTACTACTTATAGAATTTGAGATAAGAGGGAAGATAATGAAGTCCAAAAGTCACTAAAACATGTGTCAAGATAATTAAAGGAGATACATATGCATGAGAGAGGAATATGGAGCAAACCATGTAAGGTATACTTGGGAAAATATCTCTCAAAGCATAAAACACCTGAAATGTGGCATAAGACTCTTCATTTGCATGCCTAGAAACTATTTTCATTATTAGGCCTCCTTGTAACTTTTCATAGTAGACTAAGGATAGGTATCATGATTTAACTAAGAGAGATGGGTTATAAACAACCCCCAAAAATTCATTGGTTACATCTCTAATCACTGATATTCTTTTACTCATGAATTATCATTGCTTGCAGTCCAAATAACTCTTTCACTCACCCTTCACACTTAACACCAAATTTATTTTTAGTTTTCCAATTAAATCCATATAAAAGATTTTTTTACACTTTTAAATATCTCACATGGCCTTATATTCATCCTACAAACCTTAAAATGCCTCTCACTTAGAGTTTTCACCTTCTCACTTACTTATTCCCTATGCCAGTTTGGACTGGTTGAGATGAGGGAACTTGAAGAGATATTTTTGAGCTTATCTAAAGCATGAAATGTACATAGAAGTTTAACTCTAGTACTAACCTATATCCCAAAGTGATTTTCATCCTTTGATTCTCCCTTGAACCTGCAAAACACCAAAAACTTTCAAAGAAACTAGTTTTGTGTCCCATTTGTACAAGTAGGGTATAACTCAACTTAGTGGGAAGGAAATTTAGGGAGTCATATATAATATCAAATTAATTTCTCAATCAAACTAATTCATCTATATGCATTTCCCTCAACTTCCTCTCCATCGGGTAAGAACAAGGGTTTTGGAGGGTTTAGAGATGGTTTGGCTCTTAAGGATTATTCATACAATACTGACATTCAATCCTCTAAAAAATGATACTAAAACCTTGTTTGGTACCCTACTCAATAGTCCCCAACTCCTCAATCCCACATTCTATGTGTTCATACATTTGTAAGCATTCAAAGTTTCCTTATCAAGTCTTTTCATGCATTTTTGCATAGGTCTGAGTTAGTTTGGGTCAAAATATGGTTTATTTGTGACTTCACCTACACACCAAGGGTTGTATCTCACCTTATATATCCATATTAATGTGCATTAATGATCTTGAGTGTTCTCTTTTGGTCATAAATGTTGACTACACCTCTTTAGGATCTTAGGCCTGGTCAAGGTCTAAAGGACTGATTATGTCCTTGATGCCTAGACTTGACTTGTGCATTTTATGATGGTTCCAAGGCCTTGGATATAATTTTCCATGCCTTTATAAACCTTACACACCTTCCTCAAAATTATTTAATTCTTCTACTCATCTTTTACATCTACTTACCTCTGCTTGCAGGCTTCATGTTTCTTGGAGTACCCTTTGTCTACGATAGAAGAGAGGGTATCTCCCTAATATTCTTAGGCCAAATAATGGTACGAGTGACTCAAGGGAGTTATAAATTCACTATATACCAATTTTAATAGTTTTATTATGCTTATATACCTTCTAACCTTTCAAAATCTCAAAATAGACTCTTCGACTAGTTGACTATGCAATCTTGGAAAGTATGGACTATATATGTGTTTTAGAAACTTTCATACTTTGTGACTTATATTGAACATTTAATGAGGTTATCACAATAATACTAAAGGTGATACAACATTTTCAAATTCCCCATCATCTATTCTCACTTCTTGAACCATCACTTCATTCCATTAGACCTAACTGCTAGATTGTATGCTTACTCAAAAAAAGAGTAAGCTTACAAGTGAGTATTGCATGGTTTAAGCCATATGTTATTACATCACTATACCTTATTTAATTACCTAATGTCATTTGATAATTAATATATATTTTTCTCATAATTTTCATGCTATCCCAATCTCCAAATCACTAGGTTTCCTCTCACTATCATGCTACAGTTGACTATAGTTGCCTAATTTGGAGCACGCAGGGGTCCTATAGGTGGATATTAACCTTGAAATATTTACCATATGCCTTAGGGTCCTTATTATATCTTTATAATTAATTCCCAATGGAAAATTTGTATTTTTAGGCTTAGTAGTTCTCCAAGGTGTATATCATGGCTCATGAGTATCTACAGTCAGGCTATAGGCAATCAGTCTAAAGGCAAGGCACACTTGTAGGTGTTGATGGAGGATACTACCTTATAATTCAACCCTTGTGATGACCTTTGAAACAATGGTGTCTTCTTTATCCTTATAGGACCACTTATATGAAATGTATATGCTCTTACATTGCAACTTTGGATTGTGAAGGTCCTTTGAGGTTCAAAACTATATACACAACTAAAAAGTTTTAGTGAATAAATATGTAACTTTGAAGCTTCCATTACACCACTTATTTGGATCAAACACACATTATATTTGTTTAATATGTTAGCCCTACATGAGGGTTATATGATGGATGTATTCAAACTCAACTATACTCCAATTTATCTCATCATATAGCATCATCAAAAGTGCTAAAGGCTCTATTTTGGATCTTTTCAAGGAACTTGTCCCTAAACACAGTTCCTTCATATACACATATATTATTCCAACTTGCCTACCAATTTTGGCGTCAAACATGATTTTTATGGTATCTTCAACATATACAAACTTCATGAGGGTTTTAAAATATGTCAAACTCTTCCATGACCATGCTCAAGTTTCTATGTAAGGCCACCTGTAGGTGGACATCTCAATATGCAGGTAGTGACAATGAATATAGGTAGTGTGCATTTGATATGACTTCATAACCAGTTTTATACTCTCTCAAAGTGTTCAAATGATATTTTACAACATTGTAAGGCTTGACATAAGTTTCCACACCTCATTTCAATGTGACCTTCTCCTTAGAATGTTGATACAGTTGTAGGCAAGCCAGTGAATGTAGATATGGGTTATATGAATGGAATGTGACCTTATAGTTCATATTGAACCTTCTCATCTTATTCAAACAAGACCTTTCAACCATGACGTGCTTGAAACTAGACAACTAATCTTTTCCAACATGATTTATCTTCTCTATAATACCCGTAGATGTATGTCAATGGTGTATGATTGTGCATATATGAGGATTGACTATCACAGTCCATAATATGTTGTTTGAAGAGCATTTGATTGATTTTTAATGCTTTTAAGAAGGTCTCCAAACTCCTTAAACTATTAATTACACTTCCATGACTATGTCCAGAGCTCAAAACACCTCATTTAACTGATTGTGAATAACAATCATGCAATAAGTTGATTGTGACTATCTTTCTTGACTATAAATTTCATGATGCTAGCTTATGATACTAATATTGAAAGGAGAGGGGATTAGGTAAAAATCAGATATAGGAAACACAATGCCTCACACTCATCTAAAACCACTATAAAGAAAGAAACCTTTTACAATTGTTGAAATCTGACTGCAACCTTACTAGCAACATCAATCTATAATTTGAACTATTTGGCTCTTGAAATCAACTCCAAACATGCAAACCAAGATGGAAAACATGAAATTATGGATTCCAAATCTTTTGGAATTAATTCCAATAATTAGATTATACATACCTATTCATACAATAAGAAAACCTACATAATGTGGGGATTAGCTAGCAAAACAAGATATTCAACTTGTTAAGGATGGTTCATAAAGTATAAGAAACCATTATTCAAAGTAAAAACATGAAAATGAATTAAACCAAGTGTACTATCTACCACCAAAAGCATTTGACTTGGAAGTCCTCTTACTGGTTGTACTATCAAAAGACCTATTAACCAATTTTGCTTACCTAGTGGGGCGATGGAGAAGAGAAATGGTTTTAGCTCATTTTTTCACATTACAAATTTGTTTAATAATTAAAATGAGTAAAATTAAGTTGAATATCCAGTCCATAGGATTTTACTATGTGCCACTCTCCCATAGGTTGTACAACCTTCAAAACTCCTTCTTTCACTTGTATTCTTGATTTTTAGTTAGGAACCTACAAGTTTCAATTAGTCCTAACATTTTTGACAAGAAATATAACATATTGGATGTTTTAAGGAGGTTATAATGTTTGTATTGCTTAGAAAAACATACCACCCTCATTAATGACCCATATATGCACTTTAAGTGACATAGAATGACTTAAGAAAGAAATTGACTATGACCAAGGTGATGACACATTAAATGACATCAAATAACACCATAACACACTCTATAAGACCCTAATAGACCCTTATACAAGTTTTGGACTATATGGAGTTGACTTGTTTTGACTTGTGGTCAAAATAGTCAAGAAAAACATTGAACCTCTTGGTTGCACAAATCCTTGTTGGGAAGTAGATGCATGTTGAAGGTTCAACATTTATCGCTAACCAATACTCATACACTATTAATTAGACATCATGTGTGATTGTAATGGTGTGTTGGTTTATGACTAAAGATGTATGTTCATTACCACCTGACAAGGTAGAACATTGGTTGCCCCTATTGAGGTGGTAGAATGTTTTACCTTTGTTGCATAGGTATGTTGATGATGTTTATGGTTGTGGAATGTTAGTCATCACTATTTGTGGTGGAGTAAAATTCATCATATTTTATTTAAGCATGACACTGACTGTTGCTTGAGTACTTAATCATTGCAATTATGTGCTTGAAGAAGTAGTTGGTTGAGGATTATCAATAGTTTTTTGTGATTGGGATATAGAATTTCTCGCCCTCTACATTTGTGAACCACTCATGGTGTTAATTAAAGGCATGTTTTTTGGTGGACTAGTTATTTGTACATTTACACCAGTTTGGTTTGGATTGGATAGCAGTTGCATATTATCCACTATGCTTGTCTCACTATTCTATGTAGAAGTAGAAGATACTTATTTGATGGTGGGGGCATTGAACATGTATCCCACTAAAGTGATTCACATAAATGGTTCTATACCATGATTTTATTGGCCTATCAATTCAATTAAGACTCCTGTCGAAGGAGCTAGCTCAATAAGAGGAGCATCTGACAAGTTCATGTTATTAAAATTATGTGTTAAGTTCAGATAGGTCTGGTATGTTATTTTCATTTGTATTAAGTGGTCCTTCATGAGGCCCTTTCCTGTGACAAGCATACGAGGGTCCTGATGCAACATTTATACTGGATTTTGAGGATTGCTATAAGAGGCCTATTCAATGTTTTTATTATAAGGCATGTTGTAAGGCACTCTTATTAAACTTGGTAAGTTTTCATGGGGAAATCCTGTTGGAAACTTAGCCCCTACCTCTGTGGCTCTGATTAAGACCTCATATTTTTTCACAAATAAGTGATGATCAAATAAATAAGGGTCACAGGTTTATGGCATGGTAACATAGTATGATTATTGTTGGACTTGTTTTGTAACTGAAGGTACATTAGCTAGGTATTGTATCATTTGTTCCTAGTCCTGATTTGCGTATAAAGGCATGTTGACTAAATAGTGGACTAAAAGATCTTAGCTTTGTTCCCCTAATTGAGTGTTATAAGGTGGATAAAGATCTGTCTCATAAACAACATCATCTCCAAAGGGGTCTTGCACAAATTATTCTTGTGCAACCACATTACTATACCCTAGATTGTACATGATGCCACTGAGAGTATAGTGAGACATATTCAAATCAATGGTGAATGCTTTGCTAAAAAAGGGGTTAGAGTTATACAAACTCTAAAAAATAATGTCTAAAAAGACAAATGGTTCAAACTTAATCTAACTTAGTCAAAGGATGGAGATGTATCTCTACAAAGGTCTATCCAAAAACTTAGTGTAAAACAAACTAATGTCAAATGTCTAATGTTAAATATCTCACATAAAAAATGTTAAGTGGATGAACTAAAATTAGAATGCCAAACTCTAGGTCCAAAGTGTTCCAAATAAGTCTAATCTAGGAAAATATAGGTTGTTAGGTCTTTTGGCTAAATGTGGCGTCAAAATCTAGTCTCAAAAAAAGGGGCATAGTTTAATCCAAAAAATTGAAACACATTGGCATAGACTAGGCACTCAACTTTAGACATGAATTTTAACCAAATTGGCGTAAGGTTTGAAACAAAAGGCACTTAAAGATAGACTATTTTCTCCCAAATTAAGGCACGAACAATTAGTTTTCAAATTTTGGGTAAAGAATTAACCTAAGTTACACAACCCAAAAGAGAAAGATCAGTGTCTAAGCCTAAATTACATAAGACATAAATAGAAATCAATCAATTTTTTGGTTTGAACTTATCAATGTCAATTAAAAACTCAACTTCGGAAAACTAGGCCTTTTTTTATCAAACAAGCTAGACAAAGGTGAATGATATAATGTCACTAAACAAAGACCCAAAAGACACACATGGATTGGTTCCAAACTTTGACTCAAGGTAAAAAAAAATCTATTAAATTATTCAAGTAGTGTAACTGCATTGTCACACTCTAAAGGTATGATCAATGGTTTATTTCAAGACTCTAAGGCATAAAACTCGAAATGGATTGGGCAGTGTAACATTACCCTTTCCAATCAAGTGACATAGACATAAATATTTGTCAAAAGACCAAGGCAAAAGCATGGTGTTAAATGGATGGCATAAATACTCTTCAAAAAATGGAGTGATGTGGACATAAAACTCATTTTGAATTTGGAGGACAAATGAACAGATTTAGATTCAAAACCTAAACAAGAAAAGGTATAATGATAAAATACAACTAAGTATAATGTCCAAAGCCCTAAAACTGACAAGATTGCATCATATCACTAAATTTCATCTATATATGTGCTCTTGGAGGATTTTAAGTGTTGATCTAAAAATAAAAGTGCATGAAGTAGTAGGGTCTTTACACCCCTTTCTCCTAAGAGATTGTATGGTGATATGGAACTTTGAGCTACTCACCCTACATTAATAATATGTATGTGATAAGTGGGTTTGTTTTAAAAATTAAAATTTTGACCATCTAAATGGTCTAAGTATGGTTAACACTAGAGATTCCTCACATCAATTGATTTCATATTGGCTAACTTACTATGCAAGGGTCTATTCCTTTGCATAGTGATTCCGTTCATGTACTTCTTAGTGGAATCCCTTGGTTAGCCAGACTTGACTTGGATCTTTGTTATGATTAGAGAGGCTAATTGCTCAACCCTTGGCAATCCTAGTATATGTGCCCTAATTTATATACTCCACCATGGAGTGGGGTTGAAATAATGTTGGTAGATGAATTTTTGGGTCAAACCTTCCTGAAGAAACTCATGAGGAGGATATGAACTCCCACTCACAAGCCAAGTTGCATAAAATAAATGACTAAGTGAAAAGACTTTATAGGTTTTGTTTAGATCATCCAAACCATAGGAGTTTTGAAAAGAGCCTCAACAACATTGTTTTCATGCCTTAGACAAGGCACAAATTACAAGGAAGAATTTCTTTTGGTCACCTAAGTTCCCTATAGGGGATAGGGGAAGCATACACATATTCTTCATTTTATGAAAAAAACAAACAAGTATAAAGATATAACATAAAACAAACACCTTTTAAAAACTTTCAACCTAAGTGAGTGTTAATTTTATGCACCAAAGTGAAGCTTTTATGAAATTTTTGGGCCCCTATTTTCAACCTAAGTGAGTGTTAATTTTATGCACCAAAGGATTTGTTCAAGACTTAAGCACTTTCAAACTTTACACTCTTTCCCACAAGTGACATGTAATTTTTAGAGGATTTTATTTTACTTAGAAGCACAAATTCAAGTTAGAAAATAAGATTTGAAATGGAAGATCTCATGTTCTATATTTTTTTTCTTTATACAAAGATTGACGTTAGTCCATAGTGATCGATGCCAGTTACAAAAATATTGATAAAGGTTGAAAAGAACCGATGTCAGTCGATAAAAATTGATACCGATTACCTAAAAACCCTTAGGTAAAATATGTTTTGTCAAAAAATATTTGTTATCCTAAGTTAGTATAAAATCTCCAAAAAAAAAAAAAAATGTATCCTGCAATAAAATGTTTAAATAGAGAGTATGCAAGCTTTAAAATCATAAAAATCAACCTGCAACTTTCAAGAACATTCTACAGCCATGTTTTCCTATTGTATTCTAATTCTACACTAGGACTGATGTCAATTAGATAGGATTGATGCTGGTTAGATAGAACTAATGTTGTTTAGGAAAAACTGATGTTGATCTATGTATAATCTGTGTAACACTAAAAACAAAATACGAAAAAATAAAGTAATATCTCAAATTTTTAAGATGATCAAGCATTCATTTAAAAAACTAAGAGCTTCACTTTGTTCTCCTTGTTATGTGATATGATTTAGGTCCCATCGGGAGTGCCATTTTTGATCATAGGAATCCAAGAAGGGAGGTCAGTAGAGTGTTAGTTCAAGTAAATAAAATTCAATAAAAACACACTAACACTTACAAGCCTAGATATTAGGGGTAAGATTAATTTAAAAAAAACAAATGAAAATCATAAATAAAATTCAAAATACCCACAATCTCTTACCTTCCTTGAGAGCTCCAAATGCTTTTTTGAGTGGCTTACTCGGTTTGTGCTCAGACTCTATAGCAATGGAGTTTGTATAGCTCCTTCTCTCCTTGGCACCATTGGCTTGTGCTGGCTTCTGGATTGTGATTTCGTAGCTCAATATTTTGGCATTATAACACTATTGATATGAATTTTATGTAACAGAATCTGCATTATAACTCTATAATTTTCAATCTTAGAATTCAATAGGTAAAGGCTTGTATTTATAGGCTTAGGAACTAACCCCAACCCAAGGTGAGACAAGGTGTAGTTTAAATATGGAATGGATTAAAACCTAACAAAGGTGAGTCAAATATAACCCCAATAGATTTAATAGCTATCAATTACTCATGATTTATAATGAATATGCATGGATCTCCAAAATGAGATATTTTCCAAAAGGCTTGACAACTCATAAAGGTAATCATGAAAGGCTAGGATAGTTTATATTTTTGAATTTACTTTTTTAGTAATTCATTAATTTCACATGGATAATTCAATTAGGCATTTAATTTAGTTTAGATTATTAATTAATTCTGATTATCCATTTAAATCTTTCCAAGATTTAATTTTATGTGTGTAAGTGCCCCACTTAATAGGTCCATAAGACAAATTGATTGTTGTGATACCGCAAGATGATTAGGGATGAATCTGTGAGAGTTTACCATTGCATAATATGGGATACCCCAATTAGGGACGCCTCAATAAGATTCTAAGCTTTGATGAATGATGCACAAACAAATTTGGGATGTTCAATGATTCTTAGTCTTAATTTACAATGGTTGGTAGGAATCAGTTTGAAGTCTAGTTGGAAGCCAGTTGTGGCCAATTTCAAGTGTCTACAAATACTAGAGTAAAAAGATAAATATATAAGTGTGTATAACACACTTTTCCATTGGGAGATGCTCTGCATGTCAGTCTGCTCCAAGAAAACTTGCAATGAATATGTAGTAGTCAATGTCCATAGAGTGAAATCTTAAATTTAATCTATAATTAAAACTTGATACTTCAAAAGGATGAAAGGAATGTACTTATGTGTGGGTGGAACCATGTTGCATTGTAGCTTGTTGTAGATGATGATTCATTATTGAAGCATTGGAGAATGGCTCCTTTTTTTGAACCATTTGGGGAATTATGGAGTGATAAAATCCCAATTATTTGTAACTATCCATGCCCATGGGTTGGGAAAATAATTTCCCCAACCCTCATTAAATAGGGAGTAGTAAAGTTGAGCCTCAATCATACTAACTCAAATAACTAATATTACTTTGATATTAAACCTCAAGATGGTAAGGTGAAAGCCACATAATGAGCTCAATATGAATAATATTGAGGTAGTTGAGCATCACTGAACCTACATAGATTACCTCAAAAACATGAATCAACTAGTGTATATGGACTTATAGATGCAAGGTTGCTCACTGCTAGGTGCCATTGAGTTTTATTTGCAAGTAAATAACTATAATAGTTCTTACTACAAAAAAAGTGTGTATGTTCATGAACCAGTATCATGCCTCATGAATTGGTGGCAAATAATATATGTAATGATGTTTATGTACATTAACTAGTATCATGCCTCACTTAATTATTATTGACTGATATAGAATTTTATGCATCTCTATGATAAAATATGGGAACCTATATCCCATATGTATTTATATGTGAAAAAATACACTTTATATTCTTGTAAACTATGTGCATTTACATGGCATATGCACTAAATGTATCTGACTCTAAAAATTTGTACTCATGTCCCTGTAATTAAGTGCACATGCATGTCATATGCACCTAAAGTTGGTATCAATGTATGAATGTATCTCCCATATCTGAACAAATCTAATTTGTGAACCATTTTGAAATCTCTAAACCTTCTATTTTACCCCAAACTTTGATTTTTTATACTCATGGAGACTTGAGTCCCTATGATAATCCCATTAATATTCCCCCTTTTGAGGTGAGGGATGCATCATTTAAGTCACTTATCTCAAAATAATGAGTTAAATGTCTCATGTTATGTGTAAAGGTATCATCATGTAAAATCATTCAACATTTGGAGAATGTGTCATCATAATAAAGTGTATGTCATTAAGGCATGTGTGTAACATATGGAATGTAGATCATATAAGTGTCATGCCAAGATAGATATACCAATTAGTCATGCAATAGTAACCATCATTGAATAAGAATATGTAATAACGAGATGATTAATGTTAATCATGGTACCACACGTAAATTGGATTTGCATGATATGTATCATGGAAAAAGAAAACTCAACAAACTCAGGAAACACCTTATATTAATCCACTCATAAGCACATAGTGTCATGTATAAGGCCAAGGGGCACAACCAATGGGAATAAATATTTTAAAAAAAACAAGACCAAGGACCACATGCAAGGGACATAAATATGTCACACATAAGACCAAAGTCCATGCATGGGACATAAAGATGTTTCACACACAAGGCCAAGGGCCATACACAATAGACAAGCAATGACTAGCCTATCACACAAGAGAATCAATAATAATGAAGCATAGAACAAGTGAAAACTAGTCTACACTATCCATGTATATCAATGTCACATCATAATAAAATATCATGTCCATATAGCTTTGTGTAATATATGGGTAACTAGATATATGTGTTATAAATTTAGATATCTCAACATGGTAAGAAGACGTATAAAGATATAAATGGTGATTATAGTGACCTATGGAATAAGATGCCCCCATCATTGGCATGGTCATTGGATAGAGGAAATTCCAACATCTACATGTCCATGTATGATTTGTGTGTTCTGCATTCCATTCATATACTTTAAAATGCATATGTATATAAAAAATAATTTGTTGTCTACTAAACATGTGATAAATAACATATACAAATAGTGTAATAGCCATTATATCATGTTTAGGTCTTGATTTTGAATTATTTTAATGGTTTTGAATTATTTGATTTTTTTTAAATTTTTATTTATCTTCAAATTTTAAAAAGGGTGCTAACCACTAATCACATAATGGGATGGCTATGGGGAGTGCATGTACCATAGGTTGCAATGGTCACCAATCATGAAAGAGTACCTTATGTAGGTGTATCTAAATTTGATGAGGAATTGAGCATTGTACTTTAATGATCTTCTCATTATCACTCATAGGATCACATGTATAATGAATGACTCTAAAATGCCTAGGAATATGTGAGGTCTACTATAGAATAAGAGAATATACCAGTTCTTGTGTTCATTATGTAACATGTTGAACTATATGTGATGTTAGCCTGGTGTGTGATATACAAGATAGTGGCCTCTAATTTTTTTTGAATAACTCTCTAACATGACAAGTGTCAATACTAAAATATTATATTAAGTACATTTAAATGATAAGATTGACACACATTTATCATGCATGAATTGAGCACACAAACATGGTCTTAATATACCACTTTGTCACACCTACCTGTTATCTTGTGAGTTTGACCCTTATTTTATGTTGTTGCAAACCTACATGAATCTCACTCTCTATTTCAAACAAACTTAATATTCTTCACAAACATCTCCAGACCTTCAGTTCAATCTGCTTGTACACATGTCAATTTTATTAGTTTTGGTTAGTATCACCAGTCAATACTAACCCAATATGGTTTTAACCAACCCTTTCCAAGTAATGGATACTTTTCAATATCAAAACTTTATTTAGGGTCAGTCAATTGTCCTAGTGTCTTGGTGGTATGAGAAACTATCAAAATGGACTCATATATAAATAAATTAAGGTCTCGTTTAAAAGGGACTTGGTACTTTTTGGAAAACATCTATACATTATTTCACATAAAGAAAATCTACCCTATTCTTCCCAAATTATACACTTGTCAATAGGATAAGTCACAAGCCAAGTCTGAAGCACGTTAAAGACAAGTCAAAGTAAGTATTTTCAAGTATCAAAGGTGAATCATTAGTTGCATACATATAGTGAAGGATCACAATCACACTAGGTGGGATAACTATGTTTGGATTTATTTCCCTCCTCAGAGTATCATATACATAGGCAAAAATTAATCATTAAATGGGGGTGATTGGAGTTAGTTCAGCTCATTATACTTCCCTAATTTTTATAAGTTTTAATTGTCACAAGCACACCTAGGGTTTTAAGGAAAAATATATTGATTTGTGGAGTTGTGTGCATCATTAGGGTTAGGGATCATAAATACAAAGCAAATAGAGACAATCATAGGTTACTGTATAGTCATATTTCCTCATTTTTACATAGATCAATGTTAACCGGCACATGTCAATATTTATTAGTGATGTTGACCCAAATCGACAAAACTGACCTTGCATAAATAGAGAAGTAGTTTTGGAACCAAAAGAACCAAAAGCCTACTTAATACTGATGTTCACTTCTATAATATGGTCACATTGAAACAATGATACATAAAATATAAGTACTCATCCACAATTATATTTACTATATTTAGCATATGCCACTTATCAAATCATTAAAATAATATCCAAGTTTGTATATTTGGATGTATGATTAAATAACACATTTATTAATATGAATTGAATTACATTGTTTTATCTTGTTAAGGTTAGTCTTGCTTGCATAAAACATATTGGTAAAACCATACACATATCGAATAGTTTAAGAACTTAGGTTTCCCTTAGGGTTTCATCCTTCCAGGGTTGAATTTTATTTTCCCTAGGGTTTCAAATCTCATTTTTTATTTCCATACACAAATTATTTTTTAGATTTTTTTATCTAGGGTTTCAAGATCTAATTTTTTATTTCCATACATAAATAATATTTTCACCTTTGGCCCTAGATCCCCATTAGGGTTTCATCCTTAAAGGTTTTTATTTTTAAACTTGATTTCTTATTATTCCCTAATAATACACATTAACCATGGCCATATTAAATGAAAATTATTGGTTAACATAAGTCATGAAGTTACTTTTCAATATTGTTTTACAAGATAGTACATCTTATTTGGATCAATTATGAAAATAATTGGGTTATAAGGATCATATTTAAATACACTAATAAGGCTAAAATTAACAAAGAACAATCCCAAGCCTTCCTCAAATCCTATTATTATAACATCTAATATGAGATGCCTATTGTTACCAATCAATGGAAAAGGGAATGTATGACATATTTTGTTCCTCCTACTATGGATTATACAACATATTTTATCCATCCTATTAATGGATTAATCACAAATGTTGAGACTGATAATTCAACTACTAAAGATCAACTAGATACCATGGATGATCAGTAATTTGTTGAATATCTTAAAATGAATCAACATCAAATCGATGCAATGTTATATATATCAAGAGATGAGAATAAAAAGATGGCCCAAACTTCCACATCAAGTGTTTATGCTTATATTAATAATACTATCCTTACGCCTACACCTTAGTAACCTACATTACATCCACCCAATATTTTAGGACAACACAAGGACTCCAATAGATTTTGACAGTTATTCCTATGAAATAAACATTTACCCCTCCCATGATGAATGCACATGTTACATCATCAACCTCACCTACTACATGTTCCCTTGAGTAGATTGTTATAGCTTTGCATGCTAAGGTATTGCAGCTAGACTAAGGTGCATTGAGAGCTAGTCATTCCATGGATTCACACACCTTGATCCATAACCAAATATCCCTTGAGATAAAAACCTATTATTTACCAATAGGCTTTTTAGTTCTCAAGCTTCTATTATATGAAGGTAAAGGAGATCCTAAAAAACACCTTAGATCATTTCATTCATCATGTTTGGACTATGCATATAATGACAAAATATTGACCAAGTTATTTCCAATAAGTCTTAAGGACTATGTATTGTGATGGTTATATGATCTCCCTCAATAATCTATAAGAGAATACAACCCCTTGGAAAACCAATTCCTTGTACATTTTTCCATCTACATTATTGAGAAGTTATCATGCACACAAATTGTAAAACTCAAGTAAGGGTCCAATTAACCAATCAATATTATGTATTATGATATAAGACCATGTTGTTTAATATGACCAATGTTATGACTGACAATGAATTACAAGATATATTAAAGTAAATCTTGATAACACCATTCCATGAGTCAATTATATTCAAAAGATTTAAATTATTTGATGAGTTATGTCACAAAGTGAGGGACAAAGAATTCAAGTCAATATATTTGAAAAAAATTGAGTATACATTTACTCTTACAATTACTTCAACAAAGTTTCAAAGAAAACTAATTCAAAGTCAAAATAAATGATAATAAAAATGAGGCAAATATTAAAATCAATGTGGTATCACAACGTATAGACTAGTTACAATTGACAACTCCACCAAAGAGGAGGTTTTCAAGATTGCCATCACCTCTTCATGTACTGCTAAAGAATCTCCTCAAGTGTAACTTTATCACACTTCTTCCTCTATAAGAGCTTGATTTAAACATTCTTATAACAAGGAACTATGATGATAATTCATATTGTGATTATCATCAAATTGAGGCATATTCAATAAATAAATGTTTCAATCTAAGAAATACGATACAAGATCTTATATATGACAACATTATCAATTTGTACACCCCTTCAAAGGAATATAGACCACAATAAAATGGAAATAAAAAGTTCAAGATATTTATGAACCATTTATTAAACATGAGATAATATAAAATAAGGACACTTTAGAGGTACATTATGCATACAACATGCATCCTCTACATATGAATTATGACCATCCAGTTGATGCTATTATTGGTGCACTTAGTGATAATTCACCACAATGGCCTATGTTCACATTTGATGACAACAAGACAGTTGATGATGATTCAAAATTTCATGAACTTTTCATATGAGCCGCATTGATGAAAAACCCATACACAATGTCATGATTGACAATGGTTAATGTGAGAATGTTTGTGCAATGAAACTTCTCCACTCCCTTGGGTGCACATGATAAGATTTATAGGATAAATAAAAATTATTTAAGGGATTCTATGAATAGAAACATAATACATTAGGATGCATAGTATTACCTCTTCAAGTAGGCTCAACCATATTATCCACACCATTCCTATTTATACAAAACAATAGGGTATTTGGCATGTTATTAGGATGTCCTTAGATGCAAACACTTCATGCAATACTATGTACAATGAATCAATGTCTAAAATACACACACTCAAATAGGTAGTCATAATTATAGGTGTATGGTATGAGTATCACCTACAGTTATAGATATCTCCTCCTCCACCCCCACCACCATTGTGATTGGTTGGTACACCTATTTAGGATCATTTTATATAGTAATTTGTTACACATATATAGGCTCTATATATACAACTAATTCAAAGGAACACAATTGATCCTACTAGATAGCCAACTATTCAAGACTAATAACATTAGAGAGTTACTCATGGCCCATAATAGGAGTAGTGATCATGAAAGTTATATCACACCACATGAATTCCTATCAAATTTAGATACACCCATAATTGATATATATAATCCATGATGGAAGACCCACCCTAATGGTACAATCCTTCCAAACCTCCTCCAAAATGGTACAATATTGATAAGTTTTTTTGGTGGCATGCTACAATTGGTCCCTCTCATAAGACTTGTCATGATCTTCACCAATTTCTTCTTGCTTCCTTGATTGATCCATATTTCAGTCTCGATACTATTACACAACAATGTTATCAAGAATATCTTCAAACCTCTCAAAACCAATCTAAAGAATCATAATCACATCAATATCACTAACCTTAATGAATTGAAAATATCATGCCTCAATATCTCCCTTGGCCAATGGTTCTTTGCAAAAGGTTGTTGTGCATTGTAAGGATCGCAAGGATAAATTAGATCTAGGATACAAGATTTATCATATACATCCAAGACCTCCACAAGATTAATTCTACTAATCCAAGGCAAAACCCTAAGAAATGAAACCTTAAAGTGATAGTGTATTTATATTTATGAGCAGTAATGATGTGCAATTGAATGATACTCTATTTAGAAATGAAGATAAGGGGGTATTTATAGCCAAATAATGATCATAAACCCTCCCAGGAATTTAGTCGACAAGGTCAACTAGGTTGATCTTGTTTGGAAACAAAAATATAGTCGTTAGGCCTCAAACTAGATCATTTGGGCCGATGGAGTTCTATAACATGCACTAGATTCCCAACGAGGTTGACTAGGTCATCATAGTATAAAAAATGTGTAGAAGGGTTATTTTCTTAGGTAGGGGCTATTTTGGATGGTGAATTGCTTAGGGAGTGTATAAGTGGGTTTTTATTTATTAGGGAGTTGGATAAGGGTAGCTTGTAGTGTTTTTAAGTAATGGTATAGGGACCAAAAATCTTGTAAAGCACCAAAGGTTTGCCAACCCCTTTCCTACTGCACCCTTTAAGGCGTGCACTTAAATAGATTGAGACTCGATAAGTTCCTTCAAGAGAGAAAATTTTAGTAAATGATAAAGTTAAAAATAATGTGTGTATACATATGCCCCACTCGAATCTTATCATGTGTCACACAGTTATAACATGGGATGGTGCTTTAAGAAAGAACATAAAAATACATGAAACTGAGCTAACTAAAAATGAAATACTTAAATTAACATTGAAATGAAATGAAAGTAACTAAAATTAGCATATACCAACCTTGACTTACCTTTCTACTGACTGACTACTTGTAAATATCTTAATCTTGATCATGGAGTGTGTAGTACTTGCATTTGATGAACCCTAGGGATATAAGGCTAAAAATAAAATCAAAGTGTGTGTATGTAGGATGGTCAAAGTAGCAATGGATAACTCTCAAAATTGATTAAATTACTTGGAAAAATTGGTAAGCTGTGATTATTAAGGCTAGGTTAGAACCAAAGATCAAGTACGTAAATGATTAAAATGATGACAAATGAATGTAGAACACATTAAATCACATTGGGAAGCTATAAAACATGAAATGAAAAAAAGGAATGTATAACACACTAAATCACATTTAGAAGCATGTAAAACATTTCAAGTAAATGAAATATCAATGCAAACTCTTAATAAGGTTATTTAATCAAGTGAAATGTAAAATCATGTAAGATAAACATGTTAAATCAAACATGGATGACCGAAATAAAATGTAATTTAAAATTTAAAACAAGTGTTGATTCTTCTAAATGTATCATAGGTGTCTTTAATGTTCAAAGAACACTTCTCATTTTAGAATTCTGGGAATTTAGAGCATGATTAATAGGTTTTGGCAACTTATGTTACTTGTGGTGAAATAATGGCAGAGCAATGTTTAACTGTTCCACAAAATTTATATTAATTGATGGTTGGAGCCATCATGGACCACATCTTTAGAAAGTGTAAGTATCTATGCTAATACTAGTGAATTATGATCAAAGCTTAAACTACAGACTAATCTAAATGGACATTTACAATAAAATCTAAACTAAAGTTATTTAGTTAAAAAAGAAGAAAAAAGAGAAGGGTAAGGTAGAAAGAGAATAAGTGATTGTTGATCTTAACTTCAAACATTATGACAAAGTTCCAATTACAACTGAGTATGCGTTTAACCAGTATATAGCTCAAAATAGTATAAGCTCAGATCCCACTACACACACAATAAACCTCCAAGGATGATATAAATAAATACAAGTAAGAACCAAATTTACTTTAAATATTTATTACCACACTCAAATAACATTAGCACATTCTAATGTAGAGCAAATAAAATGAATCAAATTCAATATCATTCAACTAATCTATCATAAGCACAAATTAGCAACTCTGTAATCAAAGATGCAACTCAGAATTCATAGAAACTAATCAAATTTTTGACTTAAGACTAGAAATTGAGAGAAAAACCATGTAATAATTGACATAAATAAATTTGGACAATCCTTTCAAAATTCCTTGATTGTATTAATTCTCAAAGTATACAAATTTTGCTCAAAATTCTCTACCTTTACAAAATGGTAGTATTGCCTTTTATAAGAGGACAAGGCAGTATATCGATCAGTTATAAAATACAAATATAGAAAAAGTAAGGACAGTTGTCTTTTTTATACAAACTTCTAGAATACATTTGTTTTTCCAAACTAAACTGACCTAGAGGCAATACGCTAACAAACTAGCATATGCCTTTACAAAAGGATATTCTATTTTTAAAATATTATAATTTTTTTACAAAATAGAATATCAATTGGCTGGTTGGTGGGCCCTACACCTAAAAACTTTCTTGTTGTTGTTGAAGGATGTGCATATCCTTTTGGTGTTATGCATTAAAATATTCTAAGTTCACAGTCGGTTTCAAGAGACACTCTTCCTCTTTGTCAGCAAGCTCATTCAAATCCTTGTCATTTCTAGCCATGGCTTCTTTGATGCTTCAAGCCTCAACTATCCTTTCTCCTGCATTAAGGATCATGTCTAGGATCCTACTATTATCTTCCCTGGATTGGCATTGACTTTTACTTTTTATTTCCTGAGTCATCAAGGTAGTTATATGTTTGAACTCATCATCCTTGATGATGCCTAGGATAGTGGGCTATGAAAGATTAGTCAACATTGTCCCTAAGAGTTGTTTAATCCTTCCAATTACCTCATCATCATCCTTTAAGAGCCTCTCCAATTCATGTGACCATGTATTCAAAATCTAGACCTTTTCAATAACAATTCCCAAAATTGCATTCAAGTGTCCCAAACTAATTATTTTGAAACCAGGAATCTACTTTCCAACTTGAATGTTGATCATCCTTGTTATCTGATCCTTTGAAGCTTGCCATTAGCTTATTATACCCTTAGCCACTATATTCTGCTATGCCAATGCACTTTGCCTTAGCTTCATTTGCTTTCAAGGCCTCAAACATATCATAGAAGGATTCATCTAACAATTTGATCATTGCCTCAAGCACTGATAAGATAGACTATGTCTTCAAATCCTCATTTTCCTTCTCTAGGTTGGATATTCTTTGCTTCATGTCCCTGATGCCTGTTCTGACCTAAGTTGAATGAGCCTCAACTAGGCTTGTAACATCTTCTTCATAAATGGGTAGTTCACTAGGCTATTATCCCCTAACTAGATTTAAGCCTGCAAATGGCTTGACCTTTTGGAATATGAACTCCTCAATCCCCACCATGGCCTTTCTAGTTGTCACTCTCTTGAATCCAGTTGTCTCTAGATTAAATTGTATATTATTAGTTGATTTAGTATATTTTATAGGTTCAAGAGCCTCCATCTAGGTACTATTTGATGCTCCTAGAGCATCCATCTACTTGTTATCTGACCCTACAATGGTCACTATTCTTCTTTCTTCCTCATCCTTCATCAAAACCCTTATCCATGACTTGATATCATCATGTACATTAATGTTAATAACTTTGCTTAGGGCCCATGAGTGGTGCTAAGTGGGGATTTTCTACATCTTTCCATAGATGAACCAATTAGGGATGATTGGTCTATGGATGGGCTATTCATCACTAAATAAGTTGACCTCACTCATGGGGTGAGTGAAAGTCAACTTTGGCTTCTTTGATACCACTAGGACCATTGTCAATTCTACCTTTCTATTCTTCAATGGTGCCACTGGGACTAGGTCCAAGGTAACTTCCTTCCCTTTATCTTTCTCATCCTCCTCTATTTGGGCTTGTGCTTCTTCAACATCCTCCTCCTCTTCATTAGATATATATAACTCAATAAGAACCTTGAGGGCATCCTCCACTATCTCCTCAGGCTCCAGGGCAATCATGACTAGGTACTCAATTGGAGATGTTGGTCTTTGGGGAGGGACTAAGGATGATGGCCCCTCACCGGGTCTCTCTTCTAATTTTTTTGTGCAAGGACCTTATGTAATCTATGCTTTAGGTTATATTACTGCCTCTGAGTTTCCATGGCTTCAAAACTTTGTAAAATTGCTTACTACTGTGTTCTAAATGGTCTCTGGGTCAATTCTTTTATGTTTGAGTTGCAATTAGACTCTCTTTTATCTTAACTTTGATCAATTCGAGCTCAAATTAGGGATTTTAAGCAAGTTTGGGGCTCTCCTAAAGCTTTAATGGCAATGGCTTACTTGGAATTCGACTCATACATGCCTTAGATTTGATTTTGACCTTTGCCTTTATACATTTGCATTTTTGAGCACACAAGATCTTCACTTTTATCACTTTATGCTTATGTGGCATTTATTTAGCATCTATCTATCACTTTTCATAGCATTTTTCATAAATGCCTTCAAGTATTAGCTATTAGCATTTTAAAATGCCTTTTGCTTTGCATCATTTGATCAAGATCTAAGGATCAATGTAGGCTATTAATCATGATCTGCATTTGTGTCAAGCCTCGTGGTTGTGCTACTTGGTACCTCTATGGGATTTTTGAGCTCTGTATCCTACACTAGTCATATATTGAATATGCATCTGCCACATGTCAAGCTCATGGACTTTCATAGAACCATTGAAAATTCATCAATGATTTTATGTCATTGGATCAAGAGTCATAATGAAGTGCAGACCATCAGATCCTACAAGATGCACGAGCTTTAATTAGTGCATGGTTATACAAAGGATTAAGGTTTAAATACTTTTAGCTAAGTCTATTTCATATTAATAAACATGAAAATACTTAGGTTAAAGCATTTTATGGTAAGTTTTTAAAGCATAATATCAAAGTGGCCCCTACGAATGATAGAAACACATGATCCTTTTGTCTAAGTAAAATGTTTGAAGAGATTGAATTTGAAAACCTCGCAGACATCAAATGATGTTCATGAGAATGTTAAATTTATGCTCATGAAGTTCTTAGTTTTGGTGGGTTTAAAATTTATGGTTGCATAGACGTCAATGGTGGCCTCGTGAACATCAAATGATGGTCACATGAATGTCAAATTTAAGCTCATCAAGTTCTTGGTTTTTGTGGGATTAGAGTTAATGGTCGCACATACTTTAATGACAACCTTATGGATGTCAAAGGATGATTGTGTGAACATCAAATTTAAGCTCATAAATTTCTTGTATGTGGGAGTGCCATGTGGTGGCTCCATGGGAATTCTTGGGCCTTTTGACTTTTCAATGTTGGCTTCGCTCCATCTGATTAAAAATAATGATGAAGCAAGAGCCATCAATCATGATCCAAGTAGTTGTACACCATTGGTTTCATTTAATATGTGGGACCCTTTACTATTAAACTTAGAATATGGAAGTGCCACATGGAAAATCCATAGAGCTTCACGAGCCTTTGACTTTACTCTGTCTGATTAAAGGTCATGATGAAGTGTGGATTGTCAGATCTACATAAAAGCAAGTTTTTTAATTTAATACCTAGGATGAAATAAGACTTAGGTTAAAACATTAAGACTAAGGTCTCATTCATGTTAATAAACATGAATAGGGCCTTAGGGTTAAGGCTTTGGGCTAAGTAGGTAATAAAGGGGACCATGCTAGAAAATTAAAAGGATTCTGCCAATCATGAATGTTAGACTTGGTTAGAAAAAGACTTAGGTTAAAGCTTTAAGACTAAGGTCTCATTTGCATTGATAAATGCAAATGGAGCCTTAGGGGTTAAAACTTTAGGTTAATTTTTTTAGCAAAGGGGACCATACTAGAATAAAAGGACCTTGCTAGCATAGCATTGGACAACGTTAGAAATATAAGGAACAATGGGGGAAAATAAAGGGAACTGAGAATAATTTTAGGCTAAAGTTTGGTTGTGTTAAAAAACATGACCAAGCCTTAACATAAAAATTGGGGCTTAAGTCAAAAAATAAATTTAAAATATTCCCACCAAATGCAAATTTGAACCAAGGGTTTATGCTAGGGTTTCTGGAGAAGAGCTTTTAGAACATGAATTCAAATTCAAATTTTCACAAACCAAAGGCTAGTGAAAACTTGAATAGAGTCAATTTGTAAATTCTAAGCATGATCCTTTCAATACGGCCCTATAAAACCTACAACTAAAAGACAAGAAGATAAATTATTAGCAACATTTAGGCAAGCTCAAATAAAAACCATGAATCAGTAAGCCAACTTTATCAAAGTGGATGATCTTCAAATTATAACAATGATCTAATCACATTGAGTTTTCAGTGTTTAAGGTTTAAAGTATCTCAAGGGTCCCAATTTTCAAAAATGGAGGTATGTTAAATTCAAAAAGTGGTGACTTTAGGGGGATACATAGAAATATGTTATAACTTAGAGACTCTGGTTTAGACAAATAACTAAGTCTTTCACTCCAATTGATCAATGCCATTATCTAAATCATTTTATGGTTGAAATAAACCTTGAACTTGTAGAATTGGGATCAAACATTAAGACATAGCCATGTTATGTGTGTGATTTAATTCCACTTACTATTTGACATGGGATTTAGGGGACAACTTCTAGGTTTCATTTCTTTAATCATTAACACTGACTTGGAGCATGTTTAGATCTTTATTAAGAACCATGCTTCTAGTTTAGGGAAGGCTTAGGCATTGCTCTGCTACCAGCTAGGCATCCATAGCCCTGATAGAGATGCCTTTGGCTCCATTCATGGCCTTGCTCCACTACCAACTAGTTTTCTATATCCCCGGTGGAGATTATCGAAATCACCTATGCTTGAAAAGCTTTTGATTTTGCATTGCATTCTTATTTTTTGTACTTTTAGATCTTTTATGCTTTTAGCAAGGTTGGGAACTATGGTAGCTAGGTTTAAGGATTTGGTCAAGTGTTTGATCCTTAGAAAAGCACCTATGGTTGTAGCCATTGTTTCAGGCAAGGATGTTTTTTAAATACAAGCATGACTATGCCTCATTAGATTAAGCTTTCATCCTACAAGTGAATATCTTATTAAAACCAAATTTAGGTTAAGACAATGTTCAAGTTCTCATAAAATATTTAACCTATTCATCAATATTTACTAGTTTCTTCAAATCACAACATTAGGCTCACATTTTAGATCCATGGTCAGCATATATATTAGGTTCATACCCACATTCCTGGACTTTGGAGTTTCAAGCAAGCTAAATAAAATTTGAGTTGGGTTGTCCAAAAGGACTTATTGGAAACAAAAAACAAAGAAACAAAAACAAACACACAACAAAAAGTAACATAGCTAGAAGCAAAAGGACACAAATAGATATATACATGCTTATATACAAATAAGGGATAAGAAAGAAATAAATAAAAGAAACTAACTAGACTACCTACACTAAGTCCAACCATCTTACAGAGTTACTCCATAAAGACCTCAAGAGGAATAGTAGAGAAGTAATTGTTGAAGTATTTCCCATTGGTGGGTAGTGTGAACTCTACTCCTTGTAAGTCTTTGAGTCTAAGGGTGTGTCTCCCATTTTATCTGCAATCTTATATGGGCCAATCCATAGAGTTGTGAACTTACCATGCTTGCTCTTAAGATCAGATGTTTTGTCCCAAAGGAGAACTAAGTCCTCTTGTTTGAACACCTTAATCTTTGATCTTTTATCAAACCACCTCTTCACCATAGCCTGATGTCTGTTAAAATTAGCAAAGTCTTCTTCTTATGCATCTTCCATCTAGATCATGTCTAACAATCTTGAATTTGTAAGTTCCTAACCTTCTTTCATATACTCCTACGTGAATTTGTACGTAGGTAGTTTGAGAGTGATAGGGAAGATAGGCTCTTGGTCATACACCCAAAAAAATGGTGATGCCTTTAAGGCTTGTTTGATCCTTATCCTATTTGCCTAAAGGGCATACTTGAGAAGTTTGTGCCAAGTCTTGGGCTTGTTTATAGTAGACTTCTTGATTACCTTCATTAAGTTCTTTTTGGTAGACTCAAACACTCCATTTCCTTGGGGGTAATAGTTGGATGAAAACTTGAGACAAATGCCATTATCATACACCCATTCTATCATATCTATGGATATAAATACAGATCCATTATCACACACCAACGAGACTAGAGTTCTAAATCTAGTACAAATTTTCTTTTACAAGAAACTGATCACTTCTTCAGCATTGCATTGTTTGGTAGCTACAGCTTCAGTCCACCTTGTGTAATAATCTATAGCAGTCAAGATATACTTGTGACCTAATGAATTAGGGTTGATTACCCCTACTAAATCCAACTCCCATTATGCAAATGGTTTCTCAACCATGACTAGTTTAAATCCATTATTGTCTTTGGCTCTTTAGTGCTAAACAATTGGCATGAGTGACATTCCCTCACATGCTTGTGACCATCTTTGAAAATAGTTGGCTAATAATATCCAACTCTAAAGATCTTATGGGTTGTAGTCTTTCTAGATGGATGCCCATGACCAAAATGTTAAGGTGTGGAGCCTAAAAGCTTCACATATGAGCGCATTACCAAAGTTGCAGGTTTACACAGTCACCGACGTTAGTCAGGAGAGACCGACGTCGGTCCAGTGCAGTTGAAGAGATGCCAGCGTCGGTAGAGGATCGGCCGACGTCGGTCACAGGCAAGCAGGCAGGAACTGGCGTCAGTTACCTGTGCATCCAGAATGTTATTTTCGAGGAGAGAATCGAGTGTTTGCATGATGAGTTTAAGTCTTAGTCTTAAGTTCGTGTTTCTATTATTAGTAAGATTGTTTTTAGAGCCCTTGTTCAAGAGGCTCAATTGTTGGTTGTAAGTGCATGCTCAAGTCTCCTAATTCTATATGTAGAATTAGATCTTCTTAGCTTAGTGTGATTATTGTAGTAGTTCATTGTATGTGAATGTTGAAGAACAGTACAGAGTTGTATCAATCTAGGTTGTTGAAATTGATTGTACTTGAGAGAGAGAGCTCTTGAGGGATAGAGATCTAGAGAGAGATCTTGTGCATCTGAGAGAGGTGTGGAAGAAAGAAGTTTCTTCAATTGTATTCCTTTTGTAAAGAGTTTAATACAAGTTTTCAGGGTGGTTTCTTGTATCTCTTATTCTTTGCTATTATCTGATTCTAGTTACTTATCTATCTGATTTAATTCTGTGGTTTATTGCTTTCATAAGTGTAATCATATTTTTGGTTGATCCCCAACAAGTGGTATCAGAGCCTTGGTTGTAGGTTTAGAGTTTAATATCCAATAATTGGTATCAAAGCTCAGGTTCACTAACCGCAGTTCAGATCTGTGTAGTGTGTATTGATTACAGGTTGCTCACAGGAGTTTCTGCAGGGATTTCTGTTTGAGTGGGAGAAGCAATGGCAGATGAAAGTAAACTGAGAATGGAGAAGTTCAATGGCAAAAATTATCAACATTGGAGAATGCAGATAGAGGACTATCTGTATCAGAAAGATCTATACTTACCGTTAGGTGGGATTGCAAAGAAGCCCACAGACATGGAGGATGAAGAATGGGAAGTTCTTGACAGAAAGGCTCTGGGGTCTATAAGACTGAGTCTAGCATCTACTGTGATATCTAATTTATCACAGGAAAAAACAATGGTAGATTTGATGACTACTTTAGCAAATTTGTACGAAAAACCCTCAGCTTCTAATAAGGTATATCTTATGAAGCAGCTATTTAATTCGCATATGCAAGAAGGTGGATCTGTATCTAATCTCCTGAATGATTTCCATGGTATTGTAAATCAATTAAGTTCAGTCACAATTGTATTTGATGATGAAATAAAAGCTCTTTTAATATTATGTTCTTTGCCTGAAAGTTGGCATAGCTTAGTAATGGTAGTTAGTAATACTGCATCTGCATCAAATATTTTAAAAGTAAAGGATGTTGTTAGTGTTATCTTGAATGAGGAAATTCGCAAGAAACGCATAGAAGAGACATCTGGGAACGCTTTAAGTTTTGAGAGCAAGGGAAGGCAAAAAGAGAAGAGCAAGAAAGGGAGATCAAGATCTAAGTCTAAGGGAAGAGGTAGATCCAAATCCAAAAATGGCAGAAAGCCACAATGCTAGAATTGTGGAAAGATGGGGCACATAAGCAGAGATTGCTGGTCAAAGCCTAAGGAGGACAATCAGCATGAAGGAAAGGAAGAAGCAAAGGTTGCAGGTATTGCACAAGATGCTTTAATATTCTCTTTGCATAATAATATAGAATCTTGGGTGTTAGATTCTGGTGCATCTTTTCATGCTACCCCTAATAGGGAATATTTATGTGACTATATCCATGGAGATTTTGGAATAGTGTATCTAGGGGATGATGAGCCTTGTAAGATTATTGGCAAAGGTAAAGTGCAGTTGAAAATGTAGAATGGCAACACATAGGTGTTGAGAGAAGTTATGCATGTTCCTAGCTTGAAAAGAAATTTGATTTCTGCAGGAAAGTTAGGGGATGAGGGCTGTACAGTAACTCTCACAGCAGAATCTTGGAAGGTGACCAAGGGTGCACTTGTTATGGCCAGAGGTAAGAGAGTAGGTACTCTCTATTTGTGTAATTGTGTTACTAACAATTCTCTTTCTATATTATCTACTTCAGGTGTGGATGCAAAATTGTGGCACTCAAGGCTTGGCCACATGAGTGAGAAGGGGATGTCAATTCTTAAGTCTAAAGGTAAGCTTTCAGATTTGAAAAGCATAAATCTAGAATTTTGTGAGCACTGTGTATTTGGAAAACAGAAAAGGGTTAGTTTTCTCAAGACTGGGTCTACAAAGAAGAAGCATAATTTACAGCTTGTTCACACAAACATGTGGGGACCGGCTCAGGTAGCTTCTATTGGAGGATCACAGTACTATGTTTCGTTCATAGATGATGCTACAAGAAAGGTATGGATCTACTGTATTAAGAAGAAATCTAATGTATTTGAGACTTTTAAGATTTGGAAAGCTATGGTTGAGAATGAAACAGGCAAAAGATTAAAGTGCCTGAGATCTGACAATGGTGGAGAGTTTTGTAGTTATAAGTTCAACTGGTATTGTTACATGCATGGAATCCATAGGCAAAGGACAGTTCCAAGGACACCTCATCAGAATGGAATTGCTGAAAAGATGAACAGAACAATCATGGAGTGTGCAAGATGTATGAGATTGCATGCTGGTTTGCCCTTAGAGTTTTGGGCAGAAGCTGTTGACACTGTAGTGTCCCTGATTAATAGAGGACCCTCTACAGCTCTGGATGGTGGAATTCCAAAAGAGGCTTGGACAGGGAAAAAGGTAGATCTCACTTTTCTCAAAGTTTTTGGTTGTGAAGCCTTTGTGCACGTAGATAAGGAAAATAGAAAGAAGATGGATGCTAAGTCTATGAGGTGCACATTTATTGGCTATGGCTCAAATGATTTTGGTTTTAGATTTTAGAATCTAGGAACTAACAAGATAATTAGGAGCCGTGATGTTGTTTTCAATGAAAAAGTGATGTATAGTGATCAGTTGAAGACGTTGAATCAATCTGGGTAGAGCAATGGTGAATTGGATGAGGTGACTATCCAAAATGAGCTTGCGGAAAAAAGAAATAATCACTTGCAGGAAAACACAGAGACCGACGTTGGTAGGATAGGAACCGGCGTCGGTAGAACAAAAACCGATGTCGGTCATACAGAGATCGATGTCGGCAGGATAGGCATCGGCGTCGGTCAGGCAGAACTGGCATCGGCCAATAATAGGTCTGGAGGTGACCGAGGTCGGTCACTGTCAGAGAATTTGGGTGGACAGCATGTTGTGAACGAGTCTCAGACACCCATCAGGAGGTCAGAAAGGGTAAGTAAGCCTTCAATTAGATATTTTCCTTCTTTATACTATTTATTGCTAACTGATGGTGGAGAACCAGAGAGTTTTGAAGAAGCAATACATGTGGAGTCCAAGAGTCAGTGGGAGCATGGCATGGTTGAGGAGATGGAGTCCTTAAGAGAGAACCAAACATGGGATTTGGTTGAGTTGCCAGCTGGTAAGAGAACACTGAAGAACAGATGGACCTACAAGTTGAAAGAAGGCAAGAATGGATAGATGAGATATAAGGCCAGATTGGTAGTGAAAGGATTTGCGCAAAAGCTAGGTATTGATTTTGGTGAGATTTTTTCTCCTATTGTTAAGATGACTTGTATACGAATTGTACTATCTTTGGTTGCTATTGAGGATTTGCATCTTGAGCAGCTAGATGTTAAGACAACGTTTCTTCATGGAGATTTGGATGAGGAAATATATATGGAACAGCCAGAAGGATTTGAGGTCAAAGGTAAGGAGAAGTTAGTGTGCAGATTGAAGAAAAGCTTGTATGGCCTCAAGCAAGCTCCTAGATAGTGGTATTTGAAATTTGACAGGTTTATGACTGAGCATGGCTACAGTAGGTGTCAATCTGACCATTGTGTGTATTTTAAGAGATTGGATAATGGTAGATATATTATTCTATTGTTGTATGTAGATGATATGCTGGTTGTAGGATCACACATGCAGGATATCTCTGAGCTTAAGGTGAAATTAGCTCAAAATTTTGCTATGAAGGATTTGGGAGCAGCAAAGAAAATCCTTGGCATGAGCATTAAGAGAGACAGAAAAAATCACAGGTTGATATTGTCTCAAGAAGATTATGTGGACAAGGTGTTGAAATGGTTCAACATGCAGGATGCTAAACCGATAAGCACACCTTTGGCTGGACATTTCAAGTTAAGTAAAGAACAATGTCCTAATTCACATGATGAGGTAGAGTACATGAGTAAGGTTCCATATTCTTCCGTAGTAGGAAGTTTGATGTATGCAATGGTGTGTACTAGACCGGATATTGCCCAAGCAGTGGGAGTTGTAAGTAAGTATATGGCCAATCCAGGTAAGGAACATTGAAAAGCAGTTCAGTGGATCCATAGATATCTGAGAGGAACCAGCAGTAGGCACTTGTGCTATGGAGGTTCAGATACTTCTCTACATGGTTATGTAGATTCAGATATGGTAGGTGATTTGGATGGCAGGAGGAGCACCACAGGATATGTCTTCACTGTAGGTGGAACGGCGGTTAGTTGGATATTAAAGTTGCAGAAGGTTGTTGCCTTGTCAACTACAGAAGCAGAGTATATTGCAGCCACAGAGGCTAGCAAAGAGATGATATGGATGACACGGTTCATGGAAGAGCTTGGAAGGGAGCATGGGAGTTGCAGATTGTATAGTGACAGTCAGAGTGCAATCCATTTGGCTAAGAATTCAGCTTTTCATTCAAGAACCAAGCACATACAGCTAAGGTACCACTTCATACGGCAGGCATTGGAAGATGGTGATTTGAAGCTGGAGAAGATCCATATAGATAGGAATCCTGCTGATATGTTAACCAAGCCGATTACAAAGGAGAAGTTGAATCTTCATTCAACTTCTGTTGGTCTTCATGATTGAGTTGAAGATGTAGGAGCTAGAAGATGTTGTTGTACAGGTACTGGTGCAGCTGTTTATCTCGAAGTGGGAGATTGTTAAGGTATGGAGCCTAAAATCTTCACATATGAGTGCATTACCAAAGTTGCAGGTTTACACAGTTACTAGCATCAGTCAGGAGAGACCGACGTCGGTCTGGTGTAGTTGAAGAGACACCAGCGTCGACAGAGGATCGACCGACGTCTTTCACAGGCAAGCAGGCAAGAACCGGCGTCGGTTACATGTGCGTCCAGAATGCTATTTTTGAGGACAGAACCGAGTGTTTGCATGATGAGTTTAAGTCTTAGTCTTAAGTTCACATTTCTATTATTAGTAAGATTATTTTTAGAGCCCTTGTTCAAGAGGCTTAACTGTTGGTTGTAAGTGCATGCTCAAGTCTCCTAATTCTATATATAGAATTAGATCTTCTTAGCTTAGTGTGATTATTGTAGTAGTTCATTGTATGTGAATGTTGAAGAACAATACAGAGTTGTATCAATCCAGGTTGTTGGAATTGATTGTACTTGAGAGAGAGAGCTCTTGAGGGATAGAGATCTAGAGAGAGATCTTGTGCATCTGAGAGAGGTGTGGAAGAAAGAAGTTTCTTCAATTGTATTCCTTTTGTAAAGAGTTTAATACAAGTTTTCAGGGTGGTTTCTTGTATCTCTTGTTCTTTGCTATTATCTGATTCTAGTTACTTATCTATCTGATTTAATTTCGTGGTTTATTGCTTTCATAAGTGTAATCATATTGTTGGTTGATCCCCAACACAAAATTCCTAGGAAGGTGTTCATGATTTAGGTAGCTTCTTCTTTTGAGACACATCTTAAGTAGACCCCTTCAAAGTTCTTTTTATATAAGACTCCATCTTTGATTAGATAATGGGTTTCCTTGAGCCTTAGATCCCTCTTTTTCTCCCTGATTAGTCCTATAGGACAAGTACCATTAATTAGCAAATAAATGATGGAATCATACCACTCACTAGCTTGAAAGCTTTGATGATCAAATTGCATAATACTTAACTTAGGGATGGTATTAACAATCATTTGTATCAAGCCTTGGTACCTTACCAGTTTTGTTGTTTTCATTTCTCTGTCATATTCTTGTAAAAATGTCATCCATTTACCTCTACATTCTCTAAGTTCATTCTGGCTCCGCATAAGTTTTGTGGCAGGGTCAGGTAGAATAACATGCACTTTATTTCTAAGGTTGTAGTGCCTAAATTTCTTCACTACCTTAACTAATGTATATACTTGTTTATCAATCAATGAATAATTTAATTCAACATTCTTAAAGTTAGTACTCATGAAAGTTATTGGGTGATCACCCCCATCAACTTTTTGAGTTAAAACTGCAACCATAGTATGGTCAGATGCAAAAGAATAGAGATAGAAGTCTTTTGAAAAGTTAGGACTTATCAAGATTAGAGCTTGGCTAATTGCTTCTTTGATGTCACTAAATGCCTTCCTAGATTCCTCACTCCATGAGACCTTGTTTTATTATTTAGCATGCCATTCTATGGCTTGACAATCTCTGCAAAGCTAGAAATGAACTTTCTTACAAATTTTATCTTACCAAAAAATAATTTTAGCTCTTTTCTACTATTTGGAGGCTCTATCCTAGATATAGCTTCCACTCTCTTAGGATCTATGGAGATCCCATCTTTAGTTATGACATGACCCAGAAATTTGCCTTCCATAACATAAAAGATTATTTGCTTGGGGTTTAGGATGATTTTATACCTTTTACATCTCTCAAATACTTATTATAAATGCATAAAGTGATCTTCCCTATTTTTAGAAAAAATGGTTAGATCATCCATATATATAATGATACACTTACCAATCAGACCTTGGAAGGCATGGTTCATGGCCCTTTGAAAAGTAGCTCCTACATTTATTAATCCAAAAGGCATTCTTTTGTAGGTGAAGGTCCCCCATTTAGTCATGAAATTTGTCTTCATCCTATCTTTTTTGTCAACCAACACCTGATTTTAGCCTAAAAAACCATCAAGAAAATACATCATGGTTAATCCTAAAATAACTTGTATTACCTAGTCAAGAGAGGGGAGAGGATAATTATCCTTTTCATATGCTTTGTTTGAATTTCTAAAATCAATGCATAGCCTAATCTCACCATTATTCTTTCTGACTAGCACCAAATTAGCCATTTAGGTAGAATTCCTAATGGGAAACACAATTCTAGCTTCTAGTAATCTATTGACCTCTTTGAAGATCATTGGTTTTAAGACAAGGTTCACAAGTCTTTGATTTTGCTTGAAGGGTTTACAACTTTCCTTAAGAGGTATAGTATGGGTGGTGACTCTTGGATCAAAGATCTTTAAGTCGTCATAAGACCAAGCTATGGCATCCTTATACTTGGTTAGCAGTTCTTTGGCCTTCTTGTTCTTAATGGTAGTGCAAGCTTTTCCAACATTAACCAGTTGAGGCTAATCTTGAGGACCAAGATCAAAAACATTGTAATCCTTCCCACTTACCTTAAGAATCTTAAAACCTCATCCAACTTATCTTGATCAAATAGCCTCTTTAAGGCAATCATTCCTTTGGGAATTTTATTGGCATTCAACTAAATGACTTTACCATCAAACTTGCCTTCTCCAAGTGCATTTTCATCAATCTCATCAATGACATGAGATTTAAATACTCCTAAATTGGTGATGAAATATAAGATTTATTGATCATCACTAAAGACATAAAAATGATTCACATTATATGGGACTAAAAGACAAGGTATCAGCTCAATGTTAAAGTTGGGCGAGTCTTGGTCAGGCATGAAGTTTGATGCAGTAGATGCCAACTCATCGGTAACTTGGTTCTCCTCTCTGGGGATGGAAACAATGTTAAATGCATCAAAAGACTCAATTAAATCCTAGATCCTGAACTTATATCTCTTGAGGTATGAGAGTTTGCATCGATATTTGCTCCTCACCTAGTTGACTACTAATTTTGAGTCACCATAGACTAGTAGTTTTTTTACTTTATTTTTATAGCAAATTACAAACCTAAAATGAGGGCCTCATATTTAGCAAGTTTATAGGTGTAAGGAGATTGGAGTCTATAGGAATCATGGTATTTCTTACCAATAGTGTTAGTTAGAATAATGCATACTCCAGATCCAGTATTATACCTAGCACCATCAAAATGTAGCTTTCACAGTCTAAGCATAACATGAGTATTCTTAGGATCACATACCTTTTCAGTCTCTAGGGTGAAAACCCCTAAGTCCGAGTTAATTATGTTGACCCTTTCATTGATAGAATTGTACTCAGTGATCATGGACTTCATCCTTGGCTCTCTTTCAACCCTGATTTAGTTTGGAACTCCTTTCCAAAATAGCCATAAATGTCAACAATCCATGAACATGTAGCCATTCAAAGCTTTGGTCCATTCCCTACTTAACAAGATCCCATAAACTTCAAGAATGTAAATAACTTGGATATTAATAAACTATTACACTCTAGGCTCAAAATCCAATTGCATATGAACATTTAATAATTCCCCAATCACCTTGCCTCTAGATTTGTCTGATTGAATAATAAATCTATCAAACTTAATAGGTGTCAAGCCAAGTTATTTATAAATACGTACTGGCATGATATTGGTAGATGCACAAGAATCCAATAAACAATTGTGTGAATTCTTACTAAACATCCTGATTATGAGTAGGAAAGGAGGAGATTATGCCTTAGCTTTGTGCATTATCACATTAACATTGTCAACATTGGGTGGTTTGTTGGATTTCTTTAACAATGATTCCAACAAGAGGTCCCTTTGTTCTATGATCTACATTAATTTATACAATGTGATGTTAGCTTTTATCTTTTTCATATCCTCAACAATATTATAACCAATCTTATTTGAAGAACTAAGAACATCAACATTATGCTTAGAGATACTCCCTTTGGGTGGTTCTATATCATTGCTTGAAGAAGTGTCTGGAGGAGTTCCAAAGTTATTTGGAGGCATTGAGGTAGTCAAGGGTTGTCTTTTTTCTCTATTCCTCAAAGGATAAGTCATTTTTAAGAATTGTTGGAAGGCTTAGATTTCTTCAAGGACATCATCAGGTTTATTGTCCTCTTGAAAAGGGAAATCAAATGTCTCCAAAATGTAATTTTGATTAGTAGGCTTAGACCTTAAAGTACATGCACCACTATCCTTATTAGGGACCACCTCAAATGTGTGTAAATCTTATTGGAAAGCTTCAGAATCCTCAAAAAACTCAATACAATCAATCTCACCATGTTTAGTTGTACAATGCACTGTATAATAATTAGGCAAAGCAATGTCAGTAAGATTAATGTCCATAGTCCTCTTTTTAGAAGATGGCTCATTATTTTTATTATTATGAAAAATATCAATGTGAAACCTATTATTAGGCCTATTAAAATTTTGGAATGAGAAGTTCCTACCAGATCTCTCTCCAGTATTTCCAACTTATTTTTACAACTAAAGGCAATCAGTGCTTAACTTTTAGACCATTTTTAGGATATACTGATTCTCATTCTTAGGAGTTTTAGAATTGTGAACCTGATTATTGTTAGTACTTGCAGATAGTACTAAATCTCTTTGATCAATTGCATTGAATCCATTAACAACAAGATGACTTAATAATCCTAAATTTTTATTGGGAGTAGCATGACTCAAAGGTAATTGATTCAGATTTAGGAGTTTATTCAAGGCTGGAACATTATAGTTGTTATTGGGGAAGATGTTTAGAATGGGTAAATATGGATTGATATTTGAGATAGAGTAGGCCATTTATCCCTAGTGTTGCATTTGATCATTGATGATCACTACTTCAGAATAAGCCATGGCTAATGAAGTTATAGCTAAAAGATATCTTTTTAGAAATATAGAAGTCATGGGATCTACTGCAACCTTATATATTTTTAGAGCTAAAACCTCATCAGGGTTATAAGGTTCTATGATCTTGCTATACATTTTTTATAATTTAGCATTAAAATACCTTATGGGCTCACTTGCATCCCTCCTGATGGTGGTGAACTAGTGGTATATGACACATGGACTAACAATTTTATCAAATTGGTATATGAAAACATTAGTGAAACCATCCCAGCTAGTAATATAATTGTTAGGTAAGTTAAGAAACCATTCATATGCAACATCTTTAAAAGCAAAGGGGAATAATCTACATGATACATACCCATATATGACATTTAGCAACCTTAAAGTAGTTCTGAAAGATTTAATGTGCTATTTAGCAGTTACAATACCAGTTGGACTAAATGTTGGCAAGTATTTTTCAAGATTGCATGGGAGATCATGTATCACACCTAGCATGTTGATTGAATAATCTCCCAACCAAGCCATACTTAGACAAAGGATGAAGGTAGGGGTACCTTGAATAGGTGAGGTTGGCAAAGATTTGGAACATCTACACCTACCTTTATCTTTCCTGGTTCTTTTATGGACTTCAAGTTTGAGAAAAGGTTCTCTTGCCTCTAAATGTGATCTTATTTGAATCCTTGGCAATTCCAGCTTGAACATTGAAGATCCTATTTGAAATATGATGTGTCAAGTCAATCTTTATAAATAACAAGGATTAAACCTACACATTAAGCTAATTTTGTAAATATTTATATAAAGAATAGTAAAGGATGTCAACCTTTGATCAAGTTAGCTCAAAGATGTGTCCAATTTTGCAAATATGATCTATCTTTATAAGTCTAAGCTTAAATAAACCTAGATCTATGAAAGATTTACCAATCTTTAATCAAAATAAGCTATTCTAACCTCAAATACTATAGATTCTCAAATCTTAAGCCATTTTTACTAAAATTAAGTATCATACTTCAAATAACTAAGTTCTTTGTCTAAAGGAATCACAAAGATACATCACAAACCATAAAGATTAATGATCTTTACACTTCTAAGCAAATATTATGCAAAAGTACAAAGATAACATCAATCTTAGATCGACACGTTAAGATTAACAAAGATTCAATCAATTCACAAAGAGGCCCTCCTTCTAGCACAAGTGGGACTTGTTGATGCTTTGAAATGTATCACATATGTCCTTAATATTCAAAGAACACTTCTCATTTTAGAATTATGGGAATTTAGAGCATGAGTAGCAGGTTTTGGCAACTTATGTTACCTATGGTGAAATAACGATAGAGCAATGTTTAATTGTTCCACAAAATTTATAGTAATTAATGGTTGGGAGCCATCATGGACCACATCTTTAGAAAGTGTAAAAAACTATGCTAATACTAGTGAATTATGATCAAAGCTTAAACTACATACTAATCTAAATAGACATTTACAATGAAATCTAAACTAAAGTGATCTAGTTAAAAAAGAAGAAAAAAGAGAAGGGTAAGGCATAAAGAGAATAAGTGATTGTTGATCTTAACCTCAAACATTATGAAAAACTTCCAATTACAACTAAGTATGCATTTCATGAGTATATAGTGAAAAATAGTATAAGCTCATATCTCACTACACACCAAGCAAACCTCCAAGGATGATATAAATAAATACAATTAAGAACTGAATTTACTTTAAAGGTTTGTTACCACACTCAAATAGCATTAGCACATTCTAATGTAGAATAAATAAAACAAATCAAATTAAAGATCATTCAACTAATCTAGCATAAACACAAATTAGGAACCCTGTAATCAAAGATGCAACTCAAAATTCATAGAAACTATTCAAATTTAAGACTTAATACTAGTAATTGAGAGAAAATCCATGTAACAATTGACACAAACAAATTTGGATAATCCTTTCAAAATTTCTTGATTGTATTAACTGCTCAAAGTATACAAATTTTGCTCAAAATTCTCTACCTTTACAAAATGGTAGTACTGCCTTTTATAAAATGACAAGGTAGTATACTGGTCAATTATAAAATACAAATATAAATAAAGTAAAGACAACTATCCTTTTTCTAAAAACTTCTAGAATACATTTGCTTTTTAAAACTATACTAACCTAGAGCAATACGCTAACAAAATAGCATATGCCTTTACAAAAGGATACTCTATTTTCAAAATAATACAAAGTTTTTACAAAATATTACTAAGGATAATGGACCCTCACTAGGTCTCTCTTCCAACTTTTCCTTGTCAGGACATTATGTAATCTATGCTAGAAGTTGTATTATTGCCTCCAAGCTGCCATGGCTTTCAAATTTTGTAAAATTGCTTATTGTTTTGTTCAACATGGTCTCTGGATCAATTCTTTTATGTTTGAATTACAATTAGACTCTCTTTTAGCTTAGCTTTTATCAATCCAAGCTCAAATTAGGGCTTTTATGCAAGTTTGAGGCTCTCCTAAAGCTTTACTAGTGATGGCTTACTTAGACTTTGGCTTATATGTGCCTCATATTTGATTTTGACCTTTGCCTTTATACATTTTCATTTTTTAGCACATAATATATTCATTTTTGTCACTTTGTGCTTGTATGGCACTTTTTAACGTCTATCTGGCACTTTTCATGGCATTTTTCATAAATACCTTCAAACACTACTCATTAGCATTTAAAAATGCCTTTTGATTCATACCATTTGATTAATATCCAAGGATCAATGTGAGTTATTGATTGTGATTCGGTCTTTCATATGTCATTGACCACCTTCACATCGATCCCCATGGTTATGCCACATGGCACCTCTGCAGTCTTTCTAATCTTTGTATCCTACACCAGTCACATATTGAACATGCATCTACCATGTGTTGAGCTTATGGGATTTTTTAGAACTGTTGAAAAGTTATCAGTGATTTTACGTCATTAGATCAAGAGTCATGATGAAGCGTAGATTGTTGGATCCTACAAGATGCGCAAGCTTCAATTAGTGCATGGCTATATAAAGGACTTAGGTTAAAATGCTTTTAGTTAAGTCTATTTCATATTAATAAACATGAAAAGACTTGGGTTAAAACATTTTATGCTAAGTTTTTAAAGCATAATATCAAAGTGGCCCCTTTGAATACTAGAAACACATGCTCCTTTTGTCTAAGTAAAATGTTCGAAGAGCTTGAATTTGATGGCCTCATTGACATCAAATATGGCCTCATGGAAATCAAAGATGGCCTCATAGACATCAAATGATTTTCACAAGAATATCAAATTTAAGCTTGTAAAGTTCTTAGTTTTGGTGGGTTTAAAGTTGATGATTGTGCAAACGTCAATGATGGCCTTACAGACATCAAATCATGGTCATGCAAACATCAAATTTAAGCTCATCAAGTTCCTAGTTTTGGTGGGCTTAAATTTCATGGTCACATGGATGTTAATGATGGCCTCATAGACATCAAATAATGATCACATGAACATCAAATTTAAGATCATTAATTTCATGTATGTGGGAATGCCATATGGCATCTCTATGGGGCTTTTTGGGCCTTCTGACTTTTCAATGTTGGCTTCACTCCATCTGATTAAAATTTGTCATGAATCAAGATCCATTGATCATATTTGTACACCATTGGTTCCATTTAATGTTTTGGACCCTTTGATATCAAACTTTAAATGTGGGAGTGCCACATGGTGACTCTACAGAGCTTCATGAGCCTTTGAATTTTTAGCACTGGCTTTGCTCCATCTAATTAAAGGCCATGATGAAGTGTGGACCATTAGATCTACAAAGGAGCAAGTTTTTTAAGTTAATAACTGGGATGAAATAAGACTTAGGCTAAAACATTAAGATTAAGGTTTTATTCATGTTAATAAACATGAATGGTGCCTTAGCATTAAGGCTTTAGGCTAAGTAAGTAATAAAGGGGACCATGCTAGAAAATTAAAAAGATCCAACCAATCACAAATGTTAGACTCAGTTAAAATAAGACTTAGGTTAAAGCTTTAAGACTAAGGTCTCATTTGTATTGATAAATACGAATAGGGCCTTAGGGCTAAAACTTTAGGTTAAAGTTTTTAACAAAGGGGACCATGCTAGAATAAAAGGACCCTGCTAGCATAACATTGGACCACTTTAAAAATATAAGGAACAAAGGGGGAAAATAAAGGGAACTAAGCATAATTTTTTGGCTAAGGTTTGGTTGTGTTAAAAAACATGACCAAAACTTAACATAAAAATTAGGGATTAAGTCAAAAAATAAATTTAAAATATTCCTGCCAAATGTAAATTTGAACCAAGGGCTTATGCTAGGGTTTTTGGAGGCGAGCTTTCAGAACATGAATTCAGATTCAAATTTTCATAAACTAAAGGCTAGTAAAAGAGTCAATCTGTAAATTGTAAGCATGATCCCTTCAATAGGACCCCATAAAACCTACAACTATAAGACATGAAGACTAATTATTAACAACATTAAAGCAATCTAAAAAAAAACCATGAATCAGTAAGCCAACTTTATCAAAGTGGATGATCTTCAAATTTTAACAATGATCTAATCACATTGAGTTTTCAATGTTTAAGGTTCAAAGTATCTCAAGGGTCTCAATTTTTGAAAATGAGGGTATGTTGACCTCAACAGTATGTCAAGTGATATATAAAGGAAAAACATGTAATCATGTAAAATTTCTTATGTAAGATAAGTGAAGTCCAAAAAAATCAAATAAGAGCATGATAGATAGATGAAAATCAAAAGTTATAAAGGATGACAACTCAAATTTAGTTCTTATTCTAAGATATAATGTAAGACTAAAAAATCACCCAGTGACATGAATAATATGATAATGATATGGTGTGGTGAGTAAATGGTGTAAGGGATGTTTACGAGGAAAACCTTATCGTATCAAAGGTATTACTATGTAACTCACAAACTAAAATCTAAAAGGTGTAAGAAGGTATATGTGATTAGCTAAAAACAATATCCAAAAAGGATAATATCAAGAAAATATGATGCAAATAAGGGATGTGAGGCACCACATGAGTAATGTGAACATCCATAGAAGGATTGAGACACATTAGATAAGTGAAAAAGGCCAAGAAATATCGATGTCAACGACTTAGGATATTCTGACTAATGATCACAAAGTTTGGGCTAATGAGTGAAGTACATAGATTATTCCATGAAGGCTATATGCATGAAAATTAAAAAGGACATACCTTCTCACAATGTGTTCCCCACTTTAGGACCCCTTATAGATTCATCAGTCTATTATAAAGATTGGGTACTTATGTGTGAAAGTAGGTGGCATTAGAAGTATATGATATAATGAGACCTCTTACTCTAGTATATTGGTTTATTGCACCCAAATGGAAGTTAGCTCTATCATGAAGCCAACTATGGAGTTTGATCTTTGACAAAGATAGGAGATGTGCCAAACAAAAATCACATCTTTTGGTGTGATCTGAATTTTAATATTATTTTTACCTTTTAATCATTTCTTTTTGTTTCTTTTATGATTTGGATTTTAACTATTCTTAATTTTTCTATTCCTCCCCTATATGGATTCAAAGAACTAATCATGAGTCATATGCCCCACTTGAATCTCATCATGTGTCATAGCTTGTAGTGTTTTTAGGTAATGGTATAGGGACTAAAAATCTTGTAAAGTACCAAAGGTTCACCAACCCCTTCTATGGTGCACCCTTTAAGGCATGCACTTAAAAAGATTAAGACTCGATAGGTTCCTTCAAGAGAGAAAATGTTAGTAAATAATAAAGTTTAAAATAATGTGTGTATACATATGCCCCACTCGAATCTCATCATGTGTCACATAATTGTAACATGGGATGGTGTTTAAAGAAAGAACATATAAATGCATGAAACTAAGCTAACTAAAAATGAAATACTTAAATTAACATTCAAATGAAATGAAAGTAACTAAAAGTAGCATATAACACCTTTGACATACATTTCTACTGAATGACTACTTGTAAATATCCTAATCTTGATCATGGAATGTGCAGTACTTGCATTTGAGGAACCCTTGGTATACAAGGCTAAAAATAAAATCAAAGTGTGCATATGTAGGATGGTCAAAGTAGCAATGGATAAGTCTCAAAATTGATTAAATTACTTAGAAAAATTAGCAATCTATGATTATTAAGGCTAGGTTACAACTAAAAGATCAAGTATGTAAATGACAAATGAATGTAGAACACAATGACTATTAAGGCTAGGTTAGAACCAAAAGATCAAGTAGGTAAATGAAAAAAATGATGACAAATGAATGTAGAACACACTAAATCATGTTGGGAAGATGTAAAACATGAAATGACAAAAAGGAATGTATAACACACTAAATCACATTAAGAAGCATGTAAAACATTACGAGTAAATGAAATATCAATGCAAACTCTTAATCATGATATGTAATCAAGTGAAAGGTAACCTCATGTAAGATAAACATGTTGAATCAAACATAGATGACCAAAATAAAATGTAAGTTGAGATTTAAAACAAGTATGTGTTGATACTTCTAAATGTATAACAGTTGTCCTTAGTGTTCAATGAACACTTCTCATTTTAGAATTCTGGGAATTGAGAGCATGAGTAGCAGGTTTTGGCAACTTATGTTACTTGTGGTGAAATAGCAGTAGAGCAATTTTTAACTATTCCACAAAATTTATATTAATTAATGGTTGGGAACCATCATGGACCACATCTTTGCAAAGTGTAAGTATTTATGCTAATACTAGTGAATTATGATCAAATCTTAAACTATAGAATAATCTAAATAGACATTTGCAATGAAATATAAACTAAAGTGATTTGGTTAAAAAAGAAGAAAAAAGAGGAGGGTAAGGCAAAAAGAGAATAATTGATTATTGATCTTAACCACAAACATTATGATAAAGTTACAATTACAACTGAGTATGCATTTAACCAGTATATAGTGCAAAACAGTATAAACTCAGATCTCACTACACACCAAGCAAATCTCTAAGTATGATATAAAGAAATACAAGTAAGAACTAAATTTAATTTAAATATTTGTTACCACACTCAAATAACATTAGCACATTTTAATCTAGAGCAAATAAAATGAAGCAAATTCAAGATCATTCAACTAATCTAGCATAACAATAAATTAGGAACCCTGTAATAAAAGATAGAACTCAAAATTCATAGAAATTGTTCAAATTTAAGACTAGCAATTGAGAAAAAATTCATGTAATAATTGACACAAACAAATTTGGACAATCTTTTTAGAATTCCTTGATTGTATTAACTACTCAAAATATACAAATTTTGCTCAAAATTCTCTTCCTTTACAAAACGGTATTACTGCCTTTTATAAGAGGACAAGACAGTATACCAATCATTTATAAAATACAAATATACAAAAAATAAGGATAACTATCCTTTTTCTACAAACTTCTACAATACATTTGCTTTTCCAAACTAAACTGACCTAGAGGCAATACACTAACAAAATAGCATATGCCTTTACAAAAGGATATTCTATTTTTAAAATATTACAAAGTTTTTTATGAAATATTACTGAGGATGATGGGCCCTTACCAGGTCTCTCTTCCAACTTTTCCTTGTTAGGACCTTCTATAAGCTGTGTTTGGAGCTATAGTAATGCCTCTGAGCTGCCATGGCTTCTAAACTTTGAAAAATTGCTTATTGTTGTGTTCCAAATGGACTTTGGATCAATTTTTTTATGTTTGAATTGCAATTAGACTCTCTTTTAGCTTAACTTTGATCAATCCAAGCTTAAAATAGTGATTTATGCAAGTTTGGGGCTCTCCTAAAGTTTTACTGATGATGGCTTACTTAGACTTTGGCTTATATGTGCCTCATATTTTATTTTGACCTTTGCCTTTATACATTTACATTTTTTAGCACACAAGATCTTCATTTTTATCACTTTGTGCTTGTGTGGCACTTATTTGACATCTATCTAGCATTTTTCATAAATGCCTTTAAGCACTAGCTATTAGCATTTAAAAATGCCTTTTGATTCATACCATTATATTAATATCCAAGGATCAACACGAACTATTGATCATGATTTGGGCCTTCACATATAATTGACCACCTTTACATCGATCCCCATGGTTGTTTTTGATGATTTAAAATTGCACTTTGTAATAAACACCAACAATGGGAAGTTTCAAGATGTGGGACTTGCGACTTGAAAGAACCTCTAGATTTTAGAGAAGCTGGTTCTTCTTTAAATCAAGTGGATACTGGAAAAAGGGATAGGAATTTTAATCAAAAACACAAATGCAAGAAAGAAAATCTAATCTATGGCGATGCACCTGAATGTAATTTGACCTTAATCCTGAGCACAATGAGACTATATGTAGGATTCATTTACATTTAAGAGCAAACAAGTGCATGATCAATGTAAAAGATGGAAACAATAGAAACAGAGGCTCACAGCATAGACTACTTTTGTTGTGATATAAAAAATATCAACAAAGGCATAGGATTCAATCTTCTCATTAATTCTCCAGTCACATTAGAGGCATAGAAACACGCACAGTTACATAAACCTTCCAACTTGAGAAGATAGAATAAAAGAAAATGATATTACTAGTCATAGCTCTAGAAAGTCTAAACTCTTTACAATAAATCACTCTCAAAAATATCTCTGATAATTTGATGATTCCCTTTTTGGTGATCTCTGTACCCTTATTTATAGCCTTGGATCCACTCCGGATTGTCTGCTTGTTCCCAATCTAACGGCCCAAATGAAATCTCCCTGAATTGAAAGTGTCTAACAGAAGATATCTTATAGATTCTAAAATGCTTTGTCTTCTGGAAGTTCATTGGCTGAAACAGATCGCAGGACGCTCCCTTCTCTTAAATGCTAGGTAACACTTAGCTAATTTCTTGAAAACCTTCTTATTGCTTTAGGAGACACCGGAGGATGACACTTGTCATGTTTCATAGGACCTATCAAAGACACGCGGCACTTTCTGTGTAACTTATACTCTTTTGTGTCTTTGCTCTAGAGTGTTTCGCCTTCGACACTTGTCACTATCGGCTTCCTCAAAACTTCAACAACTTAAAAGAAAATAAGACCCACAGCATTTCTTACCTAAGCAACTTGAAAATGAACATAGGGACAGGGGTCGATCTCCGTTGCTTCATTAAAGGACACATGGCAATCTCTGCTTTACTTATCTAGGGTTACGTGGTGGTATCCGATCCTTTTAGCAAAACTTTTAGAAAGTTGTGGAAGATGACACGTGGCATTATCCACTTTACTCTATTTATACCATAGAGACAAATGGGTCTCGTTTCATATTTACACAGACAGTGACACCTGGCAGCTTCTGTTTGCTTCAAAAACAACACTTAAGACTCACCATGGTCTTTGCTATATCAGTGAAGCAAAATTGAAGATAATTCGGATCACGACACGTGGTGGCTTCTACTCTCTTTTGCTAGGGTACATGGCATCTTCCGTCACTTTTAGAAAAGCAACATTGAGACCTTTCACGACTCCCACTTGGTGCTTTCCACTTGATCCTGATACTTAGCTTGTTAAAACCTTTCACTGAAAAGAGATGAAACGTGGGTGCCACTATGAAACCACAAACGTTGACACTTGGCATGTTACGTTGAGTCACTATGAGATACGTGGCACATTCTAACCAACTCATAGAAAATATAAAAGGTGCCTCAAATGATGACACTTGGTAGTTTCCACTGAGAAGGATGCCTCGGACGACAACACTTGTCAGCTTCCACTTGATTTCAACACTTAGACAAAATGAATCAAAAGTAAAATAGAGCCCGTGTTCTATTTCAAACTTCACCATCTCAGACCAAAGTATGCAAGGACAAAAATTGGCAGGGCGTAACTAAAAAATAGGATGAAATGTGGAGTAATTTTTTACTCTACAGTTATTGGCGACCCCAAGAACTTTTGAGCTTGCTCAAAAAGAAACCACAACTCCCGCTAGATCAAAATTTCAAAATCACAGCTTCAACAATGTTGTCTAGTAGGCAGATCACTCTTTATCAGATAACCCTTGCTTATTTTGCAATTCATTGAAGGCTAAATCAAGGTTAATGATATCCTTGTGTGAAAAATTTTGCAAAATTTGAATAGTAGCCTTCAATTTGAATTCGAGCTGGGAAATAGGAACCAAGACAACATCTATTTTAGGGACTAATGAATCATCCCTTAGATCCTAGAAAATTGTCTGATCATTCTATTTGGCCAACAGCAAAGGTTTAATTTCATCTACCATCAGCATGGTGTTGTCATCAGGAAATGGAGAGGGAAGACCTAATTATACAAGATCTTCAACATGCTATTTCATTTCATTTATTCCTTCCTTCATGACATCTAAGAGCTCTCTGCAACTGTTGGTTGTGGAATTGCAACTGAGAACTTCATTTACTCTCTTGAAGGTGACCATTCTGTCATTGATTCCTGTTGCTGACAATGTTGTATCCGTTACATCATAAAGCTTTTGCATCAACGTTTGTGAGTCCATTACTCTCTCAGAGACTGTAGCCAGAGTATTTACAACTGAACTCTCCACCTTTTTTCACAATTTTTGTGCATTTAGTAAGAAGGTGAGAGAAGGTCTGAGCTAAATAATCTCTGAAGAGATTCTCTTCCACATGGATTCGTATAGCTCCTTTACCAGACTTAACACTCTGACATCTCTTGGCCTATTGGCCAATTCTAGTGTCGATTGCGCTGATTTCTGTTGCTCTACTTGAAATTAGGCTTGTATGGCTGTAGTATTATTCTGTTTGGCCAGCAGCTTTTGTTGTAATTGGGTAACTTGTAATAGGTGTTCCTCGCACTTTTCTTGTAATGATGATTTTTTGTGCCTAAGGGTCATCACCGCATCCTTTACCTCTCTGAGCCCTGCCTTTAAAGAATCATTTTTGGCCTGAATTGCCCAATGAGTCTGAAGAGAAATAGTATTTTTCAACTATTTATTTAGATTCTCTATCTCATTGTCTTTTCTATTAATTTATGAGGTCAAACTATTACAGTTTGCCTTTTCCTTGGCTAGCTCAGCTTCCATCTTCTGTAGCTTCCTTGATATCTTCAAGTAGTCTTCAGTAATTGTAGAAGTGGATTCAGTCAACAGCTCAATTTTGACCTGTGGCCTGAAGAGGGATATTTCAATGGCCACCGCATTCATTGTGTAATCTTCCAACTGCATCTGCTCCATTGGCTTTATTACATTTGGCGACAAATGAGTCACTGTCAATTGCTACTAGATGGGGTCAAATTATAACCACAGATGGGGCGTAACCAATGCTTTATCTTCCTTAATCTTCTTTTTCTCTCTTCGGGCTTCCCTTGCCTTCTTAGCAGCATCTGCTTGGGTTTGGAAGGTAGAAGGAGAGGCAATGTGCCCACTCACAAAAGGATGTCCTTGTGGTAGACCATACTGAATAGCCAATTGTTGGCTATGGGTTTATGTAACTGTGCATGTTTATGTGCCTCTTATGTGACTGGAGAATTAATGAGAAGATTGAATCCTATGCCTTTGTTGATATTTTATGTGTCATTTGCAAAAGTAGTCTAGGCTATAGACTTTCTAGAGCTATGATTAGGAATGTCATTTGCTTTTGTCTCATTTTCTTGAGTTGAAAAGTTTATATAATTGTACGTGTTTCTGCACCTCTTATATGACTGGAAAATTCAAATAAGAAGTTTGAACCCTATGCCTTTGTTGACATTTTCTATATCAAAGCAAAATTAGTCTATGTTGTGAGCCTCTATTTCTATTGTTTCCATCTTTTACATTGATCATGCACTTGTTTGCTCTTAAATGTAAATGAATCCTACATATAGTCTCACTGTGCTCAGGATTAAGGTCGAATTACATTCAGGCGCATCGCCATAGATTAAATTTTCTTTCTTGAATTTGTGTTTTTGATTAAAATTCCTATCCCTTTTCCCAATATCCACTTGATTTAAAGAAGAACTAGCTTCTCTAAAATCTGGAGGTTGTTTCAAGTCACAAGTCCCACATCTTGAAACTTCCCACTGTTGGTGTTTATTACAAAGCGCAATTTTAAATCATCAACAGTTGTGTCACTTGGCAACCCTACGGGATTTTTGAGCTTCGTATCCAACACCAATCACATATTGAACATGCATCTACCATGTGTTGATCCTGTGGGATTTCATAGAACTATTGAAAAATTATCAATGATTTTACATCGTTAGATCAAGAGTCATGATGAAGCGTAGACTATCATATCTTGCAAGATACATGGGCTTCAATTAGTGCATGGATATACAAAGGACTTAGATTAAAATGCTTTTAGCTAAGTCTATTTCATATTAATAAACATGAAAAGACTTAAGCTAAAGCATTTTATGCTAAGTTTTTAAAGCATAATATCAAAGTGGCCCCTTCGAATGATAGAAACACATGTTCTTTTTATCTAAGTAAAATGTTTGAAGAGATTGAATTTGATAGCCTCGTAGACATCAAAAATGGCCTCACAGATGTTAAATGATATTTTTGAGAACATCAAATTTAAGCTCATGAAGTTCTTAGTTTTGGTGGGTTTAAAGTTGACGATCATGTGGACGTTAATGATGGCCTTGTAGACATCAAATGATGGTCATGCAAACATCAAATTTAAGCTTATCAAGTTCTTGGTTTTGGTGGGATTAAATTTGACAATCATTTAGATGTCAATAATGGCCTCGTAGACATCAAATAATGATCACATGAACATCAAATTTAAGCTCATCAAGTTCCCATATGTGAGAGTGCCACATAGTAGCTCTTTAGGGCTTCTTGGGCTTTTTGACTTTTCAATGTTGGCTTTTCTTCATTTGATTAAAAGCTATAATGAAGTGAGAGCCATCGATCATGATCTAAGTAGTTGTACACCATTGATTCCATTTAATGTGATGGACCCTTTGCTATCAAACATTGAATGTGGGAGTGTCGCATGTCAACTCTATAGAGCTTCATGAGCCTTTGACTTTTTAGCATTAGCTTCACTCCATCTGATCAAAGGCCATGATGAAGCATGGACCATCATATCTACAAAGGAGCAAGTTTTTTAAGTTAATACCTGGGATGTAATAAGACTTAGGTTAAAATGTAAAGACCAATCATAAACATTAGACTCGGTTAGAAATAAGACTTAAATTAAAGCTTTAAGACTAAGGTCTTGTTTGCATTGATAAATGTGAATGGGGCCTTAGGGTTAAAACTTTAGGTTAAATTTTTTAGCAAAGGGGACGATGATAGAATAAAATGACCCTACTAGCATAACATTGGAGCACTTTAAAAATATAATGAACAAAGGGGGAAAATAAAAGGAACTAAGCATAATTTTTAAGCTAAGGTTTGGTTGTGTTAAAAAACATGACCAAGCCTTGACGTAAAAATTGGGGCTTAAGACAAAAAATAAATTTAAAATATTCCCACCAAATGCTCCTGCCAAATTCAAATTTGAACCAAGGGCTTATTCTAGGGTTTTTGGAGGAGAGCTTTCAGAACATGAATTTAGATTCAAATTTTTACAAACCAGAGGCTAGTGAAAACTTGAATAGAGTCAATATGTAAATTCTAAGCATGATCCCTTCAATAGGGCCCCATAAAAATTGTAACTATAAAACATGAAGACCAATTATTAACAACATTTAGGAAAGCTCAAAGAAAAACCATGAATCAGTAAGCCAACTTTATCAAAGTGGATGATCTTCAAATTTTAACAATGATCTAATCACATTGAGTTTTCAATGTTTAAGGTTCAAAGTATCTCAAGGGTCTCAATTTTTGAAAATGAGGGTATGTTGACCTCAACAGTATGTCAAGTGATATATAAAGGAAAAACATGTAATCATGTAAAATTTCTTATGTAAGATAAGTGAAGTCCAAAAAAATCAAATAAGAGCATGATAGATAGATGAAAATCAAAAGTTATAAAGGATGACAACTCAAATTTAGTTCTTATTCTAAGATATAATGTAAGACTAAAAAATCACCCAGTGACATGAATAATATGATAATGATATGGTGTGGTGAGTAAATGGTGTAAGGGATGTTTACGAGGAAAACCTTATCGTATCAAAGGTATTACTATGTAACTCACAAACTAAAATCTAAAAGGTGTAAGAAGGTATATGTGATTAGCTAAAAACAATATCCAAAAAGGATAATATCAAGAAAATATGATGCAAATAAGGGATGTGAGGCACCAAATGGGTAATGTGAACATCCTTAGTAGGATTGAGACACATTAGATAAGTGAACAAGGCTAAAAACTATCGATGTCAAAGACTTAGGACACTCTGACTAATGATCACAAAGTTTGGGCTAACAAGTGAAGTCCATAGATTATCCCATGAAGGCTATATGCATAAAAAGTAAAAAATACCTACCTTCCCACAATGTGTTCCCCATTTTAGGAACCTTTATAGATTCATTAGTCTACTATGAAGATTAGGTACTTGTGTGAAAGTAGGTGGCACTAGAAGTATATGATATAATGAGACCTCCTACCCTAGTCTACTAGCCTACCGCACCCAAATAGACCTTGGCTCTATCATGAGGCCAACTATGGAGTTTAATATTTGACAAAGATAGGAGATGTGCCAAACAAAAATCACATCTTTTGGTGTGATCGGAATTTTAATATTATTTTTACCTTTTAATCATTTCCTTTTGTTTTTTTTATGATTTGGATTTTAATTATTCTCACTTTTTCTATTCCTCCCCCATATGGATTCAAAGAACTAATCATGAGTGAAATAGGTGATGAACACAAGAGAGCTTACACTTAGTCACTAAATAAAAGGACCTAAAGACCATATTGGCTAAAGACTCTTAGACTTACCCACAAGTGTGTAATCTCAAAACTGACCTATGTGTGCCTCAAATGAAAGGAAATAAGGGAAATATGGGGATCATGAGAGATCCATCCATGTAATAAGTGATACAATGATGAATATGCTCACAGCTAATCACAAGGAGATCAAATAGTGTTATGAAAGGGATGAGGCTATGCTTATAATAGCCATATCACTAGGGAAGCCATACTAACCTCCAAGTGATCTAACACAAGCACCAATGAAATTAGTAGTCATCCCAAAAGAGAGGGAAAGTAAATGAGCATCCCAAGAAAGGGTGAAATTAAATAAGGGTCAAATAATCATAAAGAGACTAAGGCAAAAATGATTAAAATTTAAGAAATAATAATAATTATTGTGATACCTAAGAACCATAAGGGAAGCAAAGGTCTAAAGAATGAATGAAATAAAACCAATGAAATGAAAAGGAAACAATGATGCTAATATAGTGAAATAAAACCAAATAACCCAAAGGAAACATTAGTGTAAGGAAAATGAAGGTAAATGAAATAAAACACACAAAAACAAAGAAATATAAGACAAAAATAATGAGCAAAATCTATGCTAATCTATATATCAAAGATGAGAATGAGAAATACAAGCCTATGTGTCTTAGAAGGTTTCTTGAAGTTGAATATGTTTGTCATTATGCAATGTAAAAGAAAAATGGGGATCGTAGTATGCACAAAGGGTAATAAGATATAGGTATAGGCATTACAAGATGTCCCAAAGTCTGAAGTGACATGTGGATAGGCATCGTAAGATGACCCAACATGTGATATGGAGTGAGGTGAAATTGAAAAATTAGAATGAACCACATTTGGCTTTTAAATGTATTTGGAGATGGGTAAATTTGTTGATATTTTTGATTTTAAGGATGTTTAAATTGACATAGGTTGTGTAAGAGCAGTCTAAAGAGGTCTATAAGGTAAAGGAAGACCATTTATGATGCACTTTAGAGTAGGCATTTGAACTAGGTGTTATTTGGGTTCATGTGATTTAAGAGGTTGAGGTGTGATGAATGTAACTACCCATTTGAACTTGTTCATGTTAGCTATCCTTTCCTTATTGGTGTAAGAATAAGGATCAAATGTGGTTTAGACAACATTAATGGATGGGGTGGAAGTAAAGGGTAAATTTTGTTGATCATTAGGTAAGTGATGTTGATGTGATTGTGATTCTTTATATTGGATTTGAGAGGTTTGAAGATAGTTTTGATAACGTTATTGTGTAAGAATATCAATATTTAAATGTGGAACAAATAAGGAATCAAGAAGAAATTGGTGAAAATCATGACAAGTCTCATGAGAGTGACCAATTGTAGCATGCCACCTAAAAAACTTATCAGGATTGTACCATTTTGGAGGAGGTTTGGAATGATCAAAGATCATGGGTTTAAAGGGTAGAAATTTATTCTTAAGTTCTTCCAGACACACGTGATGATGGGTTGGGTTAATATTAGTTGAATTGGATGCTCCCTTTTGACTTTAGGGATGCTTATATAAATCAATGTTATGATAAAAGGATCGGAAAGATTCCTTAATAGTTGCTTGAGGTGATTCAAATTGACTCATTAGAAAGTCTTGCCTTTTTGCTTGGTCTAAGGCTTCTTCTAAACTTTTAGGGGAAAACATCTTAACCTTATATTGAGGAGGAGCTTTAAGAATGGTGAAAAATAGTTTTAAAAGAGTATCATTATTTATGTTATGGTCCACTTTATGAGCTGTATACTTCCATCATTTGATGAAAAGGTGATCAAATTCATTAGGAAGTTGTTTAACATTGATGAAATGGCTAAGGTAATTTTTAGGAAGGTCATAATGTTAGAATTCCTTCAATAGAGCATCAAATAAGTCCTCTAATTGTGTAATGAAATTTATAGGAAGTTGATTGTACCATTCAAGTGCATTTCCAACAATTTTTTTATCTAGGAGATTGGTGGTAGAAAAGATGTTAGTTGACCAATATTTATAGAGATTGTCAAAGCTTTTGAGAAAGATAGCAGGATCTTGAGTCCCATTATATGTGATAATTGGAGAGATGTTTCTAATGTCTATGGACACAATGAAAAGAGCTAACGGTTAATTTTGAAGATGTTGAAGAATTTTTTTATGCAAATGAGGTTGAGGGGTGATATTCCCATCAGTATATCTAAGAGGAGGAGGTACACAATTTTGTTTTAGTTGAGTCATGATGACTTGAGGTGGTTTATTAGTCATTTTTAATATATGAGATTGCATTTGCATCTTTTGGGAATTGTTAGTTTTTTTCATAACATTCAATTTTTGAATCATTTGAGCAAGAAATTGAATTATATCAATGGGAAGAGTAGGATTGTTGAGAAAAGGAGAATTATTGGGTGGAATAGGTGGAATATTAGTGTTAGTAAGAGGAACATTCCCTATATTGGTAGTAGGGGAAGGATTGTTGGGTGGGATATTCGTAACATTGGTAGTAGAAGGACTAGAATGATTAACCTCAATTGTATTACATTGTGTTTGCCTTGAGGATGCAAAATTTTAGGTTGCATGATGTAGTAACTTGTTTGGGATTAGGAAGACATGAAGGAAGGAATTGACTAGTTTCATCTAAAGTGATATTATAAGTGAGATTATGATTTAAATCTTTGATTATGTAGTGTTCTTGACTAATTAAAAGTTGAAAAGAAGACAAAATTATGAAATTATTAATTTGATGAACTAGATCAACCACCTACTAAAATATGTCAAAAAATAGAGGCAAAATAAACCAGGTCAGCCACCAACTAAACTAAGTCATCCACCTACCAAACTATGTCTAAAAATAAAGGTAAAATATATTAGGTCAACCATTAACTGAACTAAGTCGGCCACCTAAAAAATTGAGTCATCCAGAACCTATAGAGTTGAATAGGTCGATCTAGTTGATTTGTGGAAAGAAAAATAATAAAATGAAATTATATTAGGTTGGCCAAGTCTGACAAAGTCAACTAGGTTGATCTAGTTAAATTCTAGGAAGAAAATTAGTAGTCTAAAAAAAAGGTCCAGAACAAAATAGATAGACCAACTCGATCTAGTTGAATTATGGGAAATCTAAAAGAAATAAGATCAACCAGCTTGGTTTAATTGATTGTGTGATACAATTTTAATAGAACTAAAAAACTAGGAAAAATATAATGAAAAATTGAAGTACTGATTGATTTTATTGAGAAACAGAAATAAAAATTTTGATAATTACAAAATTGAATTACTAAGTTGGTAAGAATGAACTTGGAAAATCAAGCAAGATCAACCAAGTCAATTTAATAATATTGTTAAGAGTGCTAAAGTCTGTTGATTAGATCATTCAGGGAAGATTTAGTCTTGCAATGGTAAAAAAAATGAAACATAGTGGTTAAATGAAATTGACCAAGTTAATTTAGTCTGTAAAAAGCTAAAAATGAAAAAATAGTATAATAATACAAGTTCAACTAGCTTAATCTTATTATGTGAAATCTAAAAATTAAAAACTATTGAATTAAACTAGATTGACCAGCTCGATCTAATTGATTATAAGTAAAAATTTATAAAATAATAAAATAAAACTAGATCAATTGGCTCAATCTAGTTTGATAAAATGAAAACATGTAAATAAGGGGAAATTAGGATTGACCAGCATGATCTAATTTACTTTGGATCTTAAATTTTTAAATAAAAATAAAAATTATATCGACCAACTCGATCTAGTTGATTATGGATCTTAAATCTATAGATAGAAATTAAAAATAAAAAACTAAAGGGTTAGATTTATGTTGGGTTTACAAGAATGTATGCAAGAAAAATAAGATAGATCTACAACTTATCCTACTCAGTAATATTCAAGTTCAAATAAAATAATCAACTAACAATATCCTTAGCAATACTTTATTATATCAGGGTCATGACAAATTATGGATCTATTAAACCAAACTAAGGGATCTCTTACTACAAAATAACAAATGAGAGGTTTCCAAGGCCTCTAGTCAAATGTCATCATATAATAACCCTATCTAGGTCTTATAATATCATAAATGGAAATTAGCTAATCAAGCTAATCTAGTAAATGAACATATAATTTAATTTAGTGCTCACCAAAGCTTATGGCATAAATGGAGAAGATAATAAACAAGAAAATATAGTTTTATTCAAGTCAATATATAATTAATCTAAGCAAGGAGAAATACAATTTAATCCATTAGTTATACAACATCTACATATCAAAATGAGGGGCTATGAGTATACTTACCTTTTTTAACTGAACCTATCATGCCTCAATCTCTACCTTGGCTAATGGTGTTTTGTAAGAGGTTATTATGTCTTGTAAGGACTGCAAAGATAAATCAGCTCTGTGTTACAAGAAATATCCTATACATCCAAGACCTCCACAAGATAAATGCTACTACTCCAAGGGCAAAACCCTAAGTAATGAAACCTTTAAATGATAGTATAAAAAGATTTGTGAGTCGTAATGATGTGTAATTGAATGACCCTATCTTTATAAATGAAGTTAAGGGGTATTTATAGCTAAATATTTATCCTAAACCCTCTCTAGAATTTTGTTGATAAGGTCAGCTAGGTCAATCTTGTTTGACATGAAATAGATTTGTTAGGCCTTAAACTATGTTAGTTGGGTTGTTAGAGTTATGTAACATGTGCTAGATTCCCGACAAGGTCAATCAGGCTAATGTAGCATTAAAAATGGTTAAAAGGGGTGTTTTCTTAGGTAGGGGCTATTTTGGATTATGAATTGATTATGGGAGTGTATAAGTAGGTTTTTATTACTTAGGGAGTTGGATAAGGGTAGCTTGTAATGTTTTTAGGTAATGGTATAGGGACGAATCACCCTATGAAGCACCAAAGGTTTGTTAACCCCTTTCTTAGTGAACCCTTTAAAGCATGTACTCAGAGAGATTGAGACTCAATAGGTTCTTGTAAGAGAGAAAGTGTCAATAAATGATAAAGTTAAAAATATCATGTATAGTAAACATAATACATTATACTAATAGATGTTATGGTTTGAGACATAAGATATAATATTTAATTAAGATAAACATTTTTAATATGCCTACCTTTAGACACTCAAATTTAATCATTAAATGTTTGACAATGTTTAATCTTTGCATCCTTACCTCACTTGGTCTATTCGTCATTCTGTTAACTTTAATCTATACAAGTGTTTTATCAAATTTGGGATATTAAAACCCTATACGACAAACTCATAAAAAATTAGAGATGATAATATAACAATATCAAGCACTCACTAATTTGAAATTATGTAATTCTAGAAAGTTACTAAAAATAGCAAAGTATAATAGGAAATAAGGACTTAGCTCGAAAATAGTGTTATGAAGGGAGTTAGAGGCTGATAGTTGTTGAGTGTAACTATGTGCCTATTGAAATTAGGGATATGGCATTGGATCAAGGCCTAAAAAATAACACCCTAGTCTAGACACTATAGGAGTGACACCTATGCCTACTTATAGTGAGAAAATAAAGGTTTATAGGTTCTTAGTATCCTCATCTATAGAACATGTATCTAGTGTAGGAGCTTGTGATTACTTGTGGAGACCATTGTGTGACTAATTTTGATTCAAAAACCCTATTTCTTTGACATGTGAAGACTAATGTAGATCAATAGGGAAAAAAGGGTCAACGGTTGAAGTTGGTCAAGACCTCAACACTCTGTGTTCTGAGTGATGCCTACATAACAATACTTTGAAGAGCGATCAAACTTCATGTAGTTCTCCCATGCTAAGATGTTGTGTGAATAACTACTATACTTTGTTAAATGTTGGTGCAATACTAATGTGATTAAGTTCCTTAACCATGAACTATGACCTATAATATGTATTCAGACGTGAGCTCTAGGCCACTGGGATTTTATGCACTCAAAATTAGGAGAAATAGGTGGTTTGATCTCATTATATAATTATGATTGTGGTGCTTTTCAATGTGGAATCTTATTATGTGAAAAATGGTTTGTTGTGTGTTTATATGTTCATATCCTTGAAATTCCTTTGAATGGGGGTCATTATGGACATAGGTTAAACTTTCTATAACTTTTGATTTTGAATATTAGTCATTATTTAGTGGGAAGAAAATATAGGGGTGAAATACACGAGATTGGTGTGTTATACTCCCCTAGGGCACTGTATTCCAATGCGTAATTTAATTGTATTGATTTTTAGGCAAGGCCTAAAGTATGACTAAGGCTGATAAGAATAGGGATAAGTACACTTAGGGGTCATTTATCAGCTTAGAAGAGTGGGTCTTTTGCATGCAAGGTGTTTGAAAGTGATCAAAGGGGACCCAAGATGGGTTTAGAGATAAATGTGTAAAAAGGTGATCACAAGTGCACAGTTTTAACTTAAATGTTAATTTATGTGTCTACATTTACCCCCCTTTTATTCTAGTAATGCAACAAAGTGAAAGCACTAGAGTAAAAGGAAAAAGAGTGAGTACTTAAACTTACATATGAAGAGGAGTTTTGGATGTAGGCCACAATGTTAAACTATGATCCATGCAAACTTGAAACGAAACATATATAATATTAGTCTCTACTTGATAATAATATCAAAAGTGAAAGACAAAAAACTAGAGAGTGATAAAGAATGAATACACCTGATCAGGTATTTGAACCCTTGTGTTTTATTGGTGTAAAAAATGATGTAAAATTAATGAATATAGAGGGTTGGACCCTTGGACTTTTCACTAAAATTTAATAGCTTGGATTAGATTGTGCATTCCCCATTCCCCATTGATGGGTGATTGTGATTAAGAACTCAAGGTGTGCTTGACTCCATCATTTCATACCCAAAGTAGTTAATTAATTTGTAATTATTATATGAATCCCAATAGATAATTCTAGAGTAAAAATTGGTGCAAATATCAAACCAACCACTGCATATGGAATAAGGTTCAATTATGGTACATAATTGGTGCAAAAATGGTGTAAATACTAGTGCAAATATTGAGTATAATATGGGTCTAGTGTATATAGTATGGAGAATGACATGAGTTTACCATTACATCTACAATATTGGTGTAAAAACTAAGCAATGAGAAAATAATGTGTCAAACACATACCTCCAAATTGATATCTAGGGAATATAGATTTTGAGACTGAGTAAAGCAACTGTAATTCTTAGCAAACTTGTATGCTAACTTGAAACAACATGGTGTAAATGATTACCACCAAACTAAACAAATCTAAGAAAAAACTAAGTGATTCTAGAAATCAAGACTGTAAAAATGTTGTATAGTACTCTCTGTAAAATGAGATTCTAAAAATAATCTAGAAATGCCTATTTTTTAGGCATTTGGACAACACTGGGAAGGACACTAGAACAGTTTTTTATTGTCCACATATGGAATTCTTATCCAAAATGGCCTTTTGTGTACTTTTTGGGACATAAATTGGGTTAAGTATGTAATCATTGTCATAATATGTCTAGGTACTGATTTGGTAAGCCTACTCTCAAAGACAAACCTTTGTGCATGACCCATATTTTAAGGTGAGTTATTGAGTCTATACAAGAGCTTAACTCAAAATAAAAATTTATGTGATAGATTATTATGACATAATAATTGGAATCTAGGTAGTAGTGATAACATAGAGTGGTATGGCATCATTATATAGATAAACTAAACATAGTAATAATGTGATATCTATGTAGGAATGAGCATTCATAGAAAGATTTGTCTAGATAGATGTTAACATTTAGGCACGAAGATAAATGATCAAATTAAGTATGTGATATTGAATATAACTACTTAGGGAGGAATGCATGATATCCATCATAGTATTGGAAGGGTTGGGTGGATGCATGATATCCATCATGGCATGAAAATTTGAGCAAATAATCAAGCAAGGTGTCATGGCCATGATGCACACAATCAAAGAGTACACACATAGCACATAAAATATATAATAGAAGGTCAAGGGGCCACATATAAGGAACGTGTTCAAATTTCATTCACTCAAATAGAATCACTTTAAAGGACATGTTCAAATGTCTTTACATGAATACAAGCAAGCAATGGAGGTTTAGAGACATACAGAAGAACATGTTCAAATGTCTACACACATAACATACAGACACAAAAACATGTTAAAATTTATTTACATGCATAGAATCATAGACAAGAAGGATTAGATCTACTCTAAAATGACATATTCAAATGTCCTCAAAACAGAGAGAGAATGCATACAAGAGATGAAACTAAGAAAGTAATATGAAAAGCATGCATGATTATGTAATTTGATCAACAAGAGCTGAGTTATAACCTGAGTATGTTTAGTATCTGATATAAGTAGTAGTATATCACAATGTTAGCGAGTGATAAATATCAAAAGATGTAATTCTAGATAAATAATTGAGTGTATAAGTGGTTATCAAAAGATAAAACCTGTGTGTAATATGCCCCCAATGAGCTAGCTGGTGAATGTACATGTTGTAGGAAGCTATGTGTAGTCTAAAACTAAGTGGTGATAGTCTGAACTCACTGGCACAATATCAGGGTGATGGACACTAGAGCAATGCATTCCTATCTACCAAAACACTCTTGTCTAAATATAGTTTCTGAGTATGTAACAGTTAAAGTACCTGCAACTGAGTCTGGGATTGATATTCTATGTAATATAAAATCAATCATGTATACTGGTGAAGAATGTATGATATAAAACTAGATAAAACAAATATATAATACTATACACAGCTAAACTAATGTATTACAAAGCACATATAAGCATGCATAGGTCATGATTTTGGTATTTTATAGAATATTTTATTGTTTTTATACTTTTGCAAATATATGTAAAGAATTTGTACAAAATAAAAGAGAGATACTAACTAATGAGTCTTGCAGGGGACTCACAATCAATGGTCCCTATGTCTATAAGATGAATGATAACCTTTTACATATGGAAAAGGCTATATCATTGTGACTGAATTGAACTAAATTTTGAATCTGAGTATTGATTTCTTTTTATAGAATGTTTGCCACTATTATACTGATTATTTTTACTTTTATGGGATGAAGTGATTGATATATTATGCCTCTTATTCTCTAGTGATACTAAGATTAAAAATATGTAATTTTAATATACCTTTGATCATGTTGCCTCACATTGTGGTATTGATGATGCAGGAGCATCAAGCCAAAATAAACACCATTTTTGAGTTATAGTCAAAAGAGATCAAAATTGGTCAATTTTGGGTGTAAAAGTGTGTGTGGGACCTAATCTATTGGTTGTCTTATAATCCATTTGGGGTCCTCAAGATGAGTTATCTAGCTTCTAGGTGTCTTCCCTCCAAAACAGGGAAATTAAAAATTCTAATGTTTGAATTGAGTCTAAGAAAATCATATGCATGCTTGAAGTGTTTAGATGAGTCAAGTGGGGTTAAGGAGTCTAATGAATTCATTTAAAGGGTAGTAATAACTCATATTTTATAAATCTTAAGGTGGAAGTCATGCTTATATAAGGAAAATACTCACCCATATGTCGGGTTGACAAGAAAGGAGGTAGTTTAGTAACTAATTTGCTAACTAATGTAGAAGTTGGTGAAAATAGAGAATGGTACGAGAGTTTTGGTGTGAGGAGAGGGGAGAGATCTCCATAAATGAGAAGGGGAAGTCTGAGCATGGGAAAATATTCAAGAATCCTCATGAAAGAGGAATGTAACCTTTTATAGATTGGTTTGTAAATCAAGAATGACTCTAATGAATAAGAATAGTTATTTTGTGGGTTCATGATTCTATGATAAGTAAATTGATTATCATAGATTGTTCATTGTATTTTATAAATGTTTTATTATTTTTAGACCCCATGTATTTGTCACACAAGGAACAAACTTGTGTGGGTATAGGTAGCAACCCCTGTTTTAAAGGGTGAAGCATCTTGAAGACAAAGTAAAGGAATAATAGGTTTGAGTGGTGGTAATTTGATTAGACAAGGCATTGATAGTTTGAAAGATGTTTAGGCATTTAAAAAAACCCTAGAAACATTCCTGAGACTTGATGAATTAGACATAAACCCCTATTTTGCATATGATTACCCTTGTGGTAAGGTAACTTGGTGAATGTTTAAGAAGGGCACATAGCCAAGAAATTGATAGAAGTTTGGATAAGATAGAGGAGAGTATAAATGACATAAATAACTTATTTGATAATTGAAACCTTGAAATACCTATAGGTCTAGTAACATAGACCCCTATTTTCTTGAGTATTGTCTTATTTGTACAGTCAATGAATAAAGAGAAGATTTATTACCAATGGAAAGTGGATTATTATTGTGATAGGTGAATCTATGTTGGAGGGAGTTGGATGAACATAAAATTAATAACCCATGTGAGATTTGGAAGGTATATGAAAGATAAAATACTTAGGAAAAATTGCACAATTAAAGAAAAGACTCATAGTTGGTTGTATTTTATTGTTTCTAAACCTTTAATGCATTGATCAAGGACATGAAGGTGTGTAGGAAGGTGAGATAGGTCAAGACAGACCTAACCCTGGCTTTGTTTCTTGTTGAAACCTTGAAAAACTTAGAATAATGAAATATATGAGCTCTTGGGCATGTACAATTGGTAAGAAGCCCTAAATTAGGGTTTGGAATATTTAGAGAGTTCCCATCATCATAAAAAGGTAAAAAATTATAGTTTTGGTCTTCAAAACATGCTTAAGATGATTCACATAGTTTCAGACTTGTACTGACTCTCTAGTTTTGGAATTTGAGGTACTGAGTTGTGGTTAAGGGATGATAAGGCCTAATTGAGAGGATATTAATGAAATAAAATCAAATTTGTATAAAGAATAAGGGTAAGAAAGGGTGGGTTTAGTTGGTAAAGCCAAATGGGTATCCTAAAATATCTTGAGTTAGTTTTGAAAGTCTGTAGTTTGCCCAAACTAAGGAGCTTTATTAGTTTGGAGGGTTAATTGAAGGGTAGCTTAAAGAAGAAAGTGTGTTATGTATTGGTATTTGTGCCAAAATGGAGAGGTATAAGTTTTATGACCTAAATGGGTCCTCAAAAATCTATTGATATTATCATGAATGTCTATTTACTCTTCTAAATAAAGAGATTTTCATAAAAATAAGGCTACTAGGATTTGCATGCTCATAGAATGGTAAGAGGAGTGAAGAGGTGATAGAGTTTTAATAGATGATTGAAATCAATAGATACATATTTTATATAATGGAAGACACCCCTTTAAGGCATCAAAATGATATAATCTCATCTACTTTGTAAAATAGCATGTTTGTGCATAGTGAGGAGACTTAAGCCTAGCCACAAGGGAGAAATTATGAAGGTAAGAATATATGGTTTATAAGGTCCATAATATTGCCTCTACATCATTTGGTATCAGATCAAGGTAAGTTTGTATAAAGTTTTTTTTTAATTCTTTACAAGTTGTTGATTTGAGATGAATGCATAGTGTTAGAAGTTATGCATAAGATGACACTTTGCAGGGTATTAAGGGAGAAGAAGGTTGCAGGTCTGATCTATTGAGGTCAGCATAGAGGAGTATAATATTGAGAAGAGAATAAATACAGCCCCAAATTCCTATGATAAAATACTATAAGCTAGTCAAGAAAATACTAGAAAAGATAGAGAGAAAAGAGAGCATTGGAGCTCCAAGAGAGACAAGAGAGAAGAGAGAAGAAAAGAAGACTCCAAAAGAGAGTCAAGGAAGATAAGAAGATGTCCTAAATAGAGGAATCAAATAAGAGGAAAGTTCCAATAGAGTTCTAAGAGGCAAGATTGATAAACTTGCTAAGAGGAACGTCTAGATAGGCCTAAAAAATAAAAGTGAGACAATATGGATATAGAAAGAGAAGTGGAAGACATAAGAAAAGAATTGGGGAAAGGTATAGAGAGGATACAGCTCATGATGAAGCTCATCAAGTAAAAACAAAGCCAATTGACTATCTAGAATTTTAAAAATAGAGTGAAGTGGCCACTAGAGTCACTTGTGAAAGAAAGAAGGCACAAGATGAGTGTCTTTGAGAAGAAGAAAGAGAGGGCAGCCCAAAGAAGAATGAGAAGAGATATGTTACCAAGTGAGAAACAAGATAGAGAGATTGAGAAGGGGGTTCTCATTAAATATAACAATAAGGAGAGAGAAGTGGCAAGAAGAGCACAAGAGAAAAAAAACAAGAAGAGATAAAGAGTGTCTATGCCAAGGACATTCAAAGAGACTATATAGTCTCTCATTTTGTATGTTAACATTGCTTTCAAGTTTGTGTTTGTAGGTATGAAGAAAGAGTTGGAGAAGGCTAAGCATAAGGTGTCAAATTAGATTAAGGATGGGCCAACAATATCACCCATCAAGTGGAAAGAGGATGACAAAGAGAAAGAACCTCTTGAAGAAGCCAAAGTGTTGAAGATTGAGAATATTCCACATGTTGAAGATGAAGAGAAAGAGGAATATTATGATACATTTCCAAGTCTAGCACCTGAAATAAGAGTAGAAGCATGCAAATAGGACATGAAGGTCACCCATGAAGACATGGAAGAAGAGATGAGCTTGTAGCAATTGATTTTGGAGGTAAATGAGTGCCTAAATGTTGATTTTGATTGTATATGTGAAGAAGAAAAGGCTAACATGCAGATTGGGAGGAAGAATGACAAATTTCAGCTCTCAAAAAGAGAACAAGGGCATGGATATGTATGGCCTAAGTGGCTTAAACAAGTAAGTAAAGAGAAGGAAGAGGAAAACCTCAAATAAGAGGTCAAACAAGGCAAAAGTACAGGTTGAAATCAAGCACAAGTGTGGAAGCAAAGCATAAAAGGCAAGGTATATCAAGTTAGCATGGTAGAGAACAAAAATGTAAGGCATGAAGGAGATGAAAAGAGAAACAAATTTCAGCCCAAGAAGGTACAAGGCAGCAAATGGGTGGCAAAAAACAATAAAAGAATACAATAAGATCATATTGCAAATGGATTCCAAGTAAGCATGATGGTAGATGAAGTTAGTAAACCTACAAAGCAAGCAAAAGGAACAATGCAAGCAAAACAAACCAAAGAAGGGAAGGTGCAGCCATATGAGTGCACAGAATATATGTGAATTTGACTCCAAAGATGAAGACATCTTATATATGAAAACCATTGCCTTGATGAATGACTGTGTAGCAAAGCAAGATGAGGATGAAGCACCTCAAACAGTTCTTGGGAAGTATGGTATGTAGCATAAGGATGTTGATTTGACTCTCATAAATGAAGGAGTCCAAGGAAAAGACAAAGAATAAGAATTTGCCCAAGAAAGTAAAGAGCAATGTGAATTAAAGTTTGATGAGTATTTTGAAGAAATGGATGCACTCAAGTTGAAAGAAGATTTTGAGATGTTAGAGGACATATTCAGTCCATCCAAGGGGCTGAAAGAAGATGACTTATAGCTTGAAGATAGCAAGTAAAAGACATATAGGGAACAACAAAGGAAAGCACAAAGAAATCATTCTTACTTTTTTTACCCATGATTTTGTCAAATCATTCTTAACTTCTTCTACCTCTATCTCAAGGTATATTGAATCATTTTATTTCATGGAATCCTTCACTTCCTTATTTGTATTACAGTATTATAGAATATTTCCCCATTATTCTATAATTACATTATCATATTGGATTAGTAAATGCATCCATGATAAATAGTCCTTTAAGTATCCTATACTTTTACCTTTCAAAATATTCACACATAAATCTCCTCTTTCAATACATAATAAATGCTTCTTTTTGGTTTGTGGTATCTCCCCTGGGTTTGCGGTATCTTTTGTTGATATGGGAACCCTCTTCTTTATGTGGAATAATTTTAAACTCTTTTCTTATGTTCTTTATATCTCTTTGATGTGATATCTATGTATGAGTTTGACTCTGATTCGTCACTCCTTGAGATAATCTATTCGTCTTTGTTTGCTTCATAGTATTTGTTCAAGTTGGGATCTTTTCTAGTTGAGTTTATCCAATAAACCTACTCTTGGGCGTTGTTATCCTAGTCAACCCATTTTGCTATGGTCCTTGTGGAATACATACATATTTTTAATGGTAAGTGGACTATCACTCTATTTCCTTCCATTATGATTTCTTCACTTTTTGAGACCAGTATCCCATTACAATCTACAAACCATTATAAGTTTAGTAAAATTGGATATACACATTATTTTCACATATTTCCATGACTTCAAAATCAAGATTTATCTTAATCCCTATTTAATCTACTTTTGCACGTAAATCACACCAATCAAATATTTTGGCGTCCAAAATTCTAAAACAGTGTTGTACGTTATCACATGTAATGGTAGTTTTAATAAATTTCACAAAGTACTATGGGGAATTATGTTAATGTATGCTCCTAAATCCAGCAATCCATTCTCAAATTTTCTCCATTTACTTTCATATCTAATAAAATATATTAATTCTTCCATTTATGGGTTATGTTTAACATATTTTTATTTTTTAGGTTTACATTTTTATTAACCCATTGTATCCACTTCACATTCTCTTTTTTTGATTCCTCACTAAACTCCCTAAATAAATTTCTTAGTATTTCACTTTTTAGAAACTCTTATAAATCACATGCCACTTATTTATGTTTATGTGGTCACTTAGCTACCACTTTTTCCATTTGTGACCTTACTTATTCCTTTTCACTATCATCTTGAGCGTCAGGGGTTTTTGGTCTATGTATTTCACTACATCTCCACATTATTTCTTAGGACTGCAATAACACTTTTAAATGATGTGTACCTTTGAAAGGTATCATTCATTTGATCTCTTTTATGTCCATTCCCCCATTATTTTAGGATTCCTTAGATCTGGGTAATTTAATAAATTATGGGTACCCATTTCTTGACAGAATCCAAAGTGTATATTATTTCCCTTAGTGTAGTTTATTTCAATGTCTTTTTTTACCACATTCAAATCGAGTGATCATTTCCAGATCTTGGTTATATCATATTCCTCCTCGGTATACTTTATTTTATTCACCTTTATTTTTTCCATGGTATCCTTAAAAGTATCCTCTTTGGTTTCCTCCCTAGTACCAACCTTAAAAACCATTGTAATGTTGATATTGTGGACATTGTATTCCACACTTGGCTCTAGTGGAGGTGATATTTGATATTGCATTCAAGGTTGATAACCATGTATCATTGGTGTTTTAGTATAACTCTGAGCCCCTTAAATTATGTGTTGAGCAATTGTTGCTCTCCTTCTATACTCATTTCATTCATCTGTGGTATTCTTCTCTACATAGTGCTTAGTGTATGCAACCTCTTCTGCTAATGGGCACATCCAATGATCATGTTGGTCCAAATTTATAAAAAATCCACCCATAACCTTTATTCATATGGTTGAAATGATATTTTTCTCAATTCTAATACTCTTTTTGATATCTCATTATGTGGACACTATATGTAACCAATTTTTTCATAGTGCAACATATTTGAAATCCAATGATGATGAAAGTATCTCCTTTAAAACATGTTGAGACTTGGTCCTCTTTGCCATTTTTATCTTTTTCACCCTTTATTTTACCATGTTATTTGTTTTTCTAAATTTGGCCTTTAATTTTAAAATGTTATGTGGCATAGTGAAACCATCGTGGCGGTTTAGAAAGAGTTGCCTACATACATCATGTTTTTGGCCTTTTTGGGATTAAGGGTAAGGAGGAATAGAATGTTCAAGATTGAATTAAACTATTCCTTAAAGTTGACCAATTAAATAATTCAATTTATGATAGTCAATTTCAATGTTTAATTATGAAAAATACTAAATATAAAAAGTACAAGGCTAAATGGTATTTGGATTATGTAATCATGAAGAAAAAATAATACTTAACTTATGTAACGATGTGTATGTCGGGGAATCCAAGAACAAACACACTTGTTCTGATCCCACTTGTTAGGATCTTGCTCCTCAGAAATAGCACAATATGATTACCAAACTTAAGCAATTAAACATGCAGAAATATACCAGAAACACAAGTAACTAGAATTCACCAATAGCACAGAATATGAGAGACAATATAAAATCTTATATTAATACTTGTACAGAAAAGAATACAATAAAGAGCCGCCACACTCTTCCACCTTATAAAGGCTTCCCACACCCCAAGTGTACAGTAATTCTTCTTCAAAACACTCTCCTATCAAAAATGGTCCCAACAACCAACTCACACACAGAATTGGTGTTCACCTCTCCAACCAGTCAGTAATTACCCTGCCAGTACACCAAGCACTCTATAGTACTTCAAGTTGATCTCCCATGAACCTGCAACCTGCAATTCAATAGACCATACTTACAATGGAAGGATCTACCTTGCCTTCCTTTCTAGCTCATTAGTGGAACTAGGAGAAACACATACTTTGTTCTCTTCACTAGCACACTTTACAATACATGCCAATGGGTCTATAAATAGATCCCAGACTTGAACAATAACTTAGACTCTTAGTTTACTATAATTATCCACACAGCTCAAGACATGAAATAGCCTTTACATGCAAACACTCCGTTCACTAAACTAACTGTTCGTGCAATGAACAGTTCTAGAACACACAGGCGACCAACATCGGTCTCTGCTTGCCTGGTGCTGTCGACGTCGGCCAACTTCCTGCCGATGCTGATTGCCTTCTGCACTGATCATGACCGATGTCGGTCATGCTGTCGATGCCAGTACTTCTGGATCTTCAACAACCTCTTATTTCTTTGTGTCTGCAACAGTTGAAGCTTTTAGCTCCACACCCTAACAATCTCCCACTTGGAGATAAATAGCTACAACTGTACCTATACATGTACCTGTACACCATCTAGTTTGATCCCTTGGCTCTGTATCCCTCTTCAAGGTCACTCTTGAAGACCAACCACCACAAAACCTATAGTGCAAAACCTGTCACCCAAATCACCTGCCACATCCACATCTACAAACCATGTAAAAAATAACTTGAACCTACATAGCATGTGCACCTGCTGCTAGTCCCTCTAAGAATCCAATGAACTACCCTCCAATGCTTCTTTCCCAGATTGGCTCCAAACTTGTGACAACTCCCACTGCTTGGGAAAACTCAGGTTTAGTACATACCATGCACCTAACCTCATTATGTGAATCAAGACACTGTTTTATGAACTGCCCAACCATCGGCGTGCTAACCGGTCTCACACAATCATCCTAAAACAAAGTCAACCTGTGACCTTCCATGTCCCTAGAACACACTCATGCCAAAGAATCTTGCTGCTCCCAGATTCTCCATGACACACCACTAAACTAGCTTTACCTTTAGTTCAACAATACCTGTATATGTAACCCTGCAATAAGCACATCATACAGTAATAGGATAATGTAGCTAATATTATCCAACTTGGTAAAGAGAAACACAATGATCAAATCTCCATTGCCATCCAGCTTATACAAGACCATATACCAAGGCCTTCCGTCTCACATATCCATTTTTGCTCTTCTTCATCCTGAACATCCATTTGTTTCTCAGTGCTTACTTCCAGCTGGCAACTCCACCCAAAACTCATGTTTGGTTCTCCTCCAAGGAATCACATCCTCCATCCATGCCAAGCTCCCACTATTTCCTAGATCTACCTATTCTGCTTCTTCAATAACTTCTTGGTTCTATCCATAAGTGAGCAAAAAGTAGTGTAAAGAAGGGAAATGATGAATTTGAGGCTTACATACCCTTTAAGTCCTCCATATGGGTGCTTGAGACTCCTTGATAGCTTGTTGTCCACCCAAAATTCATCTCAGTGACTGATGCCGGTCACATTCCAGTCTACACCAGATCGATGTCAGTTTCCTGTGACTGCCTCATCACCGACATCAGTTCTTCCCTTGTCGATGCCAGTCTTTATCTACCCTAAGTCACCAACATCGGTCTACATATAGCCGATGTCGATCCCTGTCTAGACGCTGACGCCGATTTTCCTACCGACGTCGGTTTCTGTGTTTTGTTTGTGAGAACTGACTTCTACCCATGAACTCCTTTTGGATCAAAACCTTGTCCAAGTCACCCTTGCTCTGCTCAGAATTCTTTTGCCCCTTGTGTTGACCTCTGTTCGTCACTTTCTCCTTAAAAACCAAGGCTTTCCTGTTCTTGTCACTAACATCGGATTCCTCAAGAAACGTCACCTTCTTCTTCTGCATACAGAGACCTCGATCTATGCTCTTCAAATCCGAAAGCATACCCTTTGACTCAAGAACATGCATCTCCTTCTTATTCATGTGACCAAGCCTATTAAGCCACATCTCTGAATCTACAACTGAAGTAGATAACCCATAAAGAGAATCAGTAATACAAGTAGATAGATAAAGCATACCTACTTTCTTACCTCTAGCTACAAGTGCACCCTTGGAAACCTTCCAAGAGTCCACTATGAGAGTTACTGTGCAACCCTCATCACCCAAACTTCTTACAAAAATCAAATTCTGCTCCAGAACTGGGACATGCATGACCTCCTTTACCATCCATGTGTTATCCATCTGCAATTTCAGCTTCACTTTTCCTTTGCCAACCATCTGACAAGGCTTACCATCCCCTACACAAATTTCTCCAAAGTCTCCCTGGACATACTCATGAAAAAATTCCCTAATTGGGGATGCATGAAAAGAGGCACCAAAATCTAAAACCCAAGATTTTACTTTATCTAAAGAACATACCAGAGCACCTTGTGCAACGAAATCTGCAACACCTGCTTCTTCTTCATGTCCTTCATGCTAATTTGTTACCAACCAACAATCTTTCTTTTCCTACTCTTTCTTTCCATATCTCCAGTAGGTTATTTTTCCATACTTGAACTTGGACCTCCTGCTATTAAACTTCTCCATTCATAGCTTACTGTCTTCTGCCATTGCTCTACTCCCACTCAAACAGAAACCCATATGAGTAATCTATAATCAACACACACTACCCAGATCTAATCCAATCTGTTAGTATCCCAACCTAAAGCTCTGATACTAGTTGTCGGGGAATCCAAGAATAAACACACTTGTTTTGATCCCACTTGTTAGGATCTTGCTCCTCAGAAAGAGCACAATATGATTATCAAACTTAAGCAATTAAACATGCGAAAATATACCAGAAACACAAGTAACTAGAATTCACCAATAACACAAAATATGAGAGACAATATACAATCTTATATTAATACTTGTACAGAAAAGAATACAATAAAGAGCCGCCACACTCTTCCACCTTATAGAGGCTTCCCACACCCCAAGTGTACAGTAATTCTTCTTTAAAACACTTTCCTACCAAAAACGGTCCCAACAACCAACTCACACACAGAATTGGTGTTCACCTCTCCAACCAGTCAGTAATAACCCTGTCAGTACACCAAGCACTCTATAGTACTTCAAGTTGATCTCCCATGAACCTGCAACCTGCAATTCAATAGACCATACTTACAATGGAAGGATCTACCTTGCCTTCCTTTCTAGCTCATTAGTGGAACTAGGAGAAACACATACTTTGTTCTCTTCACTAACACACTTTACAATACATGCCAATGGGTCTATAAATAGATCCTAGACTTGAACAATAACTTAGACTCTTAGTTTACTATAATTATCCACGCAGCTCAAGACTCGAAATAGCCTTTACATGCAAACACTCCGTTCACTAAACTAACTGTTCGTGCAACGAACAGTTTTGGAACACACAGGCGACTGACGTCGGTCCCTGCTTGCCTAGTGTTGCCGATGTCGGCCGACTTCCTGCCGACGCTGGTTGCCTTCTGCACTGATCATGACCAACGTCGGTCATGCTACCGACGCTGGTACTTTTGGATCTTTAGCAACCTCTTGTTTCTTCGTGTCTACAACAGTTGAAGCTTTTAGTTCCACACCCTAACAGTGTAGACAAATATGAAATGTACAATTGTGGAAACAAGCTATTTAATGTTCAAGAATAAGTCATCAAATTCTATAAATATTCTCTTTGGATACCTAGACATTTGTATCAATGTGTGGACAGTTGCATCAATGCTATTGTCTGAATATCGATGTATTGTGATATACAAAATGTTTATTATATCAAGATGCAACCACCTGAGTCTTTATAGGTTTTCTATCACCTTTCATCTAATGTATTTGAATCTCACAAACTAGCTCAGAGTTAGTGTTTTTATCTCAAACCCTATCTCTCCACCTTATGTTAGGTTACCTTGTAAAAAATAGGTTAGTGGGCTCACGATGTCAAGCTAACTGTAAATAGCTCTATGTCAATGAACATTACCTACATAGCCAATACTCCAAGGATGGACTCAAACTTATGTAGTTATCCCTTATGTATGGGAATGTGTGTGTACAAGGGTGCAATATACTATATGAATATGCATGTAGTGACATAAATTATAACTTGGAAAAAATGGCTCATGGGTTGTCTTTTGAGTGTTTCAGACTTGTAGTATGACTAATCTTATGATTTATATGCAAATGGGAACAAATAGGGCATAATAACTTAGTTGTGCTCTTTGAAATTTAGTATTGTATCTAATATTGAAAGTTCAGTACTTTATATTTTCTAGATCATAATAAGTAAGCTTTGACTTGTATTTATACTAGCTATTTTGAAATAATCCTCAAGGAAGGGTTAATGACATTCTTAGGCTGACCCTATACATTGAAAGATTTTTAAGTTTGAGTATTTGTAGGGTAAGGACACTTGCATTGGAGTAGCAATAGTAGCATTGATTTTATTGTAGCATCGATGTTACTATCACATCTAAACTCTATTATCAAGGATGAAGGAAAGTTGTTGAGGCTTTGTAGTTGATAGTGAATGATATATATTAGATTTTAGGCATTATATGCTTACAATTGATATAAATTATTAGATTAATCAAGGTTGGACTAAGAAATAAGTAATTATGCCTAGTTAGGTTGTGAGTGTGAGCCTTTTGGCTATAATTAAGGTTAGACTAGAGGATAGAGCACTTAGATAATTTCTTCAAGTGTACAAGACTATTTTAACATATAAATCTAAAATTAAGCATCTACACATCAAATGTTTTGACAATATAAGAATTTTTTAAAACTAACTCCTCAAATTTGAGTTTTTACACTTTTTTCGTGATTCTGGTCATGTTTTTTTATTCTTTTCTCTTATGCTCACCTTCCTAATCCCCTAGCACTCTTAGTTATGATTAAGTCAATCTCAACTACATCCAAGTTAACCTATAAAAAATTTCCAGTCAAGCTTCAGTTAATTCTTGCACACAACTTCTCCCTCATTATAAATATGTCATCCTTCTTTGAATTTTGGATTTTATTAAAGATTGGAGCTTACAAGTTTTCATAGAGCCACATTATACCATATGTTTTTTCGAACAACTCAACCCCAGTTTGTAGTAATATTTTAGTTATTCATACAAGTTAGAAAAATGATCTCATGAGTTTGAGCTTATTATTTATGATCAACCAACTACATTTAATTTATTTAATTCTATATATTGTGTTTGTGCTTCTATTTTATTTACATTCCTTCTTGTTGGAGATTTCTTTGGTCACCATTTAAGCAACTACATATTGAGATAGCTACCTGAAGATCAAATAATTCTATCAAACCTTTTCCTCTTCATATAATCGATGCTTTGGTCAAGTTGGAAATTTATTTTATTTTGTATTTTTTTAATATTTTATTTATTAAAATATATTTCTTATTTGATAAAATAGCTTACATTTCAAGAATATTTATTTAAAAAAACTCCCAAAAAAAATTATTTATCTTTTTCTCCTTGAATTGAAAAAGTAGTTTTATCGTTATAGTTGCATTTACACATTAAAAATATCAAAGAATAGTAGTTTACATATTATATCAAAGGTAGATAGATAAATTTACCTTTAGTTACAGCCAACCAACAACTTTCAATTTTTAGTTTTCAAAATCTTATACAAAACTAGAAAACCCAAAAAAAGAAACATTACATCTAGAATTATTTTAATTCCTTGCATAATAAAAAAAGTCATTCTAATTAATATATCAGAATTCATTCAATTACATATTATTCTATTTTCACATAGAGGTCATACAACAACCAAAAACCCGAAACTTTTATATTAGCTTGTATACACAAACTATATATTAAAACTTAGAAATTGCATTGCATATACAAAATATAAGTTGTAGATCTAGTTTTCTATTCCATATTCAAAATTCAAAGTGCATATTATCTTGTCATTTCATTTAAATTGAAAACATTAAAACAAAAATGTTCACTCTAGAACATATAGATAGAATTATGCATTCTTAAAGTTATGAAAATGAAAAAATCACCATTTGCATTTTTAGTTTAAATTTCATTTTTGATTAAACATTACATGCATAAAAAATCAAGAAAAGAACAAAAAGATAAAAACTTTACTTTTATTTTATTTCAATATTTTAATTTAAGTAGTAGGATATTTTTATTTACATTTCAAAAAGTCTTGTTATAAACACAAATAAACCCAACCAAAGCCTTATCAAAATGAGAAAAAGCCCAAACCTTGCTAAAACATAATTTCCAACTCTACAATTAGTAAGTACACATTCCAAAAATCAAATCAAAATAGCTTCACAAAAAACTGAAACAAAAAAATCAAACATGCTTCCAACTTCCAAACAACATTACGTCACTCTTTTTTTACTCTTCCAGAACAAGCTCATCTACACATAGTAGGAACAATGCAAGTGTTGCATTGACATGAGCATCCATTACCACCTATTGCTCAAAAACTTACCTCTATATTTCTTCCTAACTAACCAAGCCTTCAAACTCTTGCCATCCAAATCCCTCAACCAAATTTACCCAACCAGCCAAACCTCTAGACCACTCATCACATCATTCTCTTCATCAATTGTCTCGATCAGGCCTCAAAAAGTCGAGTACATGAGGATTAGCATGTTGTATTTTGTGTGTAAAAATTTGGTGAACCCAACGTGAAATACATCCTTCTTGTGTATTCCTCCTTATTTTATTTCCTCCATCCTTTTATTCTCTTCCATTTATTTTTTGGGTGTACATATACCCCTGAATATGTCTAGACAGAGTTTGAGAGAATTTCGATCTCTAAATTTATAAAAGTCATCCTCAACCTCAAGACTAAGCCTCTTTATTTAAATAGAATAATAAATCCACCCCAAACATGGAGAATCAATTTTAAAACTATTCCTCTTCTATATTTGAAACCAAGTCTAAGGTAGTGAGCCAAGAAATACGAGATTCTTTAGAAATTGTTAGTAACTATTGTGACTATAACAACATGACCCTCATTGCTAGAGTTAGAATCTACCCCAAAATTGCAACTAGACCTCATATCATTCTGCAAAGCTGAGACACTAAAAGTACAACTAGATTTGAACAATATGCTAAAATAATCTCCCTTCTAAAAAATGGGCTAAGTAGATTGTAATCAACTCCACCTCCCTCAAATATTAACCAAAACACATTCATACCTCCTAATTAGCCCACAACAGCTCCTCATGATCCATCTAGCATGAAAAAATACATCATAGGATACCAATCCATTCCTCTAGAGGCTCTAATGAGGGAGTCTCCCAAAACTAACATCAATGCTTCATCCAATGAGCTCATCTCTACCTTGGTGAGTCACATTTGAGATCTAAAGAGTACCCAAGCCTCTCTCTAAATTGATTATTTAAACTAAAGAGTGACCTATAACCTTCATAATCAAGGTCATTCCTCCTCTATCCTATTAGTATAGTATTTTTTCCAATTTTGGTTTTACCTACATAGTTGTTAGTCAGTTTGCTTAAGGTATTTAAGGTCACTAGGAGAAATATACTTAATGTGTTTTCTAATTATGAGATGAATTATTACCTTTTTGGTGACCTAATTTCTCACTATATTAAATACCTCCTCTATACTTTTTAGCTAATGAATCATAAATCAATTTATGAAGCTTTCTTTTTACTCTGCATTTGTTACCAACTCATTTTATGGTTTTTGTGCAAGTCCTGACATTCAGAGATCTTGGAGTAATCCAACATGGTATCAAAGCTTTGATCTAATGGTCATTTTGTCATTTTTAAAGATATTTGGTGAGATCTTTCTTGCATGCATCTTATAGGGTTTCTTGATTTTTAGTTTCTTCATAGGTTTGGTGGAATTTATTGAAAATTCATACAAACTATTCAGTTGGAGTTTCTAATCACAAAATAGACAACACCATCATATTCAAAAGCTGTCAAAACCTTAATATCAATTGTAAACATGACCTAGTTTTTTGAAATCAATTTTTGACCATTTTGGAGGGTTTCAAGATTTTTTTGGTGATTTCATGCAAATCTATACTACTAGGGTCTCTAGGGAAAAATTATTTTTGGGATCTTATGGGATTTTTGAGGTCCTTAATGGGTCTTTGGCGGTTTTTACATATGCATTCCAGATCTAGAGGTTTTAAGGTAGGTAGAGTTTCTACATCTATGTACATATTATGAGAGGTTTATGCCTTCATGGCACTACAAGAGTTTTCAACATCCTTAGCACTATGAGAAAGGTCGACGGTCCCAACATCAAGATTTTTTGATGTTATCACAATCACTAACCCCCATATTGGGATTTTAGACTACGAGAGCAGTTAAAAACCTTGACATCTGTAAGAAGGGGCTACAATCTTGACACTTATATTTGCTATGAAAAAGGTCCATCATCCCCATAATGATATTTCTTAGTGTTTATGCAACCTTGATCCCTAATGTGAAAGGGTCATACAACCTTGATGCCAAACATTGACATTAGACATTTTGACTGTAGGAGTAGTGTCGACCCCCCCATCATTACTTTTAGGAGTGTACATAGTCACTATAACCTAAACATATAACCCCAACTATTTTTTTATGACTGTAGGAGTCCACTAGAAACTTGATGCCAAACTTTTTGACTACATGATTAGTCAAAAACCCTAACAACTATTTACGTTCTCCAAAACCTTGATGATGGTCTAGAGGATGTCAATTTTAATATCGTGAAGTGTGACACTATTCATTTAAAAAATAGGTCCATTTTTGGGATGATATCACTCCCACATCAATCACATCAATCAAAATTGGGAGGGGGAAGAACACCCACAATAAGCCTTAGCACTTTGATGGTGTGGTCATATGAGGCAAGAACCCAACTTAACCCTTAACCCTTAGTCATAAGGAAATTAAGTCCATGGTCACTTCCAACCAAAAAATGCTTAATTTTTGCTCCAAAGAACTTTAATTTTTTTGTAAGGAAATTGATTGATAAAAACATTCAAGTTTTTAATCCAAGGAGCCTCAAGTTTTTTTTTGAGGAAGTTGATCAAAATATTTCCCACACCATTTACACCCAAAAGTTTCATGTGATCTAATATTTTCAAACGACTATAACTTCTAATTGATAACTCAAATTTGAGTGTTATCTTATTCAAAAGTGCTTATTTTTTCATGCTCTATAAATTGATGATATTTTTACTCCCTTAAAACCAAATATTATACACTATTGGATGCATTATCGATTTAGTCTGACATCCCTCTAATTCTTTCATAATTATGTATAATTTACTCAAGATGTATTCTTGGTTGTGTTCGACGTCTATACGAATGTGTTTATATTTTAAACTTTAGGGGGGGTCACTCTGATAGTTCTAAGAGGAGACTGTGTGGTGTTGTGTAATTTTATTTGTTGCATTTCTTCTTTACTTTCTACAACAAGCTCTTTCCTTGCATAATGGAAAATTATTGGTCATTTCCACCTCTTATGACATTCAATAATTACAAATAGAAAAGCAATGTGTTACTTGATCTAAGAAAATAAATATTCTATAGGATTAATATGAATGAGGAAACTGAACCTATAGTAGATGCAGAGAAAAATAAATGGTTTAATATATGTGATCAAGCACATGGCTAACTTATTTTATCTATTTTTCCTGACTTACATTTCCACATTGAATCTGTGAAAACACAAAATGAAATATGGACCACATTGAAAAAACTCTTTGGGAAGCAGGATATGATGAGAGGTCATGAACTAGAGAATGAGCTCATAAATTTGAGCCTAAGTGACTTTAACAAATTATAATACTTCTTCACTAAGTTTAAATATTTGAGGTTACAGTTAAAAGAATGTGGAATAGATAATAAAGATGATCAACCTCCAAACTAGGTCCAGACTATTCTATATTTGTGTCCACTTTCCATGCCACAAAAAGTGCTCTTACAGCTGCATGGAAGATGCCTTCTTTAGATACCTTTATTTCTTACTTGACCTAGGAACAAGATAAGTTGATACGAAAGGGCATAATGCAGTATTCAAAATCTCATGTAATCTTTGCTAATAAAGAGAAGGCTTTGAACAACAGAGAGAAGAAACATAAGGATTTTAATCCACTTTTGGAAACCTTTAACAAGTTTCCGATCTAGGTTCGGCTCCCAAATCTACCAATACATCTTTGGCATGAATCGATTTTTGAAACCATTGGGAATGCTATAGGAGACTTTTTGTTTGTGGATAAAAATACTTCGGTTGGTTACCATTCGACCTGTGCTCACTTTATGGTTGAGATGGATGTTTCAAAGGGCCTACCAGAGGCGATTTGCCTGGACTCCCCAAGGGGAACTTGGACACAAATGTTGGATTTTGAGGGTGTACCTTTTCGGTGCAGAAGATGTCACCAGACGGGTCATTTAGTTGCTCATTGTTTGGCTGGGATTTCAAAGTCCAGAAGACCACCTTCTTGGTGGGTCGATGCTTCCTCCGAACATTATATAGCTAAACAACCTATGGAAGATTTGGCTGATTCTGAGAATGAAGATAGCATCCATTTTGAGCCGATGATTGAGGAGGAGTCGCCGGTGAAAGATTCCATAGATGGTCTTGTGGAGACTGGGATTAATGATCTTTTAAAGCCAGTTGTTGTGGAGGCTTTGGTTTCTCCCCCTGTTTTGGAGGATCCACCTAGAAGCCAGAATTTGGTTGGTGTTCTTAAGGATATTGTTGAGTCATCTGTATCCCATGGGCTTAATCGATCACCGTCTTCTGAGGCATGGATGACAGAGGCAGCTAAGGTAGAGGATGGATGGACTGCTGTGAAGAGGAAGAAGTCTAAGCCTTTGGTCCCCCCTCTAGATATGAATCTTCATTCGTGTAAAAGGTAATTTAATATTTTTTGAAGGTTGTAGGATGCGGTTCCTATCTGTTGACGGTCCGTTCAGTGTAGTGTCAGCGGATACATCTGGTCTTTTCTGTTGTTTTCAGGTTCCTGTTTAACCTGGTTGGTTTGTACCTGTTTTGGTGTTTTTTGAACTTCTTTGGGCTTTAAGGTTTATCCTTTTTGTTGTAAAGGGTTTCGGGGTCCCTTCAAAACCTGCTTTTACCATAATCTAAAATAGAGAGAAGAAACATAATTAAAAAGATTAAGAAAAGGATGCAAATCCTCCCACCTACAAATACAACCATGAGACCTCTTCTTTTAGATCTAAACCTAGGAAAGATTGGATCAAATTTGGGTTTTGATTGGGAAAGCATGATGAAAGTAAATGTTTGAAGAAGCAGATTGACCAATTGACTAAGATGCTTGAGAAGCAGAACATCAATGTCCTTATTTCTACCATTTAAAATTCATCAACCCCTAAATCTTCTAAGGCAAATTACCATGGTAAAGAAAATACAAAAGAGAATAATAACGGGAAAGGAAAGAGTAAGGCCCTAGTTACAATTATACCTCTGACTCTGGTGATTCACATCACATGGCCTCTTCATAGATAGAGTGCAATTCATTGGAACCATGTGACATGTCCTCTATGCAATTGGGTGATGGCACCTCTAAAAAGATTTTTTGGAAAAGGTATGTTGAAGTGAGTGGTGGAACATTCAATAATGTTCTAATTCTTCCTTAACTTTAAACTAATCTCTCATCAGTTTCCCAGATCACTCACCTTGTCTAAACATGCGAGTTGAGTTCAATCTAGATTCAGTGTATGTTAAAGAGTTGCACTGTGATACTATATTGCCAAAAAGAAAGGTCGATCATCATATTAAGCTATATAACTTCTCACGCTTTGATTTTGATGCTCCTTTATATTCTTCTTCAAACTCACCTAAACTTGATGACATTTCTAAGCCTATACACACCTCTAATATTGATGACTCTTCTTCTAATACAAATGACTACAAAAGTGATGGAGACACACCTCCATCATCACCTTGTCACCTTAAAAATTTTGAGGAGTTATTTCCTGACCAACCTACCCCTACTCTACTTCAAACATTATAGGGAACAAGTATACTGATCCAGGACACATCAAACATTAGGTAGTCAATACCATAGTTTCAAGTCATTCAATAATCCTTTCTTGCCTCTGTTCATGTTTCACCATCATTGTATAGAGCAGTTGGCCATCCCACCTTACATGAGGAGAACATTTCCTTAGATATGAATCACACCTTGGTTTAATATTTGTCAGGCTCTTGGCAGACTCATTCATTATTTTAGGGTGATCCACTCTTCATTGCATCTACTTATGATCCATAGTCACCTCCAAAAACTCCATTGCTTTATACTACATGGATTAAGGTAGTTGTAGACTCTAGTGGGCCTTTTTATATTCCTTCTCTTATTTTCTCTCTTTTAGGAGAGGATTTTTGTCCTGCAATGTTTTTAATTTTCTCCACTTTCTGGGAGTTATATTGTACTTGGGTACCTCACTAGGCCTTGTTATCGGGACCCACTTTTTCTACCTACTCAAGTTATGCTTTAGGGGGGTGTTAGTGTAGGCTTTTTACTAGTTTTGGTTTTACCTACATGATTTTTATTTAGCTTATTTGGGGTTATTAAATTCATTTAGATAAATATAATTAATGTGTTTTCTTATTGTGAGTTGAGTTGTCACCTTTTTGGTGACCTAATTTCTCACTATATAATGTACTTCATTTGTACTCTTTGGCTAACGAATCATCAATCAGTTTATGAAGCTCTCTTTTTGCTCTGCATTTTCTCTTACCTAGTTCTAGGGTTTTCATGCAATCTATGATGTTTGGAGATCTTGGAATATTCTAGCATATCCCCATTCCAATGATAACTTTTCAATTGCTTCACTATCAAAATAATCCACCCTCTACTAACTACATAACAAACTAATACCCTTGGAATATCACCACTCATGGGGTTCCCAACCCCATGACATTAAACATTCCTCCATCTTATCAACCTCCAACACAAGTTCCTATTGGAGGTTCTTTCTCTTATCCTCAATATGGTGACCAACACAATGATACTCATCACTCATCCTAGTTATGTACCGACCAACATACCACCCATGTATGTTCCACCTTTGCAAGTTCCAACTATTACTCCTCTTCCCAACTCCACACCTCCCTAATATCATATGTTCTTAAAATACACTCAATTAGATAAATAATTCCCAACGTACTATTCTTCATCTTTTCAACCCACTTATATTCCTTCTAACATGTTTTTGCTCACTTTTTATTCCATTCTTCTCCCTTATCCCTGTCCTAGCATACTTTTGGTGGCTTTGACACCATGGTGACCTATGTGGAATACTTCAAATAGCCTCTCAATCACAACATATGAGGATTCCACCTACCACATCCATTTCCTAAACTCCCCAAATACAAGGGAGAGGTATATCCAAATGCACATGTGAAAGCATATAACCATTCCATAATTTCTACCTTGGGATGGGTGGTTGCTGAGATATTTCCAAAGGCTCTATAAGGAATTTCCGTTGAATGGAATTATTGTCTCCTTGAATCTTTTATCCATTCCTTCTACCAACTCATGATTGAATTCATAAAAGCATTTGACATGAATAAATTACTAATAATTGTTATACAGGAGTTCTTACACATAAAATAAGAATCTAAGGAATATATTGCCCATTTTATTGCAAGATATTGTAAATCCTTATACTCCTCCATCAGTGACCCTCATATGGACTAATGAGAGTTATGTGATCTCTTCTGCACTCTCTCAACAAAGAAACAAGGGAATATGTCCAAAATTTTCCTTATAGGTCTTATGAGGAAGCGCTTGAAAGTGCTCTTAAGATAGATAAAGTGACCATCAATAGTGGTTGTAGGACCTATGGAAATAATGGGTGAATCATTGCCCCTAAACAAGATTATGGGGGTTTCTAGAATGCAATTAAAATTAACCTTAACAATCAAGGTCCCAAGGTTTTGAACCAAAACTATAATGCCACCATGGATGTTATGACGAACCAAGCCAAAAAGATAAATGTTGTAAATAACAACCAAAGCCAACTTGTGAACAATAACAATGTCAATGACAAAAATGGAGGTGATAGAAACCATAACCCTCCACCTACAATTCATGTAGTGGATTTAAATCATCCTTCACCTTGAGATAATAAATTTTAGAACCAATTTCAAAATCATTTTCAAAATGTTGACCAAAACTCTCAATTTTTAAACTAATACTTTTATCAAAACAACAATCAACAAATATTGGTCAACAAAATCGAAACCAAAGGCCTAAGGATTATAATCCTAATGTATATTACCTTTTCCATAGGGTTTTTTATCATGATACTCGAGCTTGTAGGGAGTATAAACAATTTATCCAAATACTCCTCGAAGACCAATAATAAACATTCATGGACATGTTCTTGGGAAATGCAAATGCAAATCCCCAACCCTTGTCAACAAGTCTTGTGGACCTCAAAACACCAAATTGTGCATTTACCAAAACCCATTTCCAGATCATCAATAGTGCAATGTTCAAAACCAACCACAAGATAACCTAGTTAACCAACTCTTGATGGCTATGACTCATGATGTTGAAGCTTCTACTTCCGCATCAAGTAATCTGATGTGATTCCCTAATTAGGACCTTGGGGGAAGATTAGAATGATAAATGTTTTATAATTAGAAATAAATGAGGATGAAAACATCATCTCTCATATAAGGGAGTGCCAACCAACAACTCCTTATCCTATAAACATTTTGGACACTGACATCCAAACCAACCCCAGACCCATGGGAAACTATGATCTAATTTCTAATCTTATGAATACTTTTGCCCAAATATTCATCATGAACCTTCTCAAAAGCTCTCATACCCGTCACTTATCATTACTTGATGCTTTAACTTTGGAGAATCTATCCAACATCACACCTCCCTCACAAGCCCAAATGAACCACATAGCCTTGGATATATATCCACCTCGGCATAATTTGAGGACTTTGGTTATTTATTCAATCCTAGGAGTCTCCCCCTAGATGTCAAGATGGCTAAGATAGGGGATTCAGACTTGTATTTGAAAGTTTGGATCTAAAACATCTATGTCAAGAGATAAATGGTTGATGGCAAGGATGTTGGAAAAATAGTCCCCTTATTATTTCTCCAAAAGCTTAGTTATGGAGAAAATAATTTCTCTTTAACCAAAAACACCTTACGAGGCTATGCCATCCTCAATTCCTCTTTGATTAGGACCATTGTGCTAATTGTCACTGTCAGGATCTTGCTCCCACCAATAAGAGCACATATGATTACTTCTTGTATTAGCACCTAAACACGAAATTTAACCAGAATCAATAAGTAACTAGAAATATGAAACAACATAGGAATATGAGAGACAATACACAATTGTATTAATAATCACTCAGAAGAAAATACAATAAAGAAGATGCCACTTCTTCTTCCACCTCAAAGGCTCACCACACCTCAAGACCTTCTTCCCTCTCTCTCTCGGTCTCAACAATCAACTCCAATACAGAATTGATGTTCACCTCCACCAGTCAGAAACAACGCTGCTAGTACACCAAACACACAACCGTACTCCAAGTAGATCTCTTGCTCTCTGCTACTACCTGCAAATCACTAGACCTTACTCACCATTGTAGATCTCCAAAAGAAGCCATGCACACCTGCTGACCAAGATCATACAAATACAAAGAACCTTTCTGATTCTCCAAACCAGCACCCACCTTGGTATTGTGGCACTAGGAGGAACACACCATTACTCTCCTCTCTCTGAAGGAGCTTATTTTCTCTCTTACTCCCTAGCACACTAGTTTACAATACAACCCATGAGTCCATATATAGATCTCATGCTTACAATAATTAGACTATCTTAATTACAATAATTAGACACGCAACTCAAGACTATAATTAGCCTTTGCATGCAAACTCTCGGTTTTAATGAACTAACTATCCGTGCAACGAATAGTTCTGGAACTGCCACAGGCGACCGACGTCAATCGACCTCCTGCCAATGCCGGTTGTCTTCAACTCACACCTGCTGATGTCGATTGCCTTCTGCACTGCACTCTGCCAACGTCGGTCTCCCTAGAACTCAGCAACCTCCTCCATGTTTACACCAGTTGAAGCTTTTAGCTCCACATCCTAACAATCTCCCACTTGGAGATAAACAACTACAATTGTACCTATACCTGTACACCATCTAATTTTATTCCCTAGCTTGTATCCCTCTTCAAGCTTAATCTTGAAGACCAACCACCACACACCCTGTGATGCTCTACCTATCATCCAAATCTCTTGCCACATCTGGATCTAAAAACCCCTGTAGAAAAGAACTTGACCCTGCATAGCATGTGCACCTGCTGCTGGTCCCTCTAAGAATCCACTGAACTGCCCTCCAGTAATTCTTTCTCGAATTGGCTCTAAACTTTCTGATAACTCCCACTGCTTAGGAAAAAATAGGTCTACACTAGACCTCATGTGATTTTGAACTCTATTCTAAGCTAAGTTTGAACTATCCAACCCTTGGTGTGCTTTCTGATTTTGCATCCTGCATCATGAACCTCGCCAACACCGTCTTCACACCAGCTCCCACTGGAGACAAAATCTTCATGTCTCTTATGCCAAAGAATTTTGCTGCTCCCAAATTCTCCATGACATACCTCTGAACTAACCTTACTTTTAACTCAGCAAAACCCTGTATGTACAAACCTGCTAGCAAATCACCCACATACAGTAACTGGATAATGCCGCGACTCATCATCCACCTAGTAAGACAAACACAATAGTTAAACCTCCATCGCCCTGCAGCTTGCTCAAGATCGTATACCTTGGCCTTCCGTCTCACGTATCCATCCACTCTCTTCTTCAACTTGGGAATCCATCCATCTCTCAGTGCTTTCTTCCAGCTGACAACTCCACCAACAAACTCCTGTTTGGTTCTTCTCCAAGGACTCACACTCCTCATCCATGCCAAGCTCCCACTGTATCTGGATTCTACTTGCATTACTTCTTCCATCTTCCTAGTTCTTGACCATCAGTAAGCAATATAAAGAAGGTGAACAATGAATATGTGGTTCACTTACCCTTTTTGACCTCTATATGAGCATTTGAGACTTGTTGATAGCTTGATATCTGCCCACCATCCGTTTCAGTGACCAATCTCGGTCATCTCCCAGTCTGTAACCGATCGATGTCGGTTCCCTGTGTTGACCTTGACTATCGACATCATCTCCCTGGCCGATGCCGATATCTCTCCTACTGACGTCAATTCCTTCATGACTGATGTCAGTCTTCATATTGTTGACGTCAGTTACTGTCTGACTGACGTCGGTACCTGTGTTTGCCTGTGAGTGATAACTTTTTACCCGCGAGCTCTCCAAGTATCAAAACCCTATTCAAATCAACACAGCCCTGCTCAGAATAATTCAGTCTCCTCAGCTGATCTCTGTCTGTCATCTCCTCCATGAACACCAAGGCTTTCCAGTTCTTTAGCTTGTCAAAAACATTTGTCTTCCACTTGAGAACATGCATTCTCCTCCTACATATGTGACGAAGCCTACAAAGCCACATCTCTATAACAAAAGGTGAATCAGTAATATAAGTAGATAGATAAATGATACCTACTTTCTTACCACCATTTAATTCAAGTATATCCACTGTGAGAGTTACTGAGCATCTCCCAACACCCAACTTTCTTGAAGAAATTAGACTCATCTCCAAGACTGGTACCTGCATGACCTCCTTCAACCATTGTGTGTCATCCGTCTACAATTTTATCTTCGCTTCCCCTTTGTCAATAATCTGACAAGGCTCTCCAACCCCTAAATAAATCTATCCAAAGACATACCTATGAAAAGATGCTCTATTTTAGGCTGCATGGAAAGAGGCAAAAGAATCTGTAATCAAAGATTCTACTTTATCCAGAGCAACCTGTGCAACAACCCCTGCAACACCTGCTTCTACACGCTGATCTTCTACCGACCAACAATCTCCTTTTCCCTACTCTTTCTTTCCATCAATCAGACCATTCGTGCTATTCAGTTTCTCCATTCATAGCTTACTTTATTCTACCATCGCTATACTCCCACTCAATTTGAAACCCATGTGAGTGACCTGTAATCAAAACACTACTAGATCTGAACCACCTGTTAGTCAACCCAACCAAAAGCTCTGATACCACTTGATGGTATCAGCTCTTGAACCTACAACCAGGCTCTGATACCAACTTGTCAGGATCTTTCTTCCACCAATAAGAGCACATATGAATACTTCTTGTATTAGCAACTAAACACGAAATTTAACCAGAATCAATAAGTAAATAGAAATATGAAACAACACAGGAATATGAGAGACAATACACAATTGTATTAATAATCACTCAAAAGAAAATACAATAAAGAAGATGCCACTTCTTCTTCCACCTCAAAGGCTCGCCACACCTCAAGACCTTCTTCCTTCTCTCTCTCGGTCCCAACAATCAACTCCAATACAGAATTGATGTTCACCTCCACCAGTTAGAAACAACGCTGCCAGTACACCAAGCACACAACCATACTCCAAGTAGATCTCTTGCTCTCTGTTGCTACCTACAAATCACTAGACCTTACTCACCATTGTAGATCTCCAAAAGAAGCCATGCACACCTGCTGACCAAGATCATACAAATATGAAGAACCCTTATGATTCTCCAAACCAGCACCCACCTTGGTACTGTGGCACTAGGAGGAACACACCATTACTCTCCTCTCTCTGAAGGAGCTTATTTTCTCTCTTGCTCCCTAGCACACTAGTTTACAATACATCCCATGAGTCCATATATAGATCTCATGCTTACAATAATTAGACTATCTTAATTACAATAATTAGACATGCAACTCAAGACTATAATTAGCCTTTACATGCAAACTCTCGGTTCAACGAACTAACTGTCCGTGCAACGAACAGTTCTGGAACTGCCACAGGCGACCGACGTCGGTCTCTATCTACCTAGAGGTGACGGACATCGGCCGACCTCCTATCGATGTCGGTTGTCTTCAGCTCACACCTGCCGATGTCGGTTGCCTTCTGCACTGCACTCCACTGACACCGGTCTCCCTGAAACTCAGCAACCTCCTCCACGTTTGCACCAGTTGAAGCTTTTAGCTCCACATCCTAACAGTCACTTTGGGTCCCAAAAATATGGTCACAAATTTATGCATAATAGATAAGGATACAAAATATTAAATGATCCTAATAAGACCTTAGATCCATAGCATGAAGGCAATCTCTTATACTTGTTTTGAGAAACTAAGAATTTACACATAAGGGTCTTTTTTGCTCAAGGTGATCTGAATCCATTCAACATCCACCAATAAAACATGAATAAAAGACTAGGGCTTCACATTGATCATTGCTTTCCTAGCAATGATGTGGTGATTCCCCCTCCATCAACCAAAGACAAAGATCCCATAATGACCATGACATGTTTATTGAAACTGGGTTATGAGAATCTTAAAGCCTTGAGAAGTGAAAAACTTGAGGAAAGGGGCATAAGATCAATGGATAAATTGGATGAATAAAAACTTGTAACTACACCATCTATCTCAACCAAGTCAATAGTTGAGATAATTAACATCCTAGATAAGGATGAATCCATTAGGCTTCTATTTTACCCATATAGGGTTGGAACTTTCAGACCCCATATAACTCTTTATTTATAGGCTCTAAACACTACTATAAAAGTCTATCATGTTGGCATGCTAGAAGTCTTAGGGCATGAAGATACACCTCTTGAAGAACATGGTGAACCACCCCCTCCATGCCATTTTTTGAGGCCTCATTGAGAAGGGGAAAAAAATCATTTAGACACTAAACTAGACACTAGAACATTCACATTTTACTTGCTCTGCAAGCACTTGAGGAATGAAGTCACACTTTGACTCAAGATGTTTTAGATGTTAACATTGGTTCAGAGGAACAACCAAAAATCCTCAATCTTGGATCTTCTCTCTCCCCTAAGAAAGTAGAAGACCATGAAAAGCTTATCACTGAGTTTTCACAAAATTTTGATTTCCCTCATTCAAATTAAATAGGACTTATGAACATGATCATGCCTTATAAAGAATACTAGCAATACCATAAAATGATCATGAATGCCCAATTTGAATAGGAAACCTTATCCTAAAACTTGATAGCAAAATAGACAAAGGAGAAGATCAGAAATTCAAGGCTAATTGGTTAGGCTCACATTTGGTGACATAAAAGATTAATAATGGATATTATGGTTATGCACTTTGGAGGAAAAAGAGTTCAATGAATATGTGAACTCTTTGCACTTTAAACATTTCTTCATAAATATTACATTTCACATTGCCCTCTTTTCATTAATTAAAACTCATTGTTGTTGTGTTGTTCTTGTATTTAATTTTTTTTATTAGGGAATCATTTAGCTATGAGTTTATGTGACAACTTTCAAATTTAACATGTCTTCTCATTCCACCCTTCCACATCGCCCTATTTCCCTTTATAAAACACCCTCAACATCAACTTAATATAAGAGTATTATTTTAGTTCTTATGAGTACTATGGACCTCATTCCCATACACTTTCTTTTAAACTTATAAATTATAGCCTACAACCTAGTCTAAAAAATTGTCCATAGAATTTCTTTCTTATGGTTCCCTCTAAAAAAATGAACTAGTATGTTCAAACCAGATAAACTTATTCATTTATATTGGTCCTTGATGATGACCCTTTCCATCTTACTAGTCGCATGGGGCCAAGATTTGGGGATAAGAGCCCTCCCGTAATTAAAAAAACACTATAAAAACCCAAGCTTATGCAAGTCAAAATCAATCACACATGTCTTACCCTTTGTTAATCCTTGGCATTTAGACCTCACATCTTATTGGTTGCATGGGGTTAAAATTGGGGGAGAGATTTCTTTCTCACCTACATTCAGCCTTCAATGATAAGCCCTGTGTCTTCCTAGTCGCATGAAAGCAAAAGAAGCAAAAGAGCAATCTAAAAAGTGTCCAAGAAGAAATAAAATCCCCCAAAAACTTATGTAAATGTCTATGCTAAAACCTCTTATCAAATCTATCATGGTTGGTCATATCTCAATCTAAGTCTATACAAAGCTAGTAAACCAATGTTCTTAAGCCTAATAAGAAAAATAATTATCCCCTTTGTTCATAATGACTAAGTCAACATCCTATTCCTTTTAAAATTTTGATGTGTATTTTTCCTCTTTAATTATCTTGGATATCACATTTCCCCTCCATTCCCCTACTATAGATTGAAAGTCATTTGTCATGTGAACAAATTAGTTCAATCATTACATGTAAAACAACTATTATCACATTTTTTGTTTTGTAACCATCTATCACATTACATTTGCATTCATTATTTTATCACATTTCAAAATATAAGCATATCCATAACATTATCAAAGTCAATTTCCTCACATTTACGTCTATTTAAGGTGCATAAATTAAAAAACATACATTATATTATAAGAAACAAAGTAAGATGCTTCACAGACACACACACCATGTTTCATATGCATAGTGTCTTAGTACAAAAGCCTTCATAGAGAGAAAATGTGTCTCAATAGTTCAAAATACAAAAAGATAGATAACATAGTCCTAGATCAACCCTGAAGCTAAACTCCTCTAGAGGCTAAGTGTCTAGGACTCTTACTCTTACTACTCTAAGAAGGCCCTAACGTAGAGTGACAGGGGATGTGGCTTCTACTCCTATGTCGATGATGTCTCATGTTTGCCTAAGAGGTTGTCACTCCTACCGTCTATCAATTGGATGAGGCTTGTCCACCTCTTGCCCCAAAATATTACTAAGAGTCTTCACCTGAGACTTTAGACAAGCCACCTTGGCCTATAGGCCAATAATCTCTCCCTTTTATTAGATGAGCTCCTAATACCCATGATAAGTAGGGAAAATACATTAGTGTGTTTGATTATACCCACAAGAAGACCTATATTGGTCAAAATCTACTCTTTAGTGAACCTAATACCCACATCAAACAAGTTTATGAGGGTGTCTCTAATCATGTGTCTCTACTTTGTAGCCAAATCCACAAACACACACACACACACATACACACACACACACACACACACACACACACACACACACACACACACACACACACACACACACACACACACACACACACACACACACACACACACACACACACACACACACACACACACACACACACATGTATCAAATATCCAATAAAGTAAATAAACAAAACCAAATGAACTAGAAATTAATGTTGTAAAAGAGCTAAAAACAAAATAAAACATTATCTTACTTGGGCCCCCTACTACCAGTCGAGATCTGAGTCCTCATCATAACTCATCTCAACCTCCTCTTCTCTTGTCATTAGATTGTCCCTAATAGGTAATTTCCCCCCTTTCCCCCCCTCCTTGGTCACCTCCTATTTCTCCCTAATCCCCTCCTCTTGTATATGCCACCTATTATTGTTTTTTTATTGTGGATCCACTTATGGCAACAACTGTGGTGGCTACTACTGGCCACCCACTAGTGTCACAAATGGCACCATACCTCCTCCTACTATTACTGTTACAACCAGCACAATATCCCATCCTCTTAACATAGGTTATTGGCTAGCTTGTTCTCCTCCTCCTCTATGTTACCCTCTTGCCACTATAGTGATAAGAATCCATGGTGTAAGTGGTCTCAAGTTGTGCACCTCTAATCTCTCATTCCCCTATAGAATACCTAGGGAATAGGTAGATTGGCTATATATTTTAGACCAAAATACTAAGACACCCTATTAATAGGATGCATCTCAACCTACATGTGTTTATCATGCATCTACATGTGCTCTTGTAGATTGTTAATATAACCACCTCATTTACCCACTAGCCAGTCATCCCCAAGTAGGCTAACATTACCAAATTCTTAGCTATAAGAGTACCCACTACTCATGGAATGTACCTTAAAAGTGTCATTCCCATTTACCCAGAGGCCCTAATGGCCCTCATTTCTCTAATAACTACCCTTATCTTGTAGGGTGTAATACACTCATATACCCAACACATGATAAGTATCAGGTGGTTGATTGACAAGGCACCTAATTATGCGATCCTATCATGTAATTCTAGGCCAATACATCCTAGGCCCATGTAAACCTCAAGCTCCTCTCTTTAATTCTCATAACTATTAGAGCCCAAATGTATAATAGGTTATTTGTCCCCTTGTCTCCCACTCATTTGAAAACAAAGATCCATATAATCACCTTGTAGAGGTTTGGGATCATTGCCTAGTTAACCCATGTTAGCCTCACACCCTTCTTTGCACCAATATCAGGTGCATTTATGGCTTTAAAGATGTTAGCCTAACCTAAGGCCTCAACTCTATTCATGGCCTCCCTTAGATTCACCACCCTACATGTAGACAATAGGCCAAGGATCCTATAAATGTCATTGAGAGTGATGGTCTACTTTTATGGGGCCTATGGGAACTAAAAGATGTTATGTTGGGCATCCCATTAAGTGAACATGCCATAGGGTAACCTGATCATTGGGTAAATAATCCCCACACGCATAATGTTAATAATCTTAACTTTATCTAAGATAACTAACTTATCAACTATCAATAATCCAAAAACCCTTGGGATCCACTCCTGCTCTTGAATCTACTCCACAAGATGTAAGCACCCTGTAAACACAAGAAAAAATAGCTTAAATAATTTTCCTAGCCTTCAAAAAAGGCCAAAAACACTTAACACTACTTTGTGGAGAAATCATCACTTAAATCAGGTGACAATTGTGTAACCATCATAGGTAGTTGATGTCTACACAACCACTATGGTGGTTACACAATTGTTGTTATGTGAAGACTAATCGTTTCACCTTGACATTGGTCACAAACTAACGGTTTTGCCCTAACATTGGTAGTTCTACTGGCCAATCACGCCTACCCTAAAAATCTATAAATAACTCAAAAATTCACATAAATTGACAAAATTTTAACATTTTATTATTCTATGCAATTCAATAAACCTCTTATGGGTAAATTCTTAGAAACTATTGGTTGTAATGTGCCTTTTAAATAAAAACTTAAACTTTGGGCTACAACAAAAAAATTGATGTAACTTACTTGTGCCTGAGTGATGCATGTTATTGATAACACCCACATAATCCTCTCATCATCCTCTCCAATCCAACTTATCTCTCACATGAATTTGTCATAGGGATCTCAAAGCTTAAATTATTACACTTTAAAATGCATAGATGACTTCTAAATTAGGAATGTTTTTTAATATGTAATTTAATTTTTTAGCTATTGCATTTTTAAAAGTTCCCATTTTTAGTAATTTTCCTTCAAAAACTACATTATATCACATATATTATGATTTATGCATAAGTTTCCAACCTTGAACTAACATTGGATAGTTCAAACATCAAAGATTGTAATGTTTCACTTTCCATAATTTTATTTCAAAACATGTTAGTTTTCTATTTTAGTCTTTATAGGTTGACATCATTACATTCAACACCAAGCTCAATCCTCAGATGAGATGGTTTAGGGAGTATTCTCATCCCCATTAAATGGTAATACTTATCCATGTTTTGATTAGTTAGTATGTTTTTTACTTTTATTATAAAACTATACTTTATTCTCATTTATTGCTTGCAGGTCATGAAGGTGTCTCGGCTAGCTTTAATACATCACATAGGTGAGGTAAGTTTCCTAACCCTTATTTTCCTTATAGTGTGCCACTACTCGGTAAAAATAACCTCACCAAATCATGATGAAGTATATCCTGAAGGGGTAATATGTGCACACCCAAAGTTTGCACGGTGTAACATTTCTGAAATTTGATGATGATGCAAGGATTTCCTTTAAAACATGCTCAAATCTAGTCTTCCCCCCTTTTAATCTCTTGCACCACTTTTTCTGCCTTGTCAAATTTTCTAATTTTCATTTTTCTAAATTTGGCCTTCAATTTTAAAATACTTTTTGTGTGGTAAACCCATCTTAGCATTTCATGACACCATTATGGTGGTTTTGCAAACCACCCAAGAAATTTGTAAAAAATGTCATGGTGTTTTTGCCACTATAGGAATATTTTTAAAACTAACTTCCATAACTTGTGTTTTCACAATTTTTTAATGATTTCCATCTCATTTTTAATTCTATTTTATTGTGTTCACCTTCTTGATCCCCTCGCACATTCTCAATTATGATTAAATCAATCTTGATTACCTCCAAGTTAACTCCAACAAATTCCTAATAAAGCTTAAATTAACTCCTGCACATAACTTATGCTTCTTCCTTACAAGTATTTCATTCTTCTTTGAATTTTGGATCCAAAACTTGTATTATAGACTAGAGCTTACAAGTTTTGACAGAGCCAAAATTTTCCTTTTATTGTTTGGAAGAACTAAACCTCCATTTATAGTAATCTTCTAGTCATTCATATAAGTTAGAGAAAGGGGCTCATGAGTTTGCATCTAACATCTTACTATTCACGATCAACTAGTTAGAGTTTAGTTGTTTCCTTCTCTAGATTGTGTTTGTGCTTATATTTTCTTTGCATTCCTTCTTTTTTGAGAGTTACTTGGTCACCCTTTGAATAAATACATATAGAGCTAACTACTTGAGGATCAAATATTTCCATCAATTTTTTTTCTTCATCTGATCTTTGTTTTGGTTAGTTTGGAGCATTCATTTTATTTTGTATTTGTTAAATATTTAATTCATTATAAAATATTTATCATTTCATATAATATATTGCATTTAAAAATATATTTATTAATAAAAAACTCCAAAAATAAATTCTCTCTCCTTTATTTCCTTGCATTAGAAAATTAGTTTTATCATCTAGTTGCATTCACACATTACAAATCTCAAAAACTAATTGTTTACATATTCGATCATAGGTAGATATATAAAATTACATTTATTTTTAGACAATTAATTAATTTCAACTTCTAGTTTTCAAAAGAACACAACCTCTCACACAAATACATGCAAACAACTTGCATATACAAAACTAGAAAACCAAAAAGAAAAAAGCTTTGATTCTAAAATTATTTTACTTCCTTGCATAATAAATAGCGGCATTTTAATTCATATATTAGAAACATAGATAAACATTATTTCAATTAAATATTAATCTAGTTGCACATAGAGGTCATACAATAACCAAAAGTCGAAAACTTGCATGTTAGCTTGTATACACAAACTAGATTTTGAAACTTAGAAATTGCATTAAATATACAAAATCTGAGTTGCAGATCTGGTTTTTTATTTTTATATTTGAGATTCAAAGTGTGTATTAGCTTATCATTTCATTTACATTGAAAACATTAAAACAAATAACACATATAGACATTTATTTGCATCTTAAAGTTAGGAAAAATATAAATAAATTAGAACTTGCATTGTTAGTTTAAATTCATTTTTTGATTAAGCATTGTATGCATAAAACATCAAGAAAATAACAAAAATATAAAATATTTGATTTCATTTTATTTAAATATTTTAATTTCAATAGTAGTATAATTTTATTTACATTTCAAAAAGCCTTGTTATAAACACAAACAAGCCCAACCAAATCCTTGTCAAAATGAAAATAAACCCAAACTTGTTAAAAAATAATATCCAACTCTAAAATCAGCAAGTACGCATTCCATGAATCAAATAAAAATAGCTTCAAAATAAGCTCAAATAAAATAAACAAAAATGCTTCCAACTTCTAAACAATGTTACCTCACTCTTGGATAATGCTTCTAAAACAAGTTCATATACACAAAGTATGAACATTTCCTAGAGTACCTACTCTAGTACCAACTATATGCACCTAAATTTCCTCGCCTACATTATGGTCACTAATATTTCTATTAATCGACACTAATTCCACTCATCTCATTTATTTTAATTTATCCCGCTAATTTATCCCCCCTTTCTAATCATTAATCTAGTGTCCCCCCTCAATATTTCTTCATCTACTAACCTTATTCTATCCCACTTCATCATTAATTTACCTAATCATTTATTTATCTTAATCTAACCCCACTTACCTATTATTTGAGAATTTTAAATTCCCAGGAGCCACCTTCCCACCTACTAGGCCTATCCCTAGGCTCTCCTACACCCCTACATTCTCTAGAATCCCCTAAACACCTATCTAATCCATCCCTTAATCATGTTTAACCCTCCCAAAGAGATTCTAGAGGTTTCTACCTCTAGAACCTTCTCTCCTCGAGAATCCTCTGAAGAATTTTAAATTCCTTGCATAATCTTCATCCATTTATCTTCACAAGCCAACTTCAATTGTCCACCATTTATCTCTCCCTCCAAAAGCTATTTAAACAACTCCTCTCCTTTATTAGAGCTAATAAACAAAGGAGAAACAAAGCCATGTCAATATGATCCTTCAATTACAAGCATCCAACATCCTCAATCATGCCAACATAATGTCACAAATCTAGGTCAAGTTATATCAATCCAATCTTAATATCTTTGTCTTTCATTCTATGTGATCATGGTGTAGAGCACTTAGCTTTAGGATTATAATGTTGTTTTGAATATTTTGTTCGTCTATTTACATTAGGTTATAATGGCTCTATCACTTTACTTAGTGGCTTGAAGTTTGAGTGATTAAATTGTGTAGTTTAATCCATAGAGTTCAAATTTCATCTAAATTTGGGCGACCACAGTGGGGGTTTGCTCCCAATTTAACCATTTTATTTGTTATAAATCCTTTTGGCAGCTTGCAAGATCAATTGGTAGGAGAAAAATCTCATATTTTTTTAAATTTTGCATGTACAAGTGCAAGTCATGATTTTGCACTGGTATTCATGACATTGCACTTAGTCACATATTTGTCTCGTAAGTTACAATTTTGTCTTAACTGCTAGACTTGACTGCTAACTATTTGCCTTGATTGTGATAGTTTTTTGGCTTTTCGATAATATCTTAACTCACAAATCATGATTGGTAAGATTAATTAGATTGGTAAGAATTATCCCATCATTCTGATTAATTTTCATAATCCTTCCTAATAAGTAGTTTGATTTTTGGGTTTGAATTAGGTAGATTAATTCATATTTACTCAAAATCCTACTACATTTTGATGACCATGGTGGGACTTTGCTCCTAATTTAACCATTTTGTTTGTTAGAAATCCTTTTAGCAGCTTGCAAGATCAATTGATAGGACAAAAATATTGGATTTTTGAAAATTTTATGTGTACAGGTATAAGTCATATTTTTGTATTGGTATTCACGACATTGCACTGTGCAATCATGACTTTGTATCATAAGTCATGATTTTGTCTTAATTGCCATACTTGACCACTAACTTTTTACCTTAATTGTGATAGTTTTTAGCTTTTTGATGATATTATAACTCATAAATCATCATTTTGTAAAGGTAGATGTGATTTTTCCTTGTTGACTCATGATTTTGTAGGTTTTCAACCTGATTCGACCACCCATCTTGATTCATCCTAACCTGACTCACCTACCCTAACTTGACTCATCTCATCTTGACCCACTCAACCACCCCAGCTCAAATCATCCCAACATTACCCAACTCATCCTGACCCAACCAAACTCCTAGCCTAACTTGACTATCCTGACCTAACTCATCCTAAACTAACTTGGCTCCTAGTCCAGCCTGACTCACCTAGCCTGACTCGACCATCTCAACCTGACTCCCAACCTGGCTTAACTCACCTAGCCTGATTCAACCATCCCATCCTGACTCATCCTGATCTAACTCATCCCAAACTGACTTGACTCCCAACCTGACCTAACTTTCTTAGCTTGACTTGACTCATCCTGACCCAACTTGCCTAGCCTAACTCAACTCATCCCAACCTAACTCGACTCATCCATCCTGACTCGTCTCCATCCCATTTTGACTCATGCTTTTTTAGGGTGTTTTATTAATATTGGTTGGACTAATATATTGTTTCTTAAAGGGGTAAATCTAGTGAAATATTTTGTCTTTCTAACATCATCTTTTATAGGTCATATTTCTAATCTAACATTTTATCTTACAAGTTACCCCTCAAGATTGATTATCAAACTACTAATCCTTGTGTTGTAGGATACTTCTTTTGGAGTTCCATTTGAAACTACTAATTAAGTGATTGTAGGCCACCAGTCAAAGACTCCATTTGGCACTTTGAAAATAATTTTTTAATCCTTTTAATCACTTTGTCTTGTATATATCATGTTCATCATTTTGTCTTGTGTTTATCTCTTTATTTTGTATATCCTTATTTTTCATCTTGTAAATAAAACACATTTAATCTTAATCAGTTAATTAATCTTTTGTTCTATCTATTTGTAGCCTAAGGGCTAAAGTTGGTGTATGATCTCCCCCTTGCATCTTTGTGGTGATTCCTAAAGGATCAAAAACCACCTACAAACCTTCCCTTTTTTTTTCTAAGGGCAACATGATGTGGAATTGACACCCATGCACTTGCCATAGTCTTAGGGGGATAGTGACAGTGGATTTCATAACCACGCACTAATCTAAACTCCATGTTCTGATGGAGTATAAATATTAGGAAAAATTGTCATGAGGCTAAGTGGTTAACCCCATACAAGTCATTTGTGAAGGGGAAGAGTTAACTCTCTGAACCAAGTATTAGATATCACCCTATATAGACTTAGACCCTAATGTATTTTTGGGTATATAGGGGACACCCTCAGAGAACTTGTTTAACCTAGCATAGGACCTTTTGGTTGTAATAGGTATACCATTATAGGAGTCAGTATCAGTTCTAAAATAACCATCGAGTATGAGTGGGGTTAAGAGGGTTTAATTGATACCGTAATGGGTCACTAGCCTATAGCCTCACCTGTGAAGCCGTTGGATGGTGTGGGCATTAGGTTACACACCCTTAAGTTTACTAATCATAAGTTGTCACTTGTTTACTTGGGGATGTGTTGTGTTAGACCAATGTTGTTTGTGATTTGAGTCATCCTTCACTCGAACCTAGACACACCTATCTAGGTCTATACATAATCCCTCATCTTGTATATACTTGCCTCATCATTTTATCATCACCCTCTTGTACATACCATCTTGTATATCCTTACATTGTCCTATCTCACATCTTATCTTTATCCCATATTATTCTAGTCATCTCCACTCACCATTAATCATACTCCATTACTCACATATCCTAAATCACCTCTAGCCCTCCACGCCTTGTCCCAAGACCACCTTGTATATCCTTGCCTTTTGTACATATCATTTCATACATATTTCATCATCCTCTTATTATTTTTAGCCTATCCTATCTCCCATCTTTTCCTCATACCTTTCATCATTGATCATATTCATTCATCATTAATCACTACCTTATCACTCGCATATCCTAATCATCATCTTGTATATCCTTAGCATACTCTCTTGTACAGAATTTTGCTCTCTTGTACATCCTTTTATCCCCTCTTATCAATATAACCACTCATCATTAACTGCATCCCCATCATCTACATCTTGTCTTATACATCCTTACCCCATCAACCTCTTGTATACATCATCTTGTATACACTTCTCACCTAGTGCATCCTTGTCATCATTCATTTATATATATTGTCTTTAGCCTATCCCCTCTTCCACCTTGTCTTCATACCCTCCTAGCCTAATAGTCTTCACTCATCATTATCACCCTTGTACATAATTTATTCTTTGTCTCAGTATTAGTCATACCCTTACCTATCCTAATCACATCTTCTCTTACCATCCACATCCTATCCTAGACCCATCCATCATTAATCACATCCCCATTACCTACATATCCTAATCACACCTCATTTCATCCTCCACATATTATCCTAAGTCCATCATCAATCCTTTGTCTTGACCTTACCCTCATCGCCCATCTAGTCTAACCCCATTCTATCTTATCTTAGTTAGCTTTCTAGGTCACATACATGTTTAAACCATCCCCACCTCATTCATCTTACCATTTTATCCTTTCACCTATTATCATACCCATCCTTATCTTATTATCCTAATCACCTTCATTACATAATCCCATCCAATCCTCATCTTGGGTAAATCATTTTTAAGTCTTGAGCTAGTCCTTTTATCATCCACATCATCCTATCATCCTAATCCACTATCACTCATTCTTTGGTCAAATCCCATACCTAATCAATATCCTACTAACATCTTGTCACTCTGTTGGTTTCAATCTAGCAAACCCATAATCAATCTAATCATCAATATAGTCTTTATCATCCTTGCCTATTTATAATTAACACCCATCATATCATCCTCTTGCTAGTTTGAATCTAAGCACCCATCAAAATCCTCAATCATTTTGCTAGCTTGATAATTAGGAATCATTGATAAGATGTTAGCACCTATTAAACTATATATCTAAAACATGACCTTAGTCTTATATCATCCTAATCACATTTAGTCCACCCCATCATCATCATCACCTATCATACTATCTCGATCATTGGGCCCACTTTATTTAAACAACCATTCTTAATCCTTAGCATATCTTCATCCACCATCACCTATCAACCATCACCATGGAGCTAGACCCCACCTTCATAGACCAATACATAACTACCCATAAGGATGAGATCCTCTTGAAGATTCTTATGATGGGTGTTCCACTCCCCAAAGGTGTTGATCCCCTTCAACTCATTGCACCCCCTATCCAAACCCCTTCATGTGAATCCCATACTAATCTTCCATCCACTATTCATAGTCCATCATCTACTCCTTCCCATACTATCAAAGGGAATCCAATATTGGCCACATCACGTACTTCTAGTCCATCCACCTAGTCACATCAACAATCATCTAATCTAGAGTCAAATGCTTCCACATCCAAATCACAAAGTGAAGTGGGTCATTATACTCCCCTTCCTATATCTTTGGAAACCCTTTTCAAATAATTAATCACTGCCAACATGATGGTCTAGCCACCTATTTGACATCTTGATCCCACTAAGCCTAAGCCCCCTGATATAAAGATAAGTAATACTATGTATATCATCAAACCTGGGGGCATCCCATTAATCAATGTCAACCTTTTCAAGACTATGTCCAAGACCTCATTGATTATGGTGATATAGTAATCGAGGATGACCCAAATGATTTTAAATCCCTAGGTAAACAAAAAGAAGAGTGATAATATTTTATTCTCGATCAATCCCTTCCCCTTCTAAACCAAGATCAAGACACCACACCCCTCCATCCATCATCTCCCTCTCTATCATCATATCAAATACCCCATAATGAGATGTCAATTGTGGACAATAAATATTCTACTTGTAGCCTTACATCTTATACATCAAAGTTAACATCAAAGTCAGCATCAAAAGTCTTATCTTCATCAGGATCATGTTCAACACCAATATTTGCATCATATTCCTCATCAGAAATGTCATCCCTTATTGATGTTGATAATTCCTATCTTTTTGAGGGTACCACTAATCTAGATGCCTTTGCTCCATCACTAGGCATATCTTTTGATCCCAATCAGGATGATGACATCATAAATAAGTTATTGTAAAATTTATCTATTGAAGATAATCAAAGTGAATCTGATCCTTCTTTGGACACATATACTACAACTAGTCCTCATGATCCTTTCACTAATCTTGAGGAGGTTTTCTCTAATGTCAAATTTGGATCTCATAGGAACCCCTATGAAGACTATGCTACCCCATCACCACTCATTGACTTCATCATGCCCTCACCACCACCTTCATCCATCCTATACCCTTTTCTTCTTATTGATGATCACTTATTCACCTCCCTCCATAAGGACAAACAAGAACATATATCATTAGAGGCATTTTCAAGTAATATAATGTGTGCCACAAGTATAGAGGTCCAAGACTACATTCTAAAATTCATAAATCATAATCAAGTCATCTTTGATCCTATCAATCAAAATAAAAAATATTCCAATCATCAACCTAATATGAATATGTCTTCCCTTAGTGAAGCCTAATATCAGGCACTAGAGGAATGTCAAAGTCAAAATCATCATTTATCAAGTCAAAAATCAATCTCCCCTGGTGAAACCCAAAATGAAGCACTAGGGGCAGTTAAAATCCAAATAATGTCAAAAACATGGTCGATCATCCATCAAGTGATCAGATCAAAGATGAATCACAAAGTCAAAGAGTCTTGGGTCTCTTGTAATCTTTTATCAATTGGCACCGATCAAATGAAGCATGTCCAACACCTCTAATGATGTATGTGACTGCTAGTCCTAATCATCCATCACACATTCTTATCACGAACCCATAATTTCATCAAGTCCTATCATCCATTCCAGTCCAATACATCCCCATTAAGACCTAATCAAATTTGTACCTCCCATCACCTTACCAATTAGCATTATCTCTTGTAGGGGAAACAGAGACACCTGGTCGAGATATCTAGAGGGTACTCCATCTATTGTTAATGAAGGTCACATGGACCCTAATACATACATTAGCATGATCACAACATCACAGATCCCTAAAATAAGTGTTGGATAAAATATCCATTGAATGTTTGCATCTTACATCTCATACCCACATCTAATAAATCGAAATGCCATCCAAAGTCAAAAAAAATCATTCCTCCAATGGTGAAATCTAGTCTTCTAGTGCCTTGAGCAAGTACCATGATGAAAACCAATTCCAACATCATGGTAAAATAATTTGTTGTCCACATTATACCTCACCACTTAGGGGCACAATCCATCCATACTTGTCTCATCCCTCATCAACTTTGTCTATATAACCCATCCACATCATCCTTATCCATATTATCCCCTAGTCTATTGTTCCTACACATCATCTTCCATCATATCACATTCCTTCCCATATTAAACTTTGTAAGGAAGCAGAAGGTGTATTGAGAAATGTTTTGACATCACCTTGGCATATCCTTTAATGAACACTCAGATAACTAATCATTTGGTTCCTTCATGATGTGGTCATTGGCAATCCCTAGTCCTTTTTTCTTTGGTCCTCATCCCCTTTTTAGAATCACTCTCATCCACCATTCCATCCATCCTCATCCTGGTTGCTAGGCTTGGTATTCCCCTTGATAGTAACCCCATTTGTATAGTCTATATATATATATATATATATATATATATATATATATCCCAAAAATCCCTAAAATTTGAAATATGCCAAAAAAAAACTAAAAATCATAAAACTTGAAAAAGCCAAAAATTATCCATGATGTCTTGTTTTATCCCAAGTCCCTTATTTGCATCCATATCTATCCATCTTATATCATCCCAGTTGTCATCTTCAAACACTATGTTTGGTTTGGAAACTAAATCGGAGTGGTCACCCATCCCACCATATCTTCCTCATCTTTTTGGTCCCATCATCTCCTAGTCTCCTTGCTAGATCAATTTCTTGAAGGGCCTTATCTATTGATAATCCTTGGTCATAAATTTTCTAAATCACCTTTTTTCACCACTTTTTAATTTGATTTCGAGATCAAATCATTATTCAAATACCTTATCACGTCATCCATCCTCCTATCCTAAACTAGGGGTAATATCTCATCCATATCCTCATCCAAGTCTTTATCCTCATCCTGATCCTAATAATGATCATCCTCTCCAAATCCAAGTCTATCCTACATCATAATCATCCTAGTCTAACCCATCACCCCATCATTAGATAAGGCATTATGGCATTTCATGTAGATACTTATGTGTTCTATTTATCTTGTTTGAATGTCTTTTATCATGTATATATCTTGTTTGTCTTATGTTTTGTTTGCATCGTGTCTCTTTTTGTTTATTAGGCAATGAATAAGGATTCTATGAGGTCACTAAAACCATAATAATGCTTATATGTTCCCTCAATGATGTAGAGTTTGCTATTTTCCCATGCACTTTAGCGCAATGTCCTTTAGGTCATACTTATATTATGGGGAATATTGCCAAGTGTTATATCTATTGGATTGCTTAGACTATGATGATATTTATGACATTTTTTATGGCTTGATCACATACACCTCATCATCTATCTAATCATCTAATCATATCCATTCTCATCACTAATCTAGTCTTTGTAACCCATTCAACTAACATTCAATTATTAATCTGCATCTCATCATCTAAGTCATATATTTTAATCACTAACATCATCCTCTAATCACTAATCCTCATCATCATCATTGTCATATCCTCTATAACTTATCATGTATCCCCAAATCAGAATTACATTAGTTTGAGGTCTTTTCAGACTATGTAGGTAGCACTTAGCCACTTTTTGGTGCCCAAAGATAGCTTGGCCACTCTCATCATCATCCCAATTCCTTTATTCATTTAATCATATCAATTATTCTCTCTCATAATATATTGAATGATTTAAATTTGAGTTACACCCATCTTTAATTTTATCCAATCAATCTTATCCTCGCCTATAACTCTCCCTTGCATGGATCCTTGCTTATGATAAATCTAAATCTTGTAGCCTTTTAATCTTGTTATCATCATGTTATGGTTGATTCCCCCTTGGGAGGTGTTGACAACTGTGACACCCATCATCACTACTCCCTATGAATATGCCCTTGTTAGGGGCATCATTAATCTGTAGCACATTTCTCAAGTTAAAATCATCTTCCTCATCTTCTATCTCACATTCAACATCCCAACCCCTTGTCTATCCATCTCATCCCACTCCTCACTTCTTCTTTTGAGGGGCCATCAATCTCATTCTTCCTTGCATATCCCATCGAGGGGGCATCATATCCCCTAACATCACATCTACTAACATTCATCTGTGACATGGTTTTTATTTTAAATACCATTACTCCCTCTACTTTGCTTCACTCACAATACCCTTTCAAAGAGGGACAAAATATCTGCACCTAAATTTTCTCACCTACATTATGTTCACTAATATTCCTATTAGTCAACACTAATTCCACTCATCTCATTTATTCTAGTTTATCCTACTAATTTATCCCCCTTTCTAATCATTAATCTAATGCCTCCCCTCAATATTTCTTCATCTACTAACCTTATTCTATCCCACTTCATCATTAATTTACTTAATCATTTCTTTATCTTAATCTAACCCCACTTACTTATTATTTAGGAATTTTAAATTCCCGTGACCCACTTACCCACCTACTAGGCCTATCCCTAGGCTCTCTTACACCCCTACATTCTCTATAATCCCATAAACACCTATCTAATCCATCCCTTAATCATGTTTAACCCTCCTAAAGAGATTATAGAGGTTTCTACCTCTAGAACCTTCTCTCTTATAGAATCCTCCAAATCATTTTAAATTCCTTGGATAATCCTCATCCATTGATCTCCACAAGCCAACTTAAAATTTCAACCATTGATCTCTCCCTCCAAAATCTATTTAAAAAACTCCTCTCCTTCATTGGATTCAATGAACAAAGGAGCAAGAAAACAATGTAAATATGATGCTTCAATCACAAGCATCCAACATCCTCAATCATGCCATCATAATGTCACAAATTTGAGTCAAGGTATATCAATCCAATCTCAATCTCTTTGTCTTTCATTCTATTTGATCATGGTGTAGATCACTCAGATTTAGGATTATAATGTTGTTTTGAATATTTTGTTCATCTATTTTCATTAGGTTCTAATGGCTTTATCACTTTACTTAGTGGTTTGAAGTTTGAGTGATTAAATTGTGTAGTTTAATCCATAGAGCTCAAATTTCATCTACACCAACAAACAATATCTAGGGTGACATAAAATTAGAACTTAGGATAAAAGTATTTTGCTCCTATCATCTTCCCACCTCATTTTTATCCAATCAAATGCACTTGAAGAGAAAATTTTTCCAATAAAACCTCAAATAGTGAGGCTAATTTATATCCTTGCTCATCGTGTCAAATTGAAAATCTAATCTTTTCTTTCTTATTCTTGAGTCTAGACTTATCATATCTCATTCACTTTTATGATGATATTTTCAAGCCAAACCCAACCTAGTACATCAATCCAAATCCTGAGAGTCCTTTAACCTAACTACACCAAATTCCTAGAGCCTATTATAGATAAAGAATTTTGTTATCTTGTCTTGTTCATTTTGGAGGTTCTTGGAACTCTATCACATCCTAATTCACTACCTTAAATGAGTAATATGATGTAAGTGAATTATTTTAGCATCGACATGAGCATCATTTTCCACATGTTGTTTAAAACCTTTTTCCCTTGTTTCATCCTCAAACCACTCCTTCCAATGCTTCTCATTCAAACTGACCCAACCAACTAAACCCATAGACCACCCATCACATCATATTTTTCATCTCTTGTCTTAGCTAGACCTTAAAAAATATAGTACATGAGGGTTAACATATTTCTTTCTGCATATATAGGAACTATGTTTCCATGTGTCCCTTAGTGCCACATACAACACATGATATTTTTGGACTTGTGAAACTCTACATTGAGGTAGAATAACTTACTTATCCTTGCATCAAAATTTATTGCTTCAAATGTAACAACATCAACTCTTACTTTAGGTTTTATATTTCTCATTTTACTCCATAATCATTATCCCTCTTTTATAATTGTGCTTCTAATATTACTGCCATTTATACTGTCTATATGATTGTCTTAAACTTAATTTCATCTATGGGAGCTCATATGTATGGAACCAACCCTGAGATGAACCAATATATCCTTTGTTTTTCATTCAATGGATCTTCTAACTTTCACACTACATATTTAAACCATTGTTCGGACTCTCTCAACATCTCATTTTCCTTTTGTATAAGGTGTCTTAACTTAGTAACACTCTTTATTGGTATATAATGGTAGTAAAATTCATTTTAAATGGTTTTTGTACTTCATCCTATGACATATTACAATTTGGGCTTATCTTATATACCACTTTAATGTATCAACCCTTAATGTACTTATGAAATAAAATAATGTTATCTAAAGATCATTTATCCCATGAATCCTCCAATAACAATCAAACATAAATAATTATTCCTTCACATATTTTGTATCTTTCTCAAATAATGGTATATTCATCTTGTTTTGTCTTATTATTGGTAAAATATAAATATATATTCTTTCTTTTGGATAATATATCTTTTTCCTTATTGGGTTATTTTCATTTAGTTTAGCATGACTTTTCCTGGGCACGTGCTCAGAGAGAATAAGAAGTCCAACTAGCTATCATGTTGGCATATCATGTGAGAAAATCTCTCATGTGCTCACTTGACGTGCATATATTAAGATCATTTCCTAGTGGTTATGTCATGTGTTGGTGTATACATTGGGCTCTCTATACCAAGGTTATTGAATAGGCATTTAGTTCTAACCAAAGATATCATCATAAAGCTAATTCTAATAATTTGCTCATTCCATACTTAAGCTATTTGTCACAAGAAAAGAGATGGGTGCAAATCAAAAAAAATAGTAGTAGTACTACTAGATTTATAATAAGTTTACAAGAGGTATTTCAATAGCACAAGTATTCCATATTATTATATATCAATGATCACCATACATAGGTCTTGATGCACATTAGGAACATGACTAAGCTCAAGATTATAATTACAACATTACCATTATAATAATAATAATACATATTCTACGTAAAATTAGGGGGTATTTATACATGGTTTTACCCTGATCATTTAGTTACAACATTAATATATAAGTGATGACTTGACAATAACCATTAACAATAATGAGTTATGAGAAGCTATTATAATGAATTTTTGTTAATTCAAGCCTAACTACCCCTATATACCCACTCTATGCTAGATATTTGATGTCATGCTCCTATCTTCTCATGGTTTGGTGCTAGATCCATGCTTGATTATTCTCCTCTGATGCTCATGTGAACCATTTCCTAACCATTTTTGCTTTTTGCATCCTTGTCCAAGTCATACACTATTTGCCTAAGTCTTGTGTCCTCAATTCCTCTGTATTTCTTGTATCCTTTTTCCTCGTAACTTGCTTCTCTTGTACCAAGGCCTCCCACACCTTATCTCTCTTGCACATAGATTTACTTCCACGTCCATCTTTATTGCATCATCTTCTAAAAAGTACTTAGTGTAAACTAATACAAAATTTGAGGTCCAACATCACCCCACACTAAGTCAATAGTCTATATCAAACTATGTGTCATCCTTGGGTCCCTTAGATACCAAAAATTTAGGTCATGATTGTTCAACGTGGTGCTTGACTTCTTCCCAGTGGTTTAGAGCAATTTGCAGCTTGGAGGTAATTTCTTCAACCTCACATTTTATCCATTTTATCTCCTTGGGCTATTCTAAAAAGTCACTCACTTGAGTTTTCAAAAGTATAAGTGAAGTAGTGGTTTCCTTGTGGACATGCTCAAGTGACTTGACCTCTGTCAAAACCTATCCTTAGAGTGTTACAAAACTAGTATTGAGTTCTTGGTAATGAGTGCTAATCTTATTTTCTAGTGCCTCCACATCTTGGAATTCTTTGGTGCATTATGCTTTATCCTTTATTGTTAATACATTTTCAGACAGTTGCTGGTGTTGGTGTTCTTTCGACTTAAGCCTAACTTCCAAAACTTTAGCGGGTCATACCAACCTAACAAAAACCCCATCAATGATGGGAACTGTGGCACCCACTCAGGCCACAAATATCTTACATGCTTCGATGGATTATACATATTACTCTGTAGCCCAAGTTTACTCACATTAGGGATTCACCTGGTCTTTGCATTTTTTAATAAAAGATCTCCCAAGGTCTATAACTTGTCAATAAATTCCCCTATAAATGGGATCCCATCGGCAAGTGTTGAATCTTGTTACAAAATTGACTGGTAAAGTTTTAGAGCCTTCACTCGAGCTATCATTGCCACTTATTTTTAGAACTTGAGATATTCTAATTCCTATTCAAGCCTTATTCTTTCAGCACATTCATGTCGATATAGGCAATGACCTCTTGGTGCTTTCACTATAGTTGGCTAATATCATAGTTATGTAGATCATTTTACCTTGTGACCTTGAGAACCAACTTAATGAGTTTCACACATGGTAGGGTTGGTCAACACTATTAGGGATCCACTAAATATGCCTTAAGAAGATCCACCCCCTCTAGTGTCAAATATATGCTAGTCACTAGAAGCTTAAAATAGTGTTCCTAATTAAAAATATCCATGTAAAAAGAGAGTTTGGACCAAATCTGGTTGGAAGAGTCTTCTTCAAGGAAATACTCCCACATATACAATTATTCTTAGGGAATGTTTCATTGGAGATAGTCATGAATGGGGAGGTTATTGCCCTTGTTACCTTGTTACTGTTTAGATTCCTTAATAGACCCTTTTCCCTTATTCAAGTTTTATTCAAGTATCTCAATGTTAAGATCAATCTATTATTAGTCACTCGGGCCAACATCCTAGTCATTGGAACCTAGAGTTACGCCTTTGTCTGCCCCTTCTTTCCTAATGGAACTTTTAATGTCCATTTGTGCTTCATCGGGGGTAGACTCTTATTATTGCTTTGGGGTTCCCTCTTTCAGCTCAGGGGTGGATTCTTTAGGTTCTTTCTTAAGAAATGCCTTAGGAGTTTCCACCCTTTGTTTAGATACCCCCACAATTGGTGCAAAATGCTCCTGTCCCAAAGGAATAATGGTCTATTAAGTAGTATCAAGGTTCTCTTGTTCCTATTGTGGAAACATCCCTTAGTCTTTTAGAGGTGATGGGGCCATCTTTTACCGCTCAGGTTGTTCCTTTGGTGAGCTTCTAGTAGCATCAGGCCTTGGCCTCTTTTCTTATCTGCACTACCTTCTTTGTGTTGTTATTTTTGGTAGGAGAAGGGTTTCTTTAAGGGCCTCTTATATTCCTAAAGCCTTCTTATTAGGCTTAAACATGTAATATATCACATGATTGTGATCCCTGATAAGAATCTAATGTGTGTTGATATCAGTATTATCTATTTTATTCTTTTCCCTATATGCTTTCTTTCTTGGGTAACTATATAATTATCAAAGAGTGTGAGTTTCATCATCAATATCAGTATCAATGCGTACCTTGCACGTGTCATCAATATGATTCACAAATTTTTTGAAGTACTTGGTAGTGAAAGCATATGGTAAATTTATCCACCTAGACAAGTTATCCATGTGCTCCATCTACATACGCATGAGTGAATAATGTTATATAACAAAAAATCGAGCTTGAGTTACCATTAGTGTAGCCAAGCTTCCTTCATCCCTTCAAATAATCCTTTCATTTTCAACTTGTGGTAAGGGGAGATGGTGATTGGATAGGTGAACAGTTGGAACCATTTTTTAAGGGACTTATTTTCTAGAGTGTACACCCACTTCAGCTCTTTTATAACATATTCTAAAATGTCAATCTCATCAAAAACTATAAAAAGAAGAATTACGCCCCATGGAAATTTATGATTTGGAAGGTGGTGGGCCTTCTCAACATCCTCTATAATCCTTTCAGTGAAATATAGAGCGTAATTATACTTTTGCCCTTGGGCTATCTAGCTTTCCACATAGAGGTGTACCATGTCAACCTCTTTCCATCTATCCCTACCCCCAAGATTGGTCATTGCCAAGCATGTAACCACCTAATTGCTAGGATCCTAGAGGCTATAAATGGACATGGTGTGGCCCTTTTTTATATACTTAAATGATATCATTACCTTCTTAATCTATTTAATACTATGAGGTCATAGGTGACACCATTCCTTGTGTTATGGTGCTTGAATCTATAGTCGCATTGCAAGTCTCCCTCATTTATGGGTTGATGGTGGTTATTGTTCAAGTACTTAACAAGAGGAAACCTTGGAATCCCAATTTTCATCGTGAAAGATAGACTTAGGGTATTGTATTTCTGAAATTAAAATAAAGGGTGGAGGTGGTGTTTTAGACTTAATTTTCCCCTCGTACACCATCACTGGTTCCTTCCTAATATATGTCTTTGTCACTTGATATGCCACATTTTCTTCTTGCACATTGGACTCACTAGGGGCTTCCTCCTGGATCAAAATAAGATGTCCTCATGTGCCCTCATACTCTTCCTCTTCATGAATTACTAGTAAAGGCTTGCTTCTTTGGGCATTTTGCTTTGGCCGCATCACCCTTTAAGGAGCTCAAAGGTTAAGGCATAATCATTTAACTCTCCTGAATGAATACATGTTTCTTGCCTTGAACTTCAATGGCTTTATTACTTTAACTTCCTCTAATGGTGGACACCGATACTTGCAACCTACAACTCTCTCCACAATGTTCTTATAATCATAATTCCACTCTTTTCTCTATTCATGATCATCACCTTACTTCTTAGCTTCAAATTTTTCACTAAAATTTGATGAATATTCCTTTTAGTGGCTTAAAAATGCTTTGATCAAGCTATGCAAATTTAAAAAAAATCAACAATAAAGTGTCAAAATGAAGACCTTATAATCTTATATAGCCTTGATGACTTGCATACATTTACTCTCTCATCCCTTCATCCATCACTTCACTCATTGATTCTCTCAAATGGTATGCCATGATGTCCTTTTAGCACACTTGACATTATGCTTAATACTTTTTCAATTTAATAAACTTGTCCCATCCTCATGATTTTTTCATAGTACATGCCAATTGTAAAAATATTTAAACTTCTATTCTCAAAGGCAAGAATTTTTTTCCCTCTTGACCCATTTATAATGATTTTTCCTTTGCCATTCTTTTTCCATGCTTCTAGTCAAGCACTGCCTCTTGTGTGCCTTCTTACCCTTATGTGTTTTCACTTACATGCCCATTATGTGCACAATTCCCCCTAGTTTTAGCATTAGATTATTCATATTGAAATTTACCACACACTAAAATATTGTCATGGTCCTTTATAGGTATGAACAGAATGAAAACAAAAGAAAACCATGAGCTGAAATAAACTTAAAAAAAATACATAAGAATAATGTGATGCTTTATTGGAGAACAAACCAAAAGCCTAAACTAATTTAGTGGCACACACATTATTGACAAAATTTGAGATATTACAGGGAATGATAGGGTTAAAGCTAACTATCATTAAAATGACTTGGAAGAAATTGGTCATCTAACCATCTTAACTTGAATGCACCTGTGGGATGGATACTATGAATGATGGATAAACGATCCTAATATACATGAAGTTTACTAAAGTGGTGCACAGTCTTGGAATCATAAACCAATATGTGTATACTAGGAGAAAAAGTTTTATTTTTTAGATGTCTATCATGCCAATCTTTTTGCTTCTATTTTTCAACTCCTTGAATCCAATGTGAAAGAAAGCATGTTTCATCTAACTATAGTAAAGTGTCAAGGCACACTTTTAGATATTCTTCATCATTTATTCAGTTGACATGCATAATTCATAAAGAAGGAATGAGGAATTCCCCCGATAGAACTATTTCAGTGCCAAAGACAAAATGAAAAGGAATATTCTTGTTCAATCATTTTTATGTGGTTTGATATGCCCATAACACCATGGAAACTCAATCATCCTAGTCAGTGTAATCGATAGTACAAATATTTGTCAATGTATAGCCCCTGATTTTGTTAAAAACTTTAGCAGTGTTGTTAGTTAGAGGGTGGTATGGGGTTGTCTTATGGTGTGAAATCATGAACTCAACTAAGAGGATGCATATCATCTCATTGAGGAAGTAAGTTCCACTATCACTTGTTCAACTTAAAACAACATCCATATCTGATGATGATATTTTCCCAAAGGAACTTGGTAGCAGTTGTAGCAGTACAATCACGTGTGGGCATTACTTCAGCCCATCATGTGAGATAGTCGATGGCAGTAATGATGTAGCACACACCAATTTATCTTGTATTAGGGGTAATAAGCCCAATAAAATTAATAGCCCATTTTTCAAAAGGTTCATTAGCAAGTAATGGATGAAGAGGTATAACATCCCTGTAGTTTGGTTTGCCTACTCACTGATAGATATGACATTGACACGTATAAGCTTTGACGTATTTGAATAAGGTAGGCCATCATAATCCATTTAGGAGTACCTTTCATGTTGTTGCATTGCCAACATATTGACCTCTTGAAGGACTTTTATGCATTCATTATACATTACACACCTTTGTAACACCTCATCCCTTCTAAGTTTGTATAGGTCTCTGCCATTAAGCTAGAAAGGTGCAACACATACAACTAGTTACTTTTTATCTTGGGTGCCAAGATGGTCTAAAATAGAACTTATTTCAAGAAAAGTAACTATTTTATCCAATTATTCACGCACATGTGTGTAATCATGTAAAAGTGGTAATTGGATGCAAAGAGTGGCACTTGAGTTACCCTATCCCTAAGATAGCCATAGACCTATCCTTGAGCATTAGACTTACTTTTCTAATCATTCAATAGACCAAAATCACCTATAACTAGTCATAACATAGTCCCAAAACTATGATCTCAGACCCCAATCCAAATTGCTCAGTAGTTTGCCAATAGGACATTTGGGACACTACAGCCACATGACATTGGTGTCCTCGACTAGGCACTATTGTCCTTAGCCCTAGCTCTTCCCAACAACTAGTTTTTCAAATGTGTGTTCTTCTTAAGGTCAACCTAAGCTCATTTTATCATCCAAACAAGCAACAAAACCCTATAAATACAAGTCTAATCTACCTCTATTCACTAGATGGAAAATAGATGCAAAATCTATTCAAACCAAAGACAGAGTTGTGTAAAATCAAGGTATTTAATCCCTATTCTGCCTTGATTTCTACATATTACCATCTAAAATAGTCTTAAGCCTAGTTTTAAATCATTACAAAGCTCAAACACATTTAAGGCATCCAAGGCCACTCTTATTCTAGCATTCACTTACACATACATCAAGCACTAGGTGGGAGAACTACATAGGGCTTGATCCCTCTTTAGAGTATTGGTATGCAGGAAAATCTCTTCACAATGGGATGTTGAAGATGTATAATCTATCCTACTAACATGCACAAAATTATTTCTCATGCCATACTTGCAAGGAGAACTAAGATTTGCACATTAATTTAAGTTTTCTAGGTACAACATAGAGCTTCAAGTTTTAGTCATGTAGGAATAAAACATATAAACACAAACGCATGTACTCTCAAAAAATAGGAATAGTCCTGCAAAGGGGACATTAGTGTCACATTGAGTACACTACACATAGATGGCACTACTTTCCATACTGGGTGCTACTATCTAGTGAGCAGATGAACACCAAAATCCTGTTGATGACACATGCTAATACCCATATCTCAACTTTTAGAACCTAGATCATCCACAACAGTCAGTTTTCAAATAAATCTCTAGTTATCCCTATTTATTATGATTATTATAAATTTAAACAAGGTCAAAGGTCATAACAAATCAATACTTAATTATTGCATATTTATTTAACTGATTTATGCATCTAAGCCCTTTAATCCAAACATAGGATTTTCATTGTAAGACACTAAAAGGTTAATTCAATGTGTGACTTGAAAAAGTTATACATTGGGTTAATCATCCTCTATGACACATGTTAGTTTAATAGACTCAACATGTGAGAGGTGGTTGGGATCAAAATTCACTTTGCTAGGTTTTATGACACAAATAATTGGAACTCCTAGAAGAGAATAATCCACCAGTCGATTTATCCATACAATACATATTTATTCTCAAGGTACTTAAGCACCTCATGATATGTAAAGAAGGTGAATGGAGTGGCTAAAACATACTAGTAGAACTTTTGGAGTGCATACACCATGGATAAGGCTTCTCATTTTGTAGTAGAGTAATTCCTCTTTGTCAGTGTTAGCTTAGGACTAACAAAATATATGGGATGGTTCAGATTCCCTTCATTAGGTTGTGTAAGGATAATGCCCATCGCCATGCTAAAAGTCTCAACATATACATATGAATGGTGTCATCTAGTCTAGGAAATGAAGGATGCTACAGTTACCAATTTATCCTTCAAGGTCTCAAATACCTATTAATATTGATTGGTCTAGAGGAAGAGACCATTTTGTTTGAGCAATTCTTCTAACAGAGTTGTGATGTTAGCATAACTATGAATAAACTTACAGTAATAGACTGTGTGACCAAGGAAGGCATGGACCTCACACTGAGTGGTTGGAGGTGAAAGTTGAACAATAACTATAATCTTGGTCAGACCCACAAGTAGTCCATCCCAACAAATGGTGTGCCCTAATAAAATCCCAAAAGGTGTGGTAAAGATGCACTTTTTCAGGTTTAAGGAAATCTGAAGTTGTTGCTAGTGCTTGTACATGAGGCACAAATTGACATAGTGAGCATGCACCAAGCCATACATGGTCCAATCATCTAGATATAATTGAAGGAACTTGTGGATGAAATATTTAAAGGCTTCTACCGTAATGCGAGAGAAGACTACTAATGCATTCTTTAATCCAAATAGCATAACATTGTACACAAAAGACCTCCCATTCAATGGTAAAAGTGGTTTTTGCCTTATCTTCTTCAGTAATTTATACCTAATGATAGCCTAAAAAGTCAACAATAAAGGTATAGATTTCACATCCAATGACACCTTCCAAAATCTCCTTTGTGAATGGTGTTAGAAATGGATTCATGACACACACAACATTTAACTATCTATAATCCACATAAATGTGGATTCGGCCATCCTTTTTTATGTTAATTATCATGGGACTAACCCATTCATATTCATCAATGCGTGTGATAACCTTGACACATAACATGTTATCAATTTTTTCTTTAACATGTGCATGCAGATTAGGATTCATTTGATATGGTCACTTCCTAACTGGGTGAGTGTCATCTACCAATTTGATATGCATTTTCTCAATATCGGATACTCTCCTTTCATATCTATGTAGTTGTGTGGGAAAATGTTTGCATATTCCTATAAAAGCTCAAAGATTCTAGCTAATTATACTTCAGACCTATAATTTCCTATAGTGGCCATCTTGGGAGTGTCTTCTGTGTCAATATTATACTGGACTATTAGGAGTGGCATCGATTATGGTTTTTGCTCAGCTTGCATATTATCTCTCACCTCATGCACCTCATATTCCATAGGTAAGTTTAAGTGGTCAAATGGTAGTTTTAGGGGATCGATGCTAATACCCTCATCAAATTAACATACGATCTTTTTCTTACCCTTCCAAATATGTTCCCTATGGTTATATTCAAATTGTGAGTCAAAATTCAATTGAGTCCTATTAGGAGTATCAGGTTCTTGGAAGATGGCTAAGTCATCCTCAAGATGGCTAAGATGGATAGGCTTCTTTTTGTGGACACTCCTTTTTGGCCACTTATATGTCTAAATGGACATTGAAGTAACTACTTACAAACAATGCAAGTTAAGCCTAGGAAAGTATTGGAATGCTCTGATTCATTAGTGCACATCACATGCATATTCTAATCCACATCAATGTATCCTTAATTGGGGTAATGCACTGTACACAATCATCATCTTCCTCTAATTCATCTTCAGTCAAGTTGCAACCTAGCCAATTGGCCCTTTCGACCATGTGTGAGGGACAACTTGTCAAAATGTAGAAAAGGTAATTAACTTGACCAAGATTGCTTAATTAGTTAAACCCAATTAAATGCATAGTTGAAATCCCATGGCTAATTAATTGGTGAATTTTTATTTTTGGAAATTCATAAGTCCATATTGATGACATCACACAAATATCTAAAATGATGACATCATCTTTTTTGAGTTGCCAAACATTCACAAAATATCAAACAAGTATTTGGATTTATGAGTTGTGACTATTAATTGGAAATATTAATTACATGTCCCCTCTTTAATTCAACTAGGGTTAGCCTTAACTCTCCTAGGATTAGTTTGAACTCAACCATGGTTAATTCTAACCTAACTACACTTGGATTAGAGTTAACTTTGGAGGCTATAAATACAAGGCCTCACCTATTAGAAAACAAGGTCTCTTGGTGTAAAGTTATTATGCACAAATACATACAAAGTTTTTTATGTGCAATGTTATTATGTCAAAATACCTCCAAAAAGCTTCATTATAGTGTTACCATGCAAATTTCATAAGCCAAGCCAACCAACATTACCAAGGTGCCAAGGAAAAGTGGAGCAATAGAGCTTCATTGACAAATATTTATTGAGCACATAGTTGAGCAAGCTAACTTCATCAACAAGCGGATTTGGAGCTACAAGGAAGTTCAAAGGGAGTTTCTCTTTTGTTCTTTTAGTTGTCTTAATTATGTTCTTGTTATTAATGTTCACCTAATTATCTAGGCTATAGGTGTTAGTTTTTAGTGTGTTCATTTTGATTTGATTTTTTTGACTAACACCATACTAATATCCCCTCTTGGATTCCTTGTTCATACTTGTTAGCATGTATGGTTCATACAATGATCTACAGAAGTCTTGGTTATTTGTTGTTGTAATTAGTTCTTCAAGAGGGGAATAATGTTTTCATTAAGGAATAGTTTTCATAGCTCTCAAAATTCATCATGCTCAAAGTTTATTGAGATAAGTTCTCTTTGCATCTCAACGTGCATGGTTATATCCTTCTCCTTTAAAAACTCAATTTCACCTTGTAATTTACGTACCAAGGCCATTGTGTTGTGTAATACCTCTTTCTCTTTTTGAGAATCAGGGTAGTGTTAAACATGCATTTCTTCATGTTGAACCTTCTCCATAAATGGAACTAAAATGGGTTAGTAATGAGCACCACTTCATGTCATAATATTTACTTTATGTCCCACTAGTGGGGTGGTAAGGTGCAGTCTCCACCACTTGGAGTTTTGGAAACACAAATCATCCCAACACCCTTCTCATTATGCTCTTTGGTGATAGTTGTATATAAGATAGGGCATTCTTTCAGATGATGCTCGTTCTTATAAAAGTCACAAGTTGGGTAAACTAGGCAATCATGTTGATAATAATCTGGAGATCCACACTTGTAACAGGTCCTGGGTGGAAAATGACCACCCTCATGCCCATTGCCATGTCTTTGACCTTGAAAATATCAACCTCCACCAGACTCTTGATTATTAACAACATAAGTTTGGCGAGTCCCTCTTGTACATTCTTCATGGATCATATTGATGAATCAAAAGTCATTAATATCATGCATGTATGTGTCACATATTTTACAGTATAGTGACACTTTAGCCTGGGTAGTGTGTTGGAGCAAGGGACAACTCATTAATCATGATCTTCTTGGCAGATCTCACAAGACTATTTTATTACATTATGAACATTCCTCTGTGGGCAATTATTCATATTATGGCCCTCTACTTTATACTCAACACACCATAGGCCATTGTGTGTGTCATGAGCATTATTGGTCGTTAGCTTCTCCAGTTGAGAGGCCACAGTAGCAATCTAAGCCTTCATAAAGGGGTTGATCCATGTATCTACACTTACCACAACTTTAGTATAGAGATAATCTTGTAGTTCCTCGTGTGGGTTGGCAAAGCTCTTTTGGGATAGAGCTCGATGAAATGGAAGCAACAACCCTCCCACAAATCATTTAACATGTTGTGATGGGTTAATCTTAAATGATAGTTTTGAAAGAATCATTTTGAAATGTGCATAATATTCTCACACACTCTCAGTGAGCTCTTGTTTTATGTCCTTCAAGGCAATGATGCTTTGTTGCTCAAACTCAAGAATGTCAAACTCTTGAAAGAATGTAGTTTTTAATATTTCATAGCTCACAACTGCCCACTAAGGGTCAAATTTATGGTACCATTTATGTGCATGATCTAATAAATTAGTGATAAACAGAGTAGCCTTTTGTTCTTAAGAAGTGATACCTTGTACTTGCCAAATGAGTTCACACTTATGAATGTGTTCTATCATATTTTTGACACCTCAATATTTACGGAGACGAAGCATCATCTTTTAGTATACCATAGGTACACTTAGTGGTTGTAATGGACCCTATTGTGGCATTCCTCTTGAACTTGATGGTGGAGGTCTGCTAATGCCTCCAATATTGCCACCTAATCCTCCCCCAACAAAACCATCACCAATACTTCCTCTTGCACCTCCTAAAGTAATAGGTGTAATAAAATCAATGAGAGTTGAAGAAGGTTGAATTGATATTGTTGGGCCTGTAGTTTGCCCTCTATTGATATTAGGTCCACTTGCCATTCCAAGTTGATCCCTAGGTCATACTTGTAATGGAAAATTAAATGTTAAAGGTATATTTTTATGTTGAACTTGTACTCCCAAAGATTCCTCTACTAGCTTAGCTTCAGATTCGACACTGTCAATATCCCAATTTATTACAAGAATTTTGTCAAAATTAAATGCATGATCATATGATGTGATGGAGGAATTGGGTCTATCTATATTGGGTTCCACTATGAGTACTTATCTTGGTTCTTTTGTGTGTATCTATGATATTGAAGGGTATGAGAATGTGGTTCAGGGGGTACTCATTATCCCTTTTCATTCTTTTATAGATTCCTGCATCACTTGTAGTATCCTCTTGTTGACCCCCTGGTTCATTGCCTCTCATATCCTTGTGCTTGGCCTCATCATACTTTCACTTACCTATTTCCTACTGCCCAACTTATATGTTGAACTCCCAATCTCATGCCAATGTACAACCCTTCATTTCCCCACTAGTTGCACTAATCATGTGTGAGAGTTTAGCCGGCCATAAAAAAGTTCTCAAGTCCATAACAACCATAATATTTTTAATATATAAAGGGAACTATTTGATATACCTTCCACATGGTTGCCTTATAAATTTGAACTATGCATTTTCTAGACAAGAATATGTAGAGACTGTGTATTCTAAGATATAACTTTTAAGCATTCCTTTCCACTAGACATCTACTATGCATGTCCAAACAGTTTTCGACTTGGCTAAGGATGTCTGACACTTTATCGACCAGGAATCCTTCCATCCATAATTTTATGAATGGTTTTATTCATACGCTGAAAGCCAAGCTTGTAAGTGCATGGGTAATTCTACAAAGAATGCTTCATACATAGAATCATATAGATGCTACTCTACCCATGTACTTGCAAAATTTCCTGGTTCAAGATATCAGAGTGTAAAGTTTTCTTCTATTGTACCAATCCAATGCTCGATATTCTCCGAAGAAAGTTTCTTAACATCATGCTAACAAGTGCAATGGGTCCCAATAATAGAACTAAAATGTTGGGTTCTTTTCCTTTAGTTTAGCATGAATTTTTTTAGGCATGTGTCCAAAGAGGATAAGAAGTCCAACTAGATAGTGCATTGGCATATCATGCGAGAAATGGTCTTGCATGTTCACTTGAAGCACGTAGCTTAAGACCAATTCCTATCAATTTTGTCACACGATGATGTATACATTGGGCTCTCTATATCAGGGTGCTTGAATGGGCACTTAGTTCTAACCAAAGATATCATAGTAAATCTAATTCTAATAATATTTTCATTCCATATTTAAGCTATTTATCATAAGGAAAGAGATAGGGGAAAATCAAGAAAAAGAGTAGTAGTACCATTGGTTCTATAACAAGTTTACAAGAGGTATTTTAGTAGCACAAGTATTCAATCTTGTTATATATCAATGATCACCATACATAGGTCTTGATGCACATCAAGAACATGACTAAGCTCAAGATTATAATTACAAGATTACCATTATAACAATAACAACAACTCTTCTAAGTAAAACTAGGGGGTATTTATATATGTTTTTACCATGATCATTCAATTACAACATTAATGCATAAGTGATGACTTATGAATGATCATTAACAATAATGATTCATGGGAAGTCGTTATAATGAATTCCTATTGATTCAGGCCTAACTGCCCCTATATACTCACTCTATGTTAGATATTTGATGTCATACTCCTATATTCTCATGGGCCAATGCTAGATTTGCACTTGACTATTCTCCTCTGATGCTCATGCGAACTGTTTCTTAATCATTTCCACCTTCTACATCCTTGTCCAAGTCATATACTATTTGCTCAAGTCTTGCATCCCCAATTCCTCTATGTTTTTTGCATCTTTGTTCCTTACAACTTACTTCTCTCATGCCAAGGCCTCCCATGCCTTGTCTCTCTTATGCCTAGGTTTACTTTTGTGCCAATCATTCCTACACCATCTTCCTGTTAGGGTGTGGAGCTAAAAGCTTCACCTTGTTGCAAATAGAAGGAGGATGCTGAGTATGCAGTCACCGGCGTTGGCAGGCCACAATCGACGTCGGTTAGGGATCAGTGTACAGCAACCGACATCGACAAGATATCGGCCGACGTCGGTCACCTCCAGGAAGGCAGGGACCGATGTCGGTCACCTGTGGCGGTCAAAACTGCTGTTGACGAACAGTTAGTTAAGTGAATGGAGAGTTTGCATGATAGAGATCAGTTCGAGTCTTTGAGCCGCTTGTCTAATTATTGTATGCATGAGATCTATATAATAGACTCATGGGCTATATTGTTAAGTGAAGAACTATGTAGAACCCAAGTGTAGAACTTGGAGAGTTCTTCCCATGGTGGAATCAAGTAGGATTCCTCATGTATGTAAGATCAGGTTTGATATGCAAGGTGTTGTAGGATCATGGTGGAGATCTACATGTGATAAGTTAGATCAGGTTGGTCTGCAGGGGTATGTATGTGCGAGGGTCAAAAGGAGATCGGCGGGGGAGCAGGATCCAAGGTGACAGAAATACATCAAGGGGCAGGATCATGGTGAGATCTACTTGGAGTACCAGTTCGTACTCGATTGTACAGGCAGTACAATGAGGTGAACAACAGCTTGTGTTAGTTGTTAGTTGTGACCTATGAGAGAAGATTACTCAGGTGGGAAGATTACTTGGAGCCCTTGAGGAGGAAGCCTCACAGAGGTGGAAGAAGAGTGTGATCTCTTTATTGTAATTTCCTTTGTAATGAGTTGAATACAATTGTGTGTTGCCTCTCATATTCTGTGTGTTTTCTCATTGATAGTTATTTGTTCTTCTGGTTATTTCCGCAATCTTAAGTTGCTTATACAATGGTAATCATGTGTGCTCTTAAATCTGACAAATTGTGTCAGAGCTTTAGGGAACTTAGGTCCTATCACTTCCAAAAAGTACTTAGAGTAACTTAATACAAAACTTGATGTCCAACATTCCTTCTATACCCTCACTATATTCTATGTAACTATTCTGCACTTCTTTACTCTTTCTTAGTTTCTTCTTTTTCCTACTAGTAACACGGGGAATGGTGCTTAGTCCAGAGAGTTCATCTTCTTATGCAGTATCTTCATATTGAGGGTTTAAAATCGGGTGTCTTTTGAGATCTCCTATTCATTTTATTTTACTTCTACTTTAACTTCTTTCTCTTTATAATTAATCTTATTCTATTTTTTTATCTTCTACACAACTATTTTCTTCTTCCTCCTTATCATATTTTATTTTTTCCCCGTCAATATTACCTTCTACACTCTCATCTTGATTATTTACTATGTATTCTTCTATCTCCTTATCTTCTCTCTCCCTCCCCCCTCTCTTCTCTTATATTTTATTATATTTTGCTTTTAATCTCTTCCTTTATTTTTTTTATTTTTTTCCCTCTTACAAATCTCCTTATATTAGCATACTTTCTATTTTTCCTTCTATTTATTCTTGCCAACCATCAAACCTGATATATCCATAAGTTATATCCTTTCAAGGATCAACCCCTTCTCACTCACCATCTTTCAGGTGTTCAACCCCTTAGTTTGGCTAGCACACATTTTTATTATCTTCCTCTCTCTGACATGCACATGGGCTTGAAAAAATCCTAGCTATTGTCTTCCCAAAATATTCTAAATGCCTTAATCTAAATTATTATCTTCTGGACATTAGATAACCAAACTCTAGGTGATGCTACCAAATGTTGATATAAAATATACAATGTGGTTACAAATAATTATGCAATTCAACATGACTCTAGTTAGAGCTAGTGTTATGCATATATTAGTATTGGGTTTTAATCCTTAATTAATATGTGCATTCATTATTCATTCATTCACATACATAGTACACAAAAATTTCCCACCATAACTCATTTTTTCATGTATATAAATATAAAACACTCATTACATTCCACGTATTTATTTAATTTATTCCTTTGTACTCCCTTATACTATTCTATATATTCTCTCTATCTCTTCTTATTGTCTTCTCATTTTTATTTCCTTTTATATTCTCTTCTACACTATTTTACATCATTATATAGCTTTAAAAGCCAAATGTCACATCTCTTCACTAATAGTCACTTTTGGTAACCATTGGTTTACAATTATTTACCTCGTTAACTACCAAGTAGAGGATATTTACATATATACCATAGTATATATGCATTTTAATTATATAAATTATTATATATTCTTCATTTGAGTGTTTGAAATATGTCTTGAAACTCCATATGATACTGCAATTCCATTGCGGTATGATTGTAACCTTTGCGGTGTAATGCAATATGATTTTATCCTCTGTACTATATATTTATACTCTTATAATTTATAATTCAACTAAAGAATCTTGCTTACAATCACAAGTACTAAATTTATTCTTTTATCCTTATAATCTAGCATTTTCAATACTAGACTAACAAGGGGTTATTTATAGTCACCTAAATTTGGTATTATAAACTTTGGCATACTTTAACATACTTGGACTTTACATGCACATTTGACTCTTGTACACACTTTTCCCTGTCTGTTTAGCCACCTATTTTTTGGGCAACCTAATTTACTAGATGCACATATTCATGATCATGATAGTTTATGCAATAACCTTCTAGAATCCTAAACAAGTTATCACCATATCTCATATAATTAATTTTCACTCCTAAGGCGATACCGACAATAATCAAATAGTTTTAGTTTTACCACAAGTGTCTACCTCTATCAATAGTGTCTAGGAACACTCAATGTCTATTTTTCAAATTATGAAGTCTCCATTAGGTCAACCTAGATGTTTCTTCGATTGATCATAACAAGAAATATCAAAGAGTCAGTTATAACTATAAATGAATCATAAGATTATACATATCTTTGTAAGTCCTAAAAAACTTGAGAAATCAATTAGCACTCTTTTGAGACATTATCACAAGGGCTTACATATCTAAATACCCCTCAATGGAGTAGTCCTAGAGCCAAGTTTGAAATAAATGTAGGTCAAAGTTGCATGGTATCAAGTGTCAAAAACCACATATTACATTACATTCTAGATGGACCAAGGTAGTGCACACACACACACACACATAAGTAGGAGAACTATGTGTGGTTTGAACCCTTTTCAAAGTATTTGAATGTAGGCAATGCTTAGTCACTCAATGCGTAGTGGTTGGGGCTATCCAACCAAATTTTCTAACCCATTTTTCAAGGGTCATTTTATATCAAAAGTGCAATTAAGGATTTAAAGCAAAAAAAAATAAACAAGGATAAATGCATAAGACCAAAGGCAAGAACACAATCAGGAGGTATCTACAAGTATAGGTACAATGGTCTGAGGCATCATAGACTTACACAAACAACATGGACAGTACTGGAAACACCTTGATAGTACCACTCAGAGCATGGGTTTGAGTTTCACCGATAGCATCCACATAGGGTTTGAGCTCCTATTTCCCAATTTGAGTAATTACAAAGCTTTTTCAGGGACACTAACGAATAAAGTGATAAGAATAAATAGAAATAAGCTAAGTACATCTCTTCCATCTTGCTATTTCGATTCTAAATATAGTAAGTGTGATATCAATCTATCACTTTATATTTAGATTTGTATGATTATTGCCCTATTTTACATAATTTGAATATTCATGGTTTTACTTCATGTAGATCACATTAATCAAAAAATAAATAAAACACTTCATTGGAAGACAAATTTGATTTGAAGATTTGTATGGACAAGTGTTGATTGAGGAACATAATATGTGTGATGTTGTTGCATAGTTTAAAAAGGAGGTAGACAATTTTGAGCAAGCTTGCAAAGAAAAGGGAGAAGATTTGGAATAGATAAAAACCACGAGGGGAAATGTGCATCAGGTCAAGAGGTCCATTGGTTAGGCAATGATTGAATGGGATACATTTATGGGAAAGGTTAAGGGAGTAATACCCAAAATATTTATAAATGCAACATTGTTAGAGTTAAAGGTAGTTGTGTAAAGACAAATAATAGGTCAACTATGGGGGAATGTTGAACCTAAAATTTAGAGACTAAAACCAATTTAAAATATGTTTAAGTAAGAATGAGTGTGCATGAGACATACCACTTCCTATAAGGAAATATTTTAAAGTCTAGAAAACGTTGGTGTGTAGAAAAAGTGTGACATGTACAGAGGATGAAGCATAGTGTGCGGTATAGAGAAAACACACTTTTAAAAGACAATGTTAGGTTGGAAAGAAACACAAACATGTATCACAAAGAAATAAAGATCCTACAGGTATCAAAAACTGAAGAAAAGATCACGTGGATGGATCATAATCGAGCATGAGAAGAAACATATTATGGTAATATGTGTAGCTAATTAGCGACTAAATAACATATTCTAGGAATATACACAGACGATTGGTAAGATGGAAATTTGGTAGCAAAGTTAATGTTAAATGGCAATGGTTGAGAGGGTCTAGAAAAATTATAAATAGGACCTTGACCTCTTATTTGAGATAGTCAAAAAAGTTTCAAGTTTTGTAGTTGAAGAGCAAAGCGAATATCAACTTAGGCTCTGTAGAGATATTCAATTATAGAAGGCGTATGCAATGTTTACTTATGTAATCTTTGTAGCTCACATGTGTAAGAGCATTATTGTAATGGAATTTATATATATGAAAGATGTACATTGAATGTAAATACAATTTTTTAATACAAATGAAAAACTATCTAAAATGGATATGTTATTCACTTAATCATTTGCTATGGTTTGGATGTACTTTCTTGTACATGATTTTTATCTTCATGTTTCTATTTATGTCAATGGGTTTCTTAGAGTTCTCTTCTTATGCCTGGAGTGAGCACTTAAGTCCTTAGGCTTAAGTGACATGTCAACACTATAAGTGTGAGTGTCTTGTCTATTTTTTGTGCATGACCTAGCTTGTGTAGGGTTAAGAAAGGTCAATAAAATGTGTGACACTACCTGTTTCACATTTGAGCCTATAAAAATTTATCATTTTTTGAGCTATGAGTAGCTTCACCCTCTATTTTATCGCAATCCTTGTGTATGCCTTTTTGCAATGCTCATAAGTTAGATATAATTATGCAATATATTATTGGCTTTTCCTATATACGTTTTTTCCCCACATGACTATTCTAAACCTTTTAAATTTACACAAATTTTTATTTATTTGTTAAGGTTTGTGCATTAATTTAGGCTAATATCCCGTCTACTCATCCATTTGGGGCTATGTTTCATCCACGTGCTCTTCTCCTATGCAACTCTTATTCTTTTGTGGCCCTAGGCCACTTACCGATCTCCACATTTTCTATTTTTTTCAAGTAGCATAGTAACCTAGTCATAATAATTGCATTTGATGGGAAATTGTCTATTTTTACAAGGATTATTTTTTGGGGAATCAAAGCCTTAATTATGAAGTTATTTACAATCAGGCGCTTTTAAATCCTTTCTATTTTCTCAAAGTGTCACTAGCCCATAGCTCACACCCACACAACACCATAAGGGTGACAAATAACCCAAATGAGACCTCGGTTGTCTTTCAACCCCACAACTATGTATTCATGTATCTATTTTAAATAACACAAAAAACTCTCCATCCACCTTATATTATTTTCCTTGTACATTTATCCCATCTAAGTTTGTTGTGAAAGTTTAGACCAAAATACTTATAGTCTGATACTACTTGAAGAGGCTCTCCTTCAAGTTGGAAGTTGAAATGCTTATTTTTTCCTTTTTAGGGATAAGATCAATGTTTTGGTTTTGTCAATGTTAACCTACATCCCTGTCTTTTTACAAAAGAGTTCTAGGACATGCAAGTGGTCTATTGAGTTTTGGGTTGTTTATGCCATTATAATTAGATCATATATATATTAGGAGTTTCGTCACATATTTGGCCAAGTCTCTCCACCTCTATATATTTGTTTATGAATTATTCTAGCTTATTGATAAATAACCCCAAAAAGGTATGGGTTAAAGGGTAACCTTATTTGATGCCCTTGTCAGTCCCAAAGCCCTTGGACAACCCTGCATGCATTTTGGTTTTGGCCTTGACTTGTTCGTATAATATGTCAATTGTTGTCATGAAGTTAGTGGGTACTCCTAATTTTTCTATTATGTTCCATAAGTTTCTTATCGAAACTGTGTTAAATGCCTTCTTGAAATCTATGAAAAAATAATATAATTTAGTTTTTTATCCTAAGCCTTTTCAACTAAGTGTTTGAGCGTGACATAATGATCTATTGTTGAATATTTTGTCTAAACCCTACTTATCCCTTTACTCTCTTTCCTTTTTCCTCAGTCCAATTACCAACCTTGTGTTCTATCATACTCTCAAAAAACTTTGCAAAGATGTGGTTGACCATGATGGTTCGATAGATTGAAATATTATTGACTTCTCCTCTCTTAAACAAAAGTATATATATGTATACATACATATATACATATATGTATATACATACATACATACACATATATGTATATGTATATATAAACATATATATATGTGCATATATATTTGTATACATATATACATACATATGTATGTATACATATATACATATATACACATATACATGTATACATACATATGTATACAAATATATACACACATATACATGTATATGTATACATAGATACATATATGTATACATATATATACACATATACATGTATACATATATACATACATATGTATGTATACATATATGTGTATACATGTATATGTATACATACATATATGTATATATACATATATGTATGTATACATATACATGTATACACATATATGTATACATACATATGTATGTATATATGTATACAAATATATATACACATACATATATATATATGTTTATATATACATATACATATATGTGTATACATGTATATATAATATACATATGTATGTATACATATACATGTATACACATATATGTATATACATATATAGATATATATGTACATATGTATGTATATATACATGTATACACATATATGTATATATACATAGATATATATGTACATATGTATATATATATACATGTATACATATATACATATATATACACATATATATATGTATACATATATACATATGTGTATATATATATGTATACATATGTGTATATATATGTATACATATGTATGTATATATGTGTACATATATATACACATATGTATACATATATATATATATATATACATATATATATATACACATATGTATATATAGGTTAGTTGTCCACTTTATCGGAAAGTCATTTTGAATGACTCCGTTGAATATTTCTTTGATTTTATGTGCTAGAAATTCTACTTCCTATTTTAAATGTTTTATTTGAACGCTGTTTCTCTTAAGCCTTACTCATTGTTAGCTTGTTAATCCCTGCACATTTTTAGTTGTGAAAAGTCATTTGTTGACATTGATAATAGTAGGTATGTCTTTTTCCATTTCATGTTCATACAACTTTTTTAATCCACCAACAACTAACTTGCGATAATGTTGCTTTTTACGCATGTTTGTTACTTATATGTTAATGCCCTCCAAAATCTTTTTGGGTCATGTTTCGCTAATTATATCAATGTTTTCTTTCTTGTTCATGTTTACTCTTCTTTTTTGTTCTCATAATATGTTAATATATATTTTCTACCTTCGTTTTATATGTTAACTTTTTTATCATTCTTCTTATTACCATCATACCAAAAATTTGTCGAAAAACTATTTTCCTTTTCTTTTTAGATTTAATTCTCTCACATATACTTAAAACTTAAAACTGCTATTCATTGCCACCTTAAAACCTTGTCTATTTTCCTTTGTGCCAAGAGGATATTCCTTTTAGTCAATGGTTTATTTTGATTTAGTCCAAATGTACCCATCTTGCTCTTTCATTCCTTTGAAATTGATTTTTGTGAGTTGTACGAGTGTAGTTCATTGTTTTTTACCATTTACTCATACTCCATTAGAGACGATCACAATGTATATATTATCTAAGCTTAGGGATTAAAAAATTCTGATAGCAATTTAAAAAAAATGTGTTACTCTACAAATGGTTTCTACGACTCTCAAATCCTCGAATCCATATCTGCATAATGACACCACGAAAGCCGCCACATAGGACGATGCGAGTCCTTAAGCGAGTTGCCACGTCACAAACTGTTGGTACGAGAGGGCTTTGGTCTTTTGGCGGATCCGGTGAAATCTTCGCGTCAATTCACATCTGCCAAACGAGTCTTGTTTTCAGACTATTTTTGCCCTTTTTCACTGTACATTCTGTGAGGCTTCATATACTTCTCCTCTGCGGATGTGTTTAGTGCTCGAAAGTTGGATATACATTTACAGGCAAGTATTTCAAAGCAAATCTATATAATTTTTTAGCTATATTTAAAACCTGTCGTCAATGTCTCAAATATATAACCTACATTTGTTATTAGAGTGCTATTAATAGGATAATTCGAGACTGGGGTTTTAAAAAATATTAAGGTGTGCTTTAAATTGAATGCTCAATTGAAATTTAGCTGCAGAAAACAATGATGCGGAGCTCCAAATTGCAGCAAATTACAGTGCCCAAGTGCAAGAGGAGCGCGAGGGTTAAGCGGCGTAGGCAATATGCTGCCTTCACTTGGATTAATTTTGCTTCTGATCCACTTCCACTTCTACCAGGTTTGCTTCATTTTTTTAAATCTTGCTACCATCCATATTTCTATTGGGATTCGCTTGCTGGGGTTTCTTTGAGTTTTATGTCAGAATTTTGTCTTACTGGTTGTCAAAAGAGTATGAAATCTTTTTGTTATACTGTAATTGGGTATCTGATTTGGAGACTTGTTTCCTCCTCTTTTCAGGATTGCCTGGTCTTCCGTGACCCTTGCATAGAACTTAGGAATTTTATCAAGTGTGGGTTAGTGTTTGAGCCATGAGCCTCTAACTCAAAAAATTAAAAACCACTTAATCAACTCATAGATGGAAGGTGTATGTTTGGTCCATCCCAGCTACTGGAAATTATTATTGACACCATTGTAAGTCAGTGCCAATGGTGGTCCTGGCGCAAGGCTTGATTCCTGCTAGTCTTTAGTTCCATTCTAAAGGAATTATCAGATAGTTGATTCTGATTATTTTCTGAAAGGATATATAAGGACATACATGTTGATTAGGCTATGCCACGACTATCCTGGGTCCCCTACCATCGAAGCCAATCATGGTATCAAACCAATGGCCTTGCTTAAACGGATCCCTTTCTGAGAGGGGACTGCATAAATGGAGCTGTTGATTTGAAGACAATGTTGGCCTTGAGGGCGAGTAGAGTATTGGCCTGTTGAAAATATCATGAAATGATAATTAGGGTTGATGCAGGTACATTTTGAGTCTTCACATATATGAAACAACATGTTTGTAATGTGATACGTCACTTCATAGTGATTTGAAATATTTACCATCTAAGGTTGTCTAATTTTAATTGCTAAGCTGAGATATATTACATATCATGGAGTATATTGACAGATTTGATAATGTTTAGGTTGCATGTAACATGTATGTTTAGTTCTTGGAACATAAGATGTGGCCATTTAATATTATCTCTGTGGGATTGCATTCATTTGTCGCATTTCAGAATCAGTAGTTCATCCATTATTGATGTTTATAGAATTCTTTCTTTGATTAATAATTTGGCACGTATTTGCACCATCTTTGATTTCTTGTACACAAGGTTACATTGTCATTTTCCTGGAAATGTTTTCCTGAAAATGGAGATGATTATCTTGTATTGGTTTGTCTTTGTCTACACAGACAATTTTAAACACATACCTGCGACTCAGAGAAGGAAGTTTACAAGTTTAATCAAGTAAACTAGATAAACAAAATGGTGATGGAAACTGAAATTGAAGATTCACCAGAGGTATATAGAAGTCAACAAAACATGGTCCTTGTATAAGGCAACACTACACAAATAGAACTTGTACACGGGTCGCAAGAACACCTAGGAAACATACAGAGATTATGAAATGGCATCTGGGTAGTATCTGACAGGGTACAAGGGAAAATAAAAATTGTGAAAAATATATGTCCATATCTTGGAAGATTCAAATAAAATTTAAGTGCTATCAGAAGATTGGAATTTATAAATGGATAGTCTAGTTAGAGCATAAATGTTACTGGATTGTTGTTCCATACCTGAAGAAACATACTCGTATAGATGGATTGGTGATCAATTCTGACAACCATCTTGTAAAATCTTTGTCCATTGAACATTCTTTTGGACCTGGAGATATACCCTAAAGCCAACTGTACATCTGTATTTGAAAACCGCAATACTAAGAAATACCAATTATCGAGAAGTATAATAAATGATATTTAATTCTGTAAATGAAACAATGAAGGCACTGTTTTTCTGGGATACATGGGTAAATGACATTACAGCTGGTATGTTTAGTAAGTTATCCAGTAAGCGAAGAGTTCTAACTGTCACAAACCTTTCAAAGGAGTCCCCTCTCCTATGGTTGTTGCTTTAAATTGGCTGTCACCCAATAGCTAGTAGTAACTCATGGATGGATCCACCCCTATGCTGTAACTCTATGGGCACATGAGGTTTTCCCTTAGTGCCTGACAGTCCTTGACAAGAAAACATATGACTAGGAGACCGAAGGGTTCTGTATCGATTTACATCTTAATTGGACTTCACCGCGCTACTCATGAAAACCTTCTTATCACTCCCAACACATATTTGCTCCATGCATAAAAGTGGATTAATTGAATTTCATGATTAAAAAATTGAGTTGACTTTCTACGTTGTGCATATTCTACTTGCAAAGGTTAATCACGATTTATTATTTGTGATGGAATACATACACTCATGTATAGAAATATACTTGCAAACCATGGATAATATCACCCTATTCATATTTAGGTACTAACAGATTTTATTAAAAATTTTCCTTTATTATTTATCGTAATGTATGTTTGATGTTAACAGGTGGCATGCCTCATTGTTCAAGTAGCAAGGACAATTCACATAGTATTTTTGGCAGAAAAATGGATCTGTTTTATGAAATTCCGGTTTCAGAGCATGGACGGAGAGGGCATAGCATTTCCCAGGATGACAATATGATGTTTCTGGAGAGAGAGAACAAGGAAAACGTTTTTAAAAGATTAGAGAGGCCTTATACAGATTTAGAATCAGCCACTCAGAGTACAATTTCAGATTCCACAGAGAATGGGTTTGTACAAGATTATTTTTGTAAAAGTTATTTGTTTTTACTTGGTTTTTTCCTGTCTTGAACAAATTACTCCAATTCGGAAAAAGGACAATGCCTGGTTTTATTTTTCAACCAGTTTCTTCAAGATCTTGCCTGCAATTTTTTTCACAGGGAAGATCTTAATACAACCTTTACGGTCCTGAGTCCTTGTGTATCAAGATATATTAGCTACTTATGTTTCTTGTGTTTTTATGTCTTAAGTGGATTATAGTATAAGATGAATCGGCAATCTGGCAGACCATCTACTTTCTCATATTGAGCTCTTCCCGATATGTAGTAAAGTTGGATGTGAAATTAAATTCCAATTAGTCTGATAGGAACTTAAGCTTCCTATGCTTGAATGTAACCATAAGGAGAAATTTATGTCGTCTATTGTTAAATTTTAATAACATTCTTTACATTCTCACTTTCCATCAAAGCCAGGGAAGATTATGCTAGATGGCCACGAAAAGGAAGACAGCAGTAGAATTTTGCATAAATAGTTATAAGTTCTATTAGCTGTACTGGCAAAACTTATACTTGGCAAAAAGTTAGAATATGACAGCATTGCTTTTTCAATCAACCTACTAGCAAAAGTAGTTGGCCAATCAATTAAGCATTGCCAAACCCTACTGTCACTTGACATTGTTTAGATCTATCCGCTTATGGGCATGTAGTTTAAAAATAGAGGATATAAATCTTGCCCAACCCTATGCTACTGACTTTTTCACAAAGTTCACCGCCCATTCCCTGTTTCAGAAATTTCCAGACAAAAAGTGATGCATGTTATAATTCCGGTTGGATATATTATGCACCTATGAGCAATATTTGCAGTTTAAGCGTCATTCTCAGTCAAATCCATATTCTATTCCATCTCAGATATTTTGAGTCATCTCAGATCTACTGTACCATAGCATTATATAGAATGATTGCCATCAACAGCATTACACTTAATTTTAGCTTTACAACTCTTCTTCAAAAATTGGTAATGAGGGCTAAAAGCCGAGAATCTTCAGAAAACATGTTGATATCAGCATAGTTACCAAGTCCGGAAATTCGGATCTATTCGGGAGGGCAAATTTTTATATATGAGCATAATTTTATAAATATACAAAATTGACAAATAAAATGAAAAATATTAATAACGTAATATAATTTGTTAATATATTTAATATTATATAATATATAAGGTTACTGGTGTCTTTTTTCTTTTGCAGAAAGCTTTAAAAAATAAAATAATGAAAGTAAAAACTAAAATAAAAATCAGGGCCAACACGGACAGAACTTATATTGCCCTCCAAATAATCCAGATCCATCTGGATTTGGTAACGTTGGATATCAGAATTAATAGAAAACTAAAATTTCAGGGAAGGACGTATTAATGTGCTTATATTTGTTTCAATATGGATTACTGTTCTTCTATCTTTATTGCAAATGTTTTCCATGGAACGGGTTTTTCTTATAGTTTATTGTATCTAAATTTCACCATTCAATGAGTATTTATGTGCTCAAAATGAGACATGAAAATAAAACTTGGAAATCCACATAGAATTGGGTTTGTCATGTTTTTATCAGAGCATTTTTTCTTCCAATTTGAAAGAGTATCCTGTAATTAGTAGAAAGTTCTAGATCATGAACAATTTAGTGCTAAGAGTGGGTGAACATGCTATTTTCAGGTGTGTGGGGGCAATGGAATGCGACGCATTTAATCAATATCACTTTGTAGAAACGCCCAGTAGTGGTACTGGCTCTGATGCTGCTGATAGTTATGGTTTGACTGAGAAGAATCCGGGTTCTGGCTGTTTAGCAGGGCGGAAGCATTTGTCAGCCAAAACTGCTCACTGTTCATGGTGGCCCGCAGAGGTAAATGCTTTATTTTATCATGTTTTCTCTGTACAGCCTATCAACTTGCGAGGCCTTAACTTTATGGAGGTAAGTGCTTTATCTTGAAAAAAAATTAATTTGATTACATTTGCATTATCTTCAATTGTTGTTCAGAGCTTTGGGGAGAAAAACTGTACTCTGAGAATGGACTTTCATGATGCTCTGGAAGAGGTAATTCCATTCTGTTCTCTTTCTTGTTGATAAATTTTCTTTTTCTTACTAATTATCATTTTGGTGAGATGCTTGGGTATGTCCATATAGGTAGGAAGATTTATATGATGCATGCTGCTAATCTGGTTATACAGTTAGATGAATAAAAACAGTAGACACTTGGCCATGTTTTGATGAATTATTTTTTCCAATTTTTTGCTTCTGTATTCTAAAACTACAGTATTCTCACAAGATACTGGATCAGTGTCTTCATCTATTCTTATCTTTGTACTTTGCAGACTTCAATTAAAAGGTGCTTCAATCATCACAAGATTTACGATGGAAGATATCAAAGTCCTATCCTATCTCAACATAATCCATCTTCTGGTGGGTATTTTTATCATTGCCTTGTTCTTTTGATTTTGATTGCCCGTCGTATGGCCATTTTCTCTTTCGTTCTCTTCATGATAGGTAGAAAGAAAATGTATTATAAAGGATGAAGATGAATTGCATTGCTGACGAAGTACACTTAAATGCATTTTCTTGATTTTGTTTTTTTCAGATGGGGTCTTATATGGCTAATAAGCTGATATCATTGGTTAACACTGATCTATAAATTTACAAATTGTTTTAATATTTTTTTTGAAAAACCCATCATATTGTATTAAAACCCATTTAAAAAAATATGCATCTTATATTAAACCTTGAATTGATTAAAGCAGAACTGGATAAAACAAGTAATAGCCCATCTGCTGTAGAGAGGCCCCTAACATATTAGCTTCCAATCCAACATCCAGTACATTAATCTTTCCCAAACACATTTATTTGGCTACAATTTAGGCAGCTAAGTCAAAATGGCAAACTCTCCCATATGTTGGTCACAAGGATTACTGTTATGAAGCCTGAGGGAGGCACCTTTACATTAAGCATCAGTATTCTATATAGTTGTGCAGGAATAAATCAGTTATGTAGAAATAAATCATTTATGCAGGAATATGTGAGTTATGTAGGAAAACATCAGCTATAGATAAATATGGCAGTTATGTCCTATTAATCCTTAGGGTGAGGTTTCAAATGTGACTATTAGGAAACCTATCTGGGAAATCACTGATGCCTTCCATTTAACAATCACTAGCAACATTTTATTGTGAATTAGGCTCTCTAGCTCATGGCTCTAACCAACTCTGCATCTTACCTATTAATAATACCACATAGAGACATTGATCGTAAGCTCTTTCGAGATGATCAGAATTCTGTTGGTCCTAGTCTCACTGTTGGTTATGGAATGCCTGCACTCCCATGTCACAAAAACTCTAGCGATTGGAGCTCAACTAGTCATGCACAAATCTCCAAAATATTAACATTACCTCATACTCCGTAATTAGTAGGAAGGAATTCCAACAAAGACTTATGTATTCTTTGCAGGCCTTGCATCCTAAGGTTTTATTTATGTTTTGGCACCATTTGGATGAATCTTGTCATTGATCAAGTTAAGAAAGCAAAAGAAATCATTTGCTCTTATTCGAACTTTCTTTTTCAAGTTGCTATATCCCAATTTTGTAAAGATGTAGTAGATGGTATTGCCACTTATGGCATGGGTTTGAAAGCCTTTAATTTTGAGGCTCTTAGATGAGGATTTTAACACAGTTCATATAAGATGCACACACAAAACTTGCCAAAGACTATGCATCTTGGGCAAAGCTGCGAGATGTGCAATGGTGTTTATGAATGAAGTGATGTACAATTTGAAATTTTCTTGTGTCTTGTTCCTTGAGTACCATCTTTCTCAGATCTGTTGATGGATTGAAAAAAGTAAAACATGCCAAAATGCTTTATGACCTGTTGAAGTTGATCGTGTTGGAGGTTGTGTTGCAATGTGTTTTTTAGAATGTTACTGATGGGGCTTCAAACTCTAGAGTTGTTGGAATTTCTATGACCAAAATCTCCACTATTTTTTGGATCCTTTGGGAAGCGTGTGGTATAGAGCCAGATAGACCTCATTCTTGAGGGCGACAAAGCTCTTGAGTCAAATTAGTTGTGACAAGGAAACTCCATTACCAAATACGTTCATAATCATGCATACATTATTAACTTGACGAGGAGATACACTGACAACAAGGTGCTTGGTCATCCTTTTTTCACCTGCTTTACTACACATTTTATCCCTCTGTGTTCGCATTTTGGAACAAAGATCAATTTTTGAAAATGCTTTGGAAGAGGTCAGAATATTAGAAGGGTTTTAGTGCAGGATTTATGTTATTTTATTTATTTATATATATATGATGGATGAGAGAAGATAGTTGTATCGGAGATGATGAGACATGTGATGTGTATGAGAGAATATGATAGTTTATATGCATATTTAGGAAGAATATATGGAGGGTGGGACCAGAATCAGCATGGAAATTAGTGCAACAATGAGTGTTAACTAGAAGTGGTTGGAAGTAGTTCAATAAGATATAAATGCCATGTAAACTAATATGTGTGTGTTCCCTCATAAGAAATAGAGCGTGGATTTAATTGTTGGCAATATAGTCCTCCCCATGCGGTGCTTATTGCACCCGAGTGTTGTAGACCAGCTCTATGAATCAATGAACATGCCATTCAATGAACTTATAGTTTGTTTTTATTTATGGAATGTTTCTTGGAGTCATGTAAATGTATACTGTTATTGGTTGTTTATTATTTATGTTTGCCTATGCCAACATTCAACAACTAGGAAAAATGGTTTGGGTTTTTAAAAGTGTAGTATTGTGGGGCACTTCCCATCTGGTCTGGGTGGCAGCAACGGTGTGTGGAGGATGCCCAAATTTGTCTAGTGGAATATTTATTTCTACTCCGTTTGGGACAATCAGTGTCCCAAAACGAGGACCTATCTATTCACTGTTCAAGTGTAGGTCGAAGAAAGAAAGATAATTTATTATTGAGCATGATGAAAGATTGATGACCTATTGATGTGGTGGGATTCTCACAAATTGTCTTTATTGTATGTAACCATGAAGCAAACATCCTCTCTTACCTCTGCAAATATCCACTTATTTGGCACTTTGACTTGTCTTCTTGATTTCATGCACAAAATAATATTTGTTTTTACCCTGATTTATTATCTACCTTTGTCTACTCATGGACTCTGTTTTTATCTGCAATTGTCCTGCATACATCTTATATCCACTTTGTCATCTCATTTGTTAACACTGCCTTCTTTGTTATCCCTTACACTTGCCTTGGCATGATCCTACACCTTGTTTGAAACAAGATATAGATTTCTTTTCTCCTTGTGAAATATCAGGATTTCAATATTACATTCAGTGGAGTCCTTCCACAGTTCTCTTCTATCAGTCACTATCTACTTGCTATAACACTCCTCAAATCAGGAACTACAATAGTTTTGCATACCCTCCTTGTTATCATCACATCCAGGGTTCGAACCTCCCGAAGCAGCCTTTTCGCCTAACAGCATTAACGTTGTTGCCATATCAAGTTCTGTTCTTTTCTTCCTTTAACTCAGCCCAAGAGCTACACCGCCCCCATTCTTTTTATCTCAGCTGTTTCAACTCAATCGGAACCGCATTCCATTTCAATCAAGGATTTCAACGGACTCAGAAAACCACTCTGCGCTTTCAACAGACTACAAATATGCATTTATCTCCATGTCTGGACAGGACATATATATAATGTATATGTACTGTAGTCGTGTTTCTTTGTGGGTGCCGCCTCACCATTCTTTACCTCGACTTCTTATTCAAACATAGTTTTGCGCTAACCACAATTACTCAAGCAATTAATAGATTTAGCTTCTTTCGATAAAATAACTAAATCACAACAGATACTCCTGCACAATATTCATACACTTTATTTGATTTCACATATCTCTATTGCATGTTTTCTGAACTTATAACTTTGCAGCGAGTTCTACTCGCTGTCTGCAGTGACAAGAAATAAATGCTTGATCTTAATCCTTCGAAACTAATCGTTAAACTCTTGCATGGGATTGATATCCCACTACACTCGCCTCTTTGAGTCACGGATCACCCATTAAGATGGATTTGTTAGACTATTGCTAAGTTCGGTCTATTATTGACTGTGTATTATTGACTGTGCATGCATTTTTTTATAGGCCCATATAATTCTTAATGTAAAGCAATAATGAACGAATCATAGGAAAAACTCAAGTTCAAAATCTTACAATTTCCTAATTCCACTCCTTCTCAGACTTGTTCCCTTCTTACACCTCAGATTACGTCCCCTCTCTTCTGTATCGGATTTTTTTTATCACAGGCTTCTGCAATTCTATTCATAGTTGTGTAAATGAGGCATCAAGACATATAATAATCTCATAACCAGAAAGAAATACCTAACCACATTAATCAAGAACAACAACTTTCTTTTCATCAATAGAAATCCTCCTCTTTATTGATCTGAAAACAACTGTAATAATGTCTTGAATATCATTAAACCACACCTGAAAATGTCTTTTCTACTCGAATACCTTACTCTATGACAATAATAAATACATACATTATTCCAATCTTCCATATTAGAAAAGGTCTAATTTTGAGTCCTGGAATCTCTCACTCCTTCAACAACTCTAACCACTCCTAAAAAGCAGCTCTAACTCGCTATCTAAATGCTATATTCAACTTCTACGTTGATATCCAATCTTGACCAACTCAATATGAGGCTATAAAGCCTATATCCAATCTTGACCAACTCAATATGAGGCTATAAAGGCTATTTACTCTCAAAATGACTCTTTTTAACTATTCAACTTAACTTTTTGACTCTTTACCACACTTATCCATCTTTTAACCACATTTCAAGGTGGTTTTACAATATGAATGAATATAAATATACTTAATGAACCTTCAAGTCCAACTTGACTCTTTGACACCCTTGGGATTCATGCTTGATCCTATGCATCACCTATTGAAGCAAAATGTTCAAAAAACAGAGTCAGCATTTTTATGTCAGGGGAGAGAAAACAGTCTTTATCATCAAAACCAGTTTGGTTGTGATCGCTTTCAACATTTATTTATCTAATAACAATAATACAATGCTCTCTGTCTGAATTTAACATGCTTAATGACTGGATGGTGATGGGAAGTTTCAAAGACTATGGGACTTGAAGATTCTTTGGTTCTAAGGACAATTTAAAGCAACAACTTAGGTCAAAGATGAAATGATGTTTGGATAGCTACGCAAGGATCCAATTGAATAATGTGAGTGCAAGATGATGACTGGCATGGAGAAGATGTCTTCAGTTAATCACAAGAGTGATCTGATTTTGCATGACTGATAATGATTGCCATCCATACCTTTCCTTGTCAGTGCGGTGAAGCAGTCCAGATCTCTTCCAATTTGCATATTTGGGTTCAAGAATGACACTTGTCAACATGATGAGGAGCTGAATATTACTACAATTAGGGATGAAGCCATGTAATTTAGAAGTTGATGTGTCCAAATATTGACGCCCCAGGGAAGTATGCCACAAATATTAGCAATGATGTAATTCAAAGTTCTAAGAGTGACTGCTGCCAATCCAGATTGGCCTGATGCATTCACTGCTGAGTGGGACAATGAATTGATTTTAAAAAAAATGGTGTAAATGATTTTTGTTGAAGGATTGATGGTGTGTTGGTGGTGAGATAACAGAGGATGCTTGTTTGCCGAAGAACCATTTATTTGGCAAATATTCAATGGTTTCCATTGGCATTCATGTTCCATGGAGTTCTTGGACGAGATCAATGGTTTTTATCTTGGCTATGCAATGATTGAATGGAACTATATTCATGTTTTGGCTTAATTTAATGAAGTGGGTGATGACAAACAATGGAGGGGGCAAAGGAATTGTATTAATGTTTTTAGGTCAGTGTTTGAGTAATTGCCACAATTTGACAACAGATCATTTTCTTTGGCATGGAAAATATTGACAACCACGAACAATTTGGTTGTGAAAGTTTAACTAGGTTGGAGAATGAGATATGGGTGGTGGAGTTTCATTTTGACGTTATGGTGACCAACTACCAACACAATAATAAAATGAGATGCTAGATCGTGAAGTTTCGATAAATGTAGGGGAAGGCCTTGAGGAAGGAGCTTTGGTTGTGTGAAGATGAAGAGTCATCCCCCATTAGAGCACCATTAGGGTTCTTCCCTAGCATGCTTGTTATTGTACAAGTCTTAGCCCCAAGTAGAAATCCTTAGGCAAGCTTGAAATCCACTTTCATGGTGATTAGTGGGCTCACAACATAAACTAAATAATGATTTCATCAATGGAAACGGGCCTGGTACAGTTGAACATGGAAAGCAATGTGAAAGGGAGTGTAATTTCAAGGGGAAAGGTAGGTATGCAAACAAAAGGCCTGTCCAAAGCACCCCCATCCTAACCTGTTTGAGGCAATGCAAACCATTGAAGACTACAGCTATTTAAAGATGGTTTCAATGAACGAAAAAATGGAAGATGGGGAAAGGCAGGTTCCAAATGCCAAATATTTGTAGAGACTATCAATAATGAGGAAAATAACAAAGCAAACACCACCTTCGAGTTCGTGGAGGAGAGCTTCCAAGGGGGTGAGAAAGGCATGTAACAGGCTGAATCAAGTAGGGCTTTGCTCCTTTTATCCCCAAATGCTGAAACGGTATAGAAAATTTAGAAAGAAGAGACTGCTCTTAAGAAAAATTCTATCTTTTTTGTGCCTAGGGAAAACTACATCTAGGATTTGTTTTGAAACATGGCTGAAATCAACTGTGTTTAATAATGAGGTGATAAATATTGTGTATAGGATGATTAAAATGAGCCTTTTCTTGATTAGTTTTAAGAAATTGAATATGTCAATGATTGAGATTTTAATTCGAATCCGGTGGACAACACACTAATTTGCAGAAATTTAATGTCTTATAATAGTAATGAACCAAATCAAGGAAATGGATGCAACAAATAACAATATACTGCAATGTAAATGAAGCTTTATTGAAGCCAAGAGTAGTATACAAGAAGGGCAGCAATCTTTGGAAAGAGATGTGAAGCTACAATAGGAAACAATCGCCGAGAAGAGATGTGAAGTTAAAATATTCTGATTCTTACATTCAGATAACAATTCTTTTATATCTATTTTTTGCAAGAAATGAACGGGCTAAAATAGAAAATGCAGCAATTTGACTTGAAAATTGAAAGGTCAGGTGACAAGTATTTGCCCACAAAGTTGAGAGGTTTTGTCATGACCTGAAACTCATAAAAATACAAAAATAAAATTTTACTATTTTTAGGTATTTTTATACATTTTTGTATTTTGTGTTTTTGAGGCCCTTCGTAGTGTTTTTTGGACCCTAAAGTTTAGTTGTATGCCCTAAATAGTTGGCATAGGCAAGCATTTAGGGCATCCAAGCTAGTTCGCTTGATTACCTTTCCATCATATCTCATGGTTTCAAATTCTGATCAACGGACTAGGAGATATGACCTCGTCAAGGTGATGTACAAATGATATATTAGTTTTTTGGTATTTTGCCCAAAAGATTGTCCGTCACTGCCATGTGGATCGTTTGCCCTTCATTGAGAAACAATGGGCCCCATCCCTCCTAGTCTCGATTTCTAATGAACATAGGAAACTTTGAATGCAAAAGCAGTTGCCTTCCACTTGAGTGGGGTGGCCCACCCAAAACTCATTATTACTGATTCTGCAGATTTCAGAGCAGGGTGCCATGAACCCAACATGTTCTTGTGAGAAATGTGAAAACTGTCCCGTGTACCCATGGCCAAAATTCTTGGGCTTTGTCTCTACCTTAATGGGGATCTGAATCCCTTGCCCATCGTTGCCAAGGCCTTGACTGGTGTATGCCATCTTCTTCAGCAAATTTGAAGTAATCCCTATGGTGTGTTTTTCAAAACCACCAAATGAATCTGATGGTTGATCAAAACCCAAAGAACTGAAGGGCTTACCATGTACTTCTTTGTTTCTATTTGAGCATCTCTTATTGCAGTTTTCCTAGTCTTCTACTTCTCACTTTCGATTTGCAAGTCAATCAATATTTTCTCTTTTGCAGCCAATTTTTCATGAAGTTTCTGCATGGTGCGTTGCATCTCTCCTCTGTTTGAAGCAATCCCTGAACAATCGGTTCTCCAAAGTGGACATAATTCTTATGCATATCCACAATACGCTCCATGACAAGACTGAGGTGGACATATAGATGTCGGTTCTTACCCCTGAGTTGTTGATTTTCCTCCAGGAGCGATTTGTGCTTATTTTTGGGGGACAAAAAGCATCTTTAGATCTTGGTGTTCGTCAAAGAGTACAACTTTCATTGCAGCAATCACAGATATTTTAGCAAGATGGATTACCTCACGAATTTTATAAGACTGCTTTCTCAGAGTGATGATGATAGCACGGGCTTTGGACTGGTAAACACCTTATTCATTCCACATGAAATGTTGGCTGAACAAAACATCACACACTTCATGGGGTGCTGCATTGCAAAGAACTTCATCTCGAAATGGTCTGATTGCATGTGGATGCAGGGATTGTCATATGACATGTATGTCTCTATTCTTATTCACACAACCAGTTTTGTATGGTTGAGGGGCATGTTGTGGGCAATGGCATATCCATTCCACATTAAATATTGGCCGAATAGAGGATCACACAATTCAAGGGGCGCTGCATCGCAATCACAAAGAACTTCATCCCAAAATGATCTGATTGCATACATAAGCAAGCACTATCATCTGTCATGGGTATCTCTACTTTGATTCACTTAAATAATTTTGTATGGTTGAGGGTGAGGTGTCGTTGGCAAATTCAATCATTTGATGACATCTTCCAAAATCACGTTCTTTAGACTTTTGCCAGTTACCCACAGTTGGGGGTGGAAGAGACGTTCTGCATCCTTTAGCTCGATAGGTGACGCTTCCATTGTGGCAACAATAGAGCAGGAATCAGCCATTATGATTTTATTTCCCTTGACTTTTGTAGGTGAGGGTATCAATTTCGATGATGTCAATCATCCTAGATCCAAATTGGCTTGGGAATCTAGTGGCAGGATTTGTAACTCGGTTAGTAATGCTTGAATAGCGTAACATTCTTCATTTGAGTGCCACTTGCTCTTGTGGGTATCAAATTACTTCCCCATGTTCTTCTATGGGCTTTTATCTGAAAAATCCTTCTTCCATTTTGGCTTTGATTGAAGATGTGGGCCCAATTGTTTATTGAGTGGGGAAGTTTCTTTCCTCCACTTCCGTTTGTACTTTTTTTGACTCTTAACTGCGTAGTGGTAGGCCCCCGCCAATGTTTAGATGTCTGCATACACCAAGTCTTCATTGATGTAAAATCATAAACTGCTGCGATATTTGAGAATTTTGAGCCTCTCACTAACATGTGTGCCAACTTTTGTTGACAAGGCATGAAATATGTTGGTATATTTATGCACCATTTTTCTCGACCTGGGTGCAATTGATGCAATTTTTAAAACTGTTATCATAATTCTTCACAGGGTAGTATTCCTCTTTGATGCCCTCAACAAATTGCCCCACGTTTTTTTTGGGGTAACCTTGAGAGATATCTCATCATCTTGGCAAAATGGCAATCTTGCATCAACCCAACTTTGCTGGCGCGTGGTTGCATGGCACGAGAGTTAGAAGCTTTTTGGATTGCGCAAGGAAAGGTGGCCAAGAGTTGTGCAGAAGTTGGAAGAATAAAGGAGTTACTAGTTTTAGAGCACAAGGGCACACACACACACAAGCAAAGGAGAACTAGGTACCAAAGGACAATGCACAAAAGGACTTGCAGATCAGTGCATGAAAGTGCAAAAGAGTTAAGACAAGTTAGCGCGGAGGTTCTAAGGAACTAGATACAATGAACAATGCCCAGGGGAAGCACTTACAACATGGCAGCACAAAGCGATGCTTGGAACATTCGACACAAAACCCAAGGAATCCAAATTGAATAGAATATCCAGCCATGTCGACCTACATTTAGCCATTTGAACTAGTCTGAGCTAGTTGTGTGATTGACACAACTGTACAAAGGACGGAGTTGGCAAAACTTAATGAACGTCGATTTGTTCTGACGGTTGTCAGAAAAAAAGTCTACTCTACACTTAGAGTAGTCCTACAAGTGACAATTGTCCATTCCTTGGTAGATGCGACAATGATGGCTATAAATGGGAGGAGTCAGACCCCTGAAAAGGTTGTCGGAGGTTGGATGGTTGGAGAGATGTACAAGAGTTAGAAGGTCGAAGACCATGTAAAAGGCTGAGATTGGAAGGGAAACTCTATGGAAATTGCAGAGTTAAGAGTGAGGGAGTGAGAGCCAAGGGCTTTGAGAAGGCCTGTAGCCTTAGTGCCGAATGGAGCTATGAATACCCCATGATGTAAGGGAGTTGAGTGCCCCACAATTACGCTGAGAAGCTACTAATATCTTGTAATCCTATCATAATCAATAAAAATGAATTTGGACATCCATTGTGTGATTCTGAGGGTTGTGTGGTCGAAGGTGGCTCTTCACTGGGAACCCTGGCCGCATTTGCATTACATCTTTTCAAAGACAATATGATTCCTACCATTTTTTTAACATGGATTGCAAGGGGGCAAATGTTACCTTTTCATTGGTAGAAAAATTATTTACAGAAAAATATGACTCCAATTGATCGAGCCATTTGTCTACTTTGCCTGCATCAATTTGTAATGTCCCTAAATGGGACAATTTTGCCAAGTTGGGGTTTTCCAACAAACCCTTAGATAAATCTGAAAACAAACTGAGATCTGTCCCAAAACCAACAAACCCTAGCTGGAAAAATTGAATAATTTTCAAGCAAAACACACTTCAAAATAGCCCCAAAAATAGTTGAATAAGAAACTAAAATAAGGTACCTTTTTGGCCAGGTGATAATGGCGAGGGGGCTGAAAATTATCCCTACAAATATTCTGATTTTTAAATGATGGTACAGCTGCGTTTTCCTTTTCAATTCAGCCTTAAAACCTCTCCAAGGAAATCGCCACACTTGGGAAAAATTAGAGAATTAAATCTGGAAATCAAACCCTTGATTTTACCCTTACATAAGCCTTCCAAACCTTCCCAAGCAAGTTGCCCAGGTTGCAAAAATATTATAATATTTTTTTGAATATTTCTAAGATATGGAATGGCTCTCAAACCCTGCAAATGATCCACAAATAATTCACTAAGCTGGAGTAAAATACCAAAATTACCTCTTAACCCTAGAAGAGGGTTTCAAAGCCAATTAGCCCTCTTGAGAGGGGTTGCCACTCTTCCAAAACAAGTCGCCACCCTAGGGATGGCTTTCTAGACCAACCAAAGCTCTCCAATCAAGTTTGCCCACTCTTTTTCCTGCACAAATGCAAATACAAAGCCTCCAAAAGTGCTCGCCAATCTTCCGACAAGGTGGTGTTCCAAAACACCGTTGTAGGTTTAATTGCATGCAACCGTACAAATCTGAAACACAATTACAACTCTTGAATAGAGCTGCCCTTAAGGAAGGAATGGAGGTTTTCATCCCCAAACCTTTGTCATGCTTGAAGGTTTTCGTCTTTAAGTTGTGGCGAACAAGCTTGACATACCTGATTAACATCTCAATATCCAAATTAGCATAACCTTCAAATGAAATACAAATCCCCTTTATATATCCACCTTTTAGTTATGAAGGAAGAGTTAGTGGATTATAAGGATAATTTGTTTTTAAAATCACTTAAGGGCTAAATAAGCCCATGACTCTAAAAAAGTCCCAACTTAAGTGAAAAACAAATTAGACTATTATTACTTTATTTTAAGTATTTAGAAATACTTTTTATTTTAGTAATAATATTATTTTAATTTCAAAATGGGGACATTACACAATTTTGCCTTCAAAAAGAGGAATATTAAAACTCACTTGTGAGTGTCAGGCACCTGAAAGACGTACTTGATGATGAGGTATGCACTTTAGCTATGATTTGTGAAATAGTATTGGAGAATTGTGACATCATCTCTCACCTTTACCTTTCAAGGGCTTCATTAAACAATGATTGGAAAGGGTCTCTTGTTCCCTCTTTTGCCATCTAAGATTGTGTGGAGTGACAAGGAAGATAATCTAAAGGGTCATGTGTCTCAAGACCATGCTTCCTATACTCTGATCTTGTTTGATAAGACATACAAGAATGAAACGAACTTCCCGGATACCATCGATCTGAATTTTATTTCGAATATGGTGGACAACACACTAATTTGTAGAAAACCAATATTTTATAAGATTAATGAACCAAATCAATGAAATGGATGCAACAAATAGCAATATACTGCAATGTAAATGAAGCTTTATTGAAGCCAAGAAAACATACAAATAGGGTAGCATCTCTGAGAAGAGATTGGAAGCTACAATAGGCAACAATCTCTGAGAAAAGATGTGAAGCTACGATAGTCTGATTTTTACATTCAAATGCCAACTCCTTTATATTTATTTTTAGTAGGAAGTGAATAATCTATATAAATAGAGAATGAAGCAATTTGATTTGGAATCCGAAAGGTCATGTGACAAGTGCTTACCCAAGAAGTTGAGAGGTTTGTCATCACTTGAAACCATAAAAATACAAAATTTTAATTATTAATTTTAGATATTTTTATAGATTTTTGTATTTTGTGTTTTTGAGGCTCATCGGAGCATTTTTTGGACCATAAACTTTTGTCGGTGCACTAAATAGTTTTTGTAGGCATGTATTTAGCTATGTTTGGAAACAGAAACGTTTCCGAAATATGGAATTCTGGATTTTCAAAAACCCTTGATTTGGAAACATCATGGAAACTTCCATACAATATATATATATATATATATATTTATATATATTTACACAATGCATAATACTCATTTTTAGTGTATAAATGATAAAACACTTAAAAATATATACTTAAAAAAATATATACCATTAATTCATTCATTATTTCAAAGACAAGATGTACATTCAAATCTAGAATAAATCATTGAGATTGTCCCCAAAATCATGAATCTCCCACTTTTTCATCTTTATCAATTACTAACTATAAAGCATTTAGTTTCCAGGGGCTTGCCAGTGCATCGAATCTTCTCGAGTGCACCCCTTAAAGGGTGCACTAGGAACAGTTTGGGATCGGCTCATGGAACTTTGGGAGAGATGTTCTCATACTATTCTATCATACCTACATCCCTTCATGCAGCCTTCATACATCCAATGATGTCTCCTTGAAATCATGAAACCTTGAAATACAGCTATGTTTGAAATCCTGAAACCCTGAAATCTGAGTTAGTCTGAAATATGATAGTATCCTCCAATACCTAGAATTTGCATTATAACTTGTAGAGGTCCAAAACCACTCTCAAACATCCTAAAAGCATAAGAAACTAGATGCCCCTATCTAAATGTAAACTTATATATATACTGTTTGTTTTGGGCTCCTTTGGTCCTCGACGAGTATGTATACTATGGTTTTACTCCTTTTTTGGCTTCAGTTTTTTTTGGTCCGAAAATGCAAAGAAACTTCCCGGAAACCCCCGTACACATGACGGAAATGTCCGGGACATTTCCAGCACATGTCTGGACATTTCCAGAGCGTTTCCCTACCGGAAACATTTCCAGGCCTGGTACGAGGGGGGAGGGGCATTTCAGTGCAACATAGGGATTTAGGGCATCTAAGTTATTTCGATTGATGAGCTTTCCAATGCATATTATGGTTTCAAATTCCGATCCATGGGCTAGGTGATATCAGTATAATGCCCAAAAGTCTGGAACTGCCACTCGAATCAGACAAGAATGATTCTTGAGAGAGGATTATGATATTTTTGGCCAATCTTTGTTCAAAGACATGCCCTTGAAAGCAGATACAAAAATTGATAAAATAAATGTGATAGGGCAACCAGATGGATAGAAATTACTAATGTACCGTTACAATTGTGGAATTTGATGCTTGATTTATCGATAGTGATTGGGATGTTCTTCAAATAATTTCTACAAACGCTCCCCTTGCTCATATGAATGCCCTAGTTTTGATTTCCTTGCATGTGTAAGATCATTTACTTGACGCGCTTAAAAATAAGGTCAAAGGAAAATATGTTTTGCATGAAATAATAGGGTTAGGGGGGCTTTCTGCATTTGAAATGATCCACTGTCACATGGAGGAGTGATAGGGATGAAAGCCTGCCAATGTGAAAGAGGGACTCAATCCGCTATATGATTGTGAACTATAGCCAAATCAGAACCTCTTCTTAACAATTAAGTGATTGAACTTGTAGAATCAAATGATTTGTGTGCAATAAATGATAGATTACACTCAGTTAAAGCTATGATTGCAGCTAGTAATATGATTGAAGATTTATTCCTTATCCAAATTGAAATGTGAGAAACAGATTTAAGAATGAAACCAATATCTATGAAATGAGATCTAATTTCAGCTCCCAGATGCTTTTAGTGCTTGTTGGTGGGTGTCGTTAGTATTTGGAACCCATGGAGTTCTCTATGAATCCCAAACCTATCTGTAGGATGCAAAACAAGAGAGCAAGAAGGGAAGAATGAGTAACAAGAACGCTAAGAAGCATAACTCAAGGAAAATGACAAATCCATACACTGCAGTATTGATTCCATGATTTCCTGTACATAAACTAAAGCTCAGAGACCAAAGTAAAAGCAAAAGAATGCTCAAATCCAAATGAAATGTTCATCAAATGGCCAAAGAGGATGAACAAGGAAGATAGAGTGGGTATAAATAGCCCTGCAAATCAATTGAAAACAACCTACATACAATTGCAAATGGGTACAACAATCCTCAAAACAATACGAACAATTTAGCAACTGAAACCTAGATGATCTGTCCTACCTGCCAGATGGTTGTGTTGTGATTCCTAGAAGAACCACCAACTGCCAGGAGGCTGAATAGTGACAGCCAGAAGACCTAGAAAGCTTGAAAAAGGGTGCAAAATGACTAGAAAAGACTATAACCGCTAGATGGCTGTAGTTGGACCACCAGACCTGATATGGTGGTCAGGTGTAACCACCAGATGGCTGAAAAGTGACAGCCAGACCTGATTTGGCAGTCAGGTGTAACCACCAAATCAGCTTTGGCAATCAGCTACAACTGCCAGTAGGGCCTGCAGGCATGGGAAATGAGTTTCGAGGCCTCCAGAGGGATTTTTAGGTCACCTAATGTGTAGAAAGTGTCAAACAGAGGGATCGGAGTCAGTGGGAGGGTGAAGGAGTTTGTTACTGTGCAAGAGTGATTTGTATGGGCCTGGGTTTCATTTTGGATGGTCGGAAAAGGGTCAGATGGCGTGTGTATGCCCAAACAAACACAAAAATGATCAAAATCGATAAACACAATAAGACATTTAAAAGAGTATAAATTGACCCGAAACAAAAAGCAATATAAAAAGCATGTGAACATGTACCATCTAGGATGGGGTTTGAGTAAAAAATGACTTTCAGATGCAAAAATGTGACAAAAACTGACTAGTGTTGAAAAGGGGTAAAAAAATGACTTAAATAAAAGGGGAAAGTGTACAAACATAACTAATAGGTAAAACATGCCTTCTAGCAAGTTTTCAAGGAAAACTGATGCTGTTTGAGCAGAAAAAGACACAAAGGTGAAAATAATGACAAATAGGCTAAAAGGGGTAGAGCAAAGCAAAAGTCACAAAACACGACAGAGAGAAAAGAAGTGCAAAGAAAGAGGGTGAGAGAAGTTCCGAGGATTAGAGTAGATAATGCATTGGAACACGAGGCATCATCATCAGATGTGGGCAACACATGGCATCCGAAAGGTCGTATTTTGGAGTGCATACAGTCTACACCACTTGAACAACATGAGAACAAAATGAACAAGGCTAGGTGCAAGTCCCTAGCAATTCTGGTGGAATATATAGCCATCAAATTTGGCATGCATGCCAAAGGATTTTATGCCATGCGATGTAGCCTGTCAAGTTGTGTTTCTTTAAGATTCCTAAAACAAAAAAATAACCTTTTGAAGTTCGTCTAATTTTGTGTTTAGTGTACATTTAACTATTTAATGTTTAATTGTACATGATTCTATGTCTACGTTCAATGCCTATGGACTTGATTTGTCTTGGAATGGAAAATCCTATTTTTTCTGGAATTTATCCATTCTTCAAGTTGTCGGTTTATTATTGTATCAATGCAAGTCTCTCTCTTTAATTTGCCAAGTCAGCCCTGAGTCAAAATTCAACTTCCGAAAAGAAACCGTTTCCTACCTTGCTAGCATGTAGTACAAAATTTTATGCAAACATTACAAGACAAGATTATGACCATCGCCAAACCTACCACGGACACTTTCATAATAGGCAATGCATCTGATGTTCATTGTCATCGTTCCACTGAGAGTTGGGCTCATTCCTTTCCAATTCAAAAATAATATGGATTAGGAACCAACATTCCCTTCGAGGAGAAACTAATGGAGATAGATTATCAGATATCAATTTTGGACACCCCTGTTTTCTACATGGGAATAAATAGACCTATAGATTGGGGAGCTAATAACAACATTTTTAGAACATGCCTAGGGCTTCATGATGACAGTGGATGATAAATTCCCCCATGCATGTCAAGTTAGACATATAATGACCAACTACATATACGAATGCAAATAATGCGTTAGAAGTGGATAGAATAATGCCTCCAAAAACGTCTTACTCTACAGGACATGGTCTTCAAGAACAATGTAGATTTTTCTACATGGTACAAGTTTTGACCCAATTTAAAGTGAGGAATATTACAAAAAATGAATAAGTGCGTTTTATTAGTCCACACCATCCATAGAAAGAACTTGGAGGAATTCATTGCAGAAGTCAAAATTATATGCTGAAATAGTGCACACTTGTTTTGGAGAGGGTAACTAATGAACATTTGTAGATATGCACCCTGAATCAGGGATATTTATGTTTTGTGTTTTTCTCATCAAATCTAATTTAATTCAGTCTGCAAGTCTTTCTTTTGGGCACAAAACTATACAGACTGTCTCTCCCATGCGGTTCAACCCATAGGTTCCAGACTTCAAGTTCAGTAGCTCAAGATATCGGACAGCTTAATAAGGTGCTGGGTTTGTATAGATTATGCAAACCTGGGCATATCATATATTGCTCGGAAGCTCTTGGATTTCCAAGTTTCCATCGACAGTTTCTATATTATGGCAGTGTCTCTAAATTTATAATGAACCAAGCATCCAGCAATACAAATATGCCGGAATATGATATAAATGTGTTATACAAGAGATATATGGCATGAAGCAATGTACTGATATATTTAACAACTCCAAAAAGAATAACCCACGAGGTATGGTTGTGTTGTATAATGCTCCTTAAGGAATAACTCCACGATATCCCAATATGAAAGTTGAACCAACTATACTAACTCTATCCCTCTATCTCAATATGCCCGATTCATAATTGGTGATTATGAAATGACGTGAGCCTCCAATATATAACCTCTATTTTAATAACATTTTTGGCCTGGGAAATTCTGTTATGCGTTATTGTTTTTGAACTTCTCTGCCAGTCTTCTTATTCTACTACTGATGCATTTTGGTCTTTGTTGGCCTTATATTGTGAGCACTTCCAACATTATACTAGCTAATTTTTTTAGGGCTATTTGATTCTGTCTCTGCTGTGAAAATTCTGTTATATTAAAAATTTAAGCCTAAAATTTAAGAACTGCCTTCTGTTTATGATTAAATATTTTAGTTTCTCACTTTTTAATTCTACCTGTTAATTTTATGACTCCCATTCTTTATTTCGCTCATCAAAGACTAATTATATTGTTGAGCAATTTTCATTCTTTGTTTCCTTTTGAAATCAAAATTAAATTTTGAATTTTCTGGTTCCTATTTAATTGATCATGGAAACAATGTTTTTATTTAACTATCCATGCACTTGTTTATAATTCATTATATTGTATTAAGACTTTGCATTTGTCTTAAACGTCATTTTCATTAGAAAGAGAACTCTTAGATGGAGCTGAAGCAGTTACTATCCTTATACGGTTATGATGGTTTTCTTTCATAAATTCTTATTTGTATTGAATGCTACATTGTGGTTTATGGAGACAACTAATCATACTTTCAGGGTATTTACAACATAGAATAATAAATAGAAGGATTGTGTTATCCTTTTTCTCATTGCTAACTCAAGACTCAAGAGATAGACCTATGAACATTATTCCCATTTGTTACACATCCAAACTACAGTGCTTTGTGATTGAAGAACGTTGTCTGCGAAGTCTAGCTCATAACCATACACTAAGAAGATTTCAAAATGAGGAGGAAAAGATTCTAATAGCCAAGTATTGTTTAGACTGAATTAGATGATATATCAACATAATTTCTACTGATTATGACTGCTTCAAATACAAAGGTTATGAAAGTGAAGGCAGACACGAGATTGTGTCATGTGCTTAACTCTTAGGATGTGTAGTTTTGATTCTAATCCAATTTATGATAAGCTGTCAAAACCAAAACTTTTAAAATTCTTTGAAGTTGTAGATAAGGTTTTCTTTTCTTTAGTCTAGATCATAGTGGTTAGGAATGTGTTGGAGATTCTGCTGATGCCAATCATTTCTAAACAACTAGTTTTTTTTTGATTGAAAACTGCACTTTTATTAATGAAACATAATAGCACATTGCTAATTGTACAAAATAACGGGTGGAGAGAATCACACCCTAGAATGCGAGTCACATCAAGCTAGAGAAAGCCTTGAAAGAGGATACAAATTACATCGCCAAAATAGTGCCAAAATTAAGGTTGTGTAATAGTTCTAACCATAATAAAAGTGCAGTTCAATTAAAAAGGGTGATAAAACCTAGGAGCCCTACACCAAGGACCACCAACCACAAAGAACAAGGCAACTAGGTAGTAGCGGCGAACATGGTGGTTGGAGGAGGTGAAGAAGGGGTCTATCAGGGTTTCACCCCCAATCACTGGCGTTTGGGGGGTCCACTGTGTCAGGGACGGGCTCCCACCCATTTTTCTGCTGTCCTTCTGTTGTCAACGTTCTGAGAAAGAAAAATGGCAAGAGCCAAGCGTGGAAACTTATCTTGGGAAGGAGCACCCCAATTGCCACCCCCACTGCTTCCAAGATGGTCAAACACACCACTCCCATTGGGTGGTGAAAGCTGATGGGAACAGGGAGAGGAGCTCCGTCTACTCCTAAAGTGGCGACGACAAAAACCTTGGCCTTGACCTTGAGAAAGAGAATGACAGTGGGGAGGACCTAGAGGCCCCCGACTAACAACACACGAAGCAATCCCCCATTGGTCCAAAAGAGTCTGGAGGTGCTCCACCTCAAGCGGACCTTCTTTGCCTAGACTTGGATCGGAAGCAAAACATTGGAAAATAACGATAACTTTATTGGTCATTAAAAAATCTCTTTCCATAGCTTCATTATTAAAAATAACATGATTTCTATTTTTCCATATATGAAAAAGAATATCATCACGAAAGATCTGCCAAAAAGTGTTGTATCTTGTAGGTAACATATCCGAGTCCCCAAGAAGAACTATTTTCCAAGTCAAGAATTCTTAGAGAAAAGGTTGAAAAAGGGTATGAATCCATTTTCAGGCAGACTGAGCGTGGAGGCAAAATCAGAAAAGTTTTTTAAAGGTTTCAGCTTGATGACAAGTAGGGAAAGTGGGATTTGAAGCCCCCATGTGCTTGAGCTGATCTCCAAGTGGTAGGCCCCAAGAGAAAATACTCTAAAGAAAATGATTTTTTTTGGGCTCAATATGGGCTTTCAAAAAGATTGGCAAACCTTCGAGCTCAGATAGCATCTAGGGATTTCCAACAATGGTTGAGGGTTAACTCTAAATATGTTGAGGGGCAAGAAGAGGATACCTAATTTGGGGTTTGTATTAGAAGAAAGGAGCAGCAATAGACCAATGCTGGTCTTTCCACCATGGGGTTCTAGAAGATACACAAATATTGTGAAGTCAAACATCATGTATGAAGTTCTGAATTTCAAAAATAGACTCTGTGTTCTTATTCTTATGTTGGTATTTAATTTTAAGTATATCCCACAATAGCCATCCGTGAGAAACCCTGTAGAAGATGTCACCAATAGTCTTGATTCCCTTTTTAAAAAGCCTAAGACTTAATCTAGGGGACCATGGCAAAGGGACATTATGAATATTAAGAATGAGAGACCACTAGAAAAAATGAGAATTAAGAGAAAGTCCATTTCTGAAACCATCTCCTACCTAGATGAGGTTGGGTTTTGAGCAATTTCCTTATAGTTTTAACCACAAAATACCACCAATTTTGATTGGCATAGGAGAAAGAAGAAGACTTTGCAAATCAAATCCCTTCCACATCTTTCTGCAAAGAGGAGTTCCTTGGGTAATGCAATGCCTCAATAAAACCTTCTAAGCCTCATCTCCTTGTAAGTGTTTGATGATCCACTTGACACTTAGGGCATGTCCTTGAAGCTTGATGTCAATGAGCCCAAGCTCCCCTGCTTCCTTAGGTCTACAACAAATATCCTAGGAGACCTTGTGGAAACCCTTATGGCCTTCTGAATTTGCCTAGAGAAAATCTCTCAATAACTTCTCCAATTCAGCATAGGCAGCTTTGGAAGGAGCCCAACAAGAAGAATAGTAAACATGAGTAGCAACCAACACTTTGGAACAAACTTGGAACTTCGCTGCTAAAGAAAGAGGTTTGGTGATCCAATAGGCAATCTTTTTATCAACCCTTTGAACAACATATGACCAAAGCCCAGATGGAGAAGCCCGAAAAGCAAAGGGAATGACCAAACACTTAAATTGCAGACCTGGAGGAGTCCATTGCTATCGATATCCTTCCAACCAAGAAGGTTTGGGGGAGAGAGACTGTCTGTAGCACTGAGTCTTTTTCCACTGAATAGAGGGAACCAAACACAAGGCAAAAAATGTTAAGGCATTCCATGGCATTCTTGACTGAATCTTCTTCCAAAAGCGTAAGAAAAAAATCATCTACAAAATGCCCATTGATGATTTGTTGATCAAAATGGGGGAGAGAGATGCCTTTCACCAAACTTCTTGAAGATTAATTGGCCAGTAGGTAGCTAAACGCTTTTGTAGCCAGCACATAGAAAGAGGAAGCCAAGGGGCAACCTTGCCTAATAGACCTATACAGTCCAAACTTGTGAGATTGCATCCCATTGATGTTAATACAAGCTCCAACGTTTTGAAACAACATATTAAAATTTTGGATGAACCAAGGGCCAAATCCAAGAGCTTGAAGCATTGCAATGATGAAGGGCATCAATCCTGTCATAAGCTTTCTCAAAAACAGTCTTCACAAACATGGCTTTTTGACCGGAGACTGTGACCCATTCCATACTCTCCTGAACTGCAATAACATTGTATTAAATATACCTGTGTTGGATAAACCACGTTTGCTCACTTATAACAATGAGGGAAAGAAGATGGCTTAGCCTGGGGGCAAGGGCTTTAGCAATGATTTTATAGGAGACATTCAAAAGAGTGATAGGCCTCCAATTAGTAATAAGCTTAGGATCTCCAACCTTTGAAATGAATTTGATATTACCTTGATTGATGAGGGTTCCCAAAGAGTTGGATAAAACAACTTCAGAATAGACATTGTGAAGATCTAGTCCAACAGTGTCCCAAAGGACCTGATAAAATTCATAGGGCAAACCATCAATGCTAGGGGCTTTGTCAGAGGCCACCTACATGAATACTTCCTTGAGATCATTCAGATTAAGAGGTCTATCATAGGGAACTCTTTGTGCTTCAAAAAGCATGCAGGGGACAACTTGAAGGCATTATAGGAGAGCTGCTTCATGAGTTGGGGAAGAGGGTTAGACAGCAAACAGTCCAAGATAATGGTGCACAAAATCTTATAGGATGTCCAGGAGCTTGGTAAATCTAGCATTGGCATTTTTAATGGCTTTAATTCTCTCTGCAACAGAGAAGAGCAAAGAATTCTTTGGTAGCTCTATCTCCCACTCTCAACCAATGCATTCTAGCTCTGAGTTGGGCTCCATTGGCTTTTTAAGCTTCCTCAATTTTGAGCTTGTGGCTTCATTGAGTAGCGTGAGATTGCAAATGAACATTAAATGGCAAATTGTCAAGTTCCTGTGAAATCCTATGGAATTCATGGTATGATGCTTTGTGAGCATGTTTTTTGAAGATATTTGCTTGCTTACCATAGAGTTGAAGAAAGGTGGCATTCCAAGTAATGGCATCGACCCACCAATCAATCCAGCTTGGATCTCTAGTGGGTCTGGAAACTAGATTCCAAATCCATTTGATTTGGCCTAGAGTTCTCTCATGCTTGAGATGAATAGTATTGAGATAGAACTAGGTCTTAGTTGATCTAGTTTGAGGGGAGCTCCATTCAATAAAAGAGTGAATGGGTTGATGGTTTGAACATATCCTCAATCTAGACTACGGATGTCGTTTTTCTTGAACATATCCTCAATCTTTCAAAGGAGAGGGACTATGGGATTGGTTGAGCACCGATTTGTGATCAAACGACACCACATTGTCCTCTGTGTGTGTGAATATCGCCTTGGAATGGCGTTGTGACAATTGGGCAATGACAATTGTAGGTTGCAAGGGCATAATGGTGGCTGTTGCCTGTGGTGTGCAAGAGAGTGGCGATGGTGCTTTGGTGGAAGGCATAACTTGTTTACCATTAGGAGTAGAGGAGCTAGCTCCGAGACCACCTGTGGGTTGATACACAATGGTTTCCGGCCTAGAGGCACCCCAAGAAGCCGAAGCATTCTTATTGGTTACAGTGGTCCATCTGTCACTAGTGGAGTTGGTCGTTTTGTTTTGTGGCACTCCTTTTTCCTATGGAGCTTGTCGAGAAGTACCCATCAAAGGGTATTCTCGAATCGCATGGTCTGAGGATTGGCAATAGAAACAAGTATTCGGAAGATTAATGTAAAGCATACGCTGCGAAACCGGGTATCAGTAATTTGTATGTCAATGGTTTCGTTCAGGTCCTTGGCCAGGTCAATTTCAACGCATATTTGCTTCTGTGGGTGAGCCACACAAATTTTGGGTTGCTCATGGCAAATGAATCGCCCCAAGGGTTTGATGAGCTGTTCAACAAAGCTCCAAAGGGGGATAGGGAGACCTAGGAACTCAATCTAGACTGGGTTTTGAGCTTAGCTTTTTCGGAGACTTTGGAAATCCTTGGTCCAATGAGAAAAATCCACATCAGGGACGATGGTTGACGATAGCCCAACAATGGTCAGCATTAGCAAAGCGAAATAAAAAAAAACCTTTGGTCATGTTTTGCACCTCCTCAAGCTTAACACCATGGGGTTGCCAATGGTTGTGAACCCACTGCTTGAGCAAGCTCTCGGGGGGGATGGGGGCGGAGGCGAGGGCTCGGCCAACAAAATAACCAACAAGAGTAAAAGATTCAAACCAGTTGCAAGCTGTCTCAAATTTAGGCAAATCAAGCACAACATCAGGCCCTCTTCACTGCCATGATTGTTCAGAGCTCCACCAGCGAAACCTGCATCAAACGATGCAAGTGCGAAGGAGGCGGCCATTAATAAAGGGGTTGTTAGAAACGCTGCCCAAGGGGCAGAATGACAGCCCAACTCAGTGCAATAAATGTGAAATAAATCTTAAAAATCTTACCTAGATCTGTTGAAGGTTGCAGTGTGATAGCAGTGCCACAAAGGCATGAAGCCCTAAAACATTCCGTCAGTCCTCTCCTTTACAAATAAATTTTAGGAATCCATTTTCAATGAGCTTGTTACATATTTCTTTGATGTCTAAACAACCATATTTTTTAAAGTTCATATTTGGTTGCAATACCTGATATCTTTCATCGGAGGGATCACTGAATGCTAATTATAACATATGGCATTATCTTTCTTGGTGGAAAGCAATACCTTTGTGCATATTTGTATATTGAATTTCTAGCTTGTGGGATCAATATTTGAGTAATTATTTTTAATCAGCCTGGTGCATGTGCTCTATCAAAATTAAGAAAAAATATCATAGGTCTCCTGAGATTGGCCAGATCTTGCAGTCCAAGTTTGTGCAGTCAAAGCTTATGAGTTCATAGATAAAAACAATTCAACCTTGTTTTCCTGAGATGCATAATTCTGGTCTTTAATCTGATTGCTTATCTGTTTTAGTCTTTTAGAGTATACCAGCATACTCGACTCTCTAAGAGATCTTATTTTATGAATGTTCACTCGTGATTCTTATTTCATGTCTGTCATTGCATTGTTTTTATATATGAATTGCAAAGAACTCCAAGCTCACATTACCATTGTTGTTTGTTTGGTGCTCTTACGAATCAGATGAGGCTGCATGGAAGGCATCGATTTCAAACAGAGCAAAGGGTGATGAAACTGAATATGGCAGGGGTAAAAGAAAGCGCAAACCCAAAGTGCACTTTGATGTAAGCTAAACATTTATTTTGAGTTCATAGACTGTATGTTGAAAACTCATTTTAGCACAGTTAGTTTTCCATTGAAGTTTTGAACTTGATGTCCCTGAATTCTACTTCTGCAGGATGAGGTGTCATTTTCAGTGAAGTCGCTATGGAGGATGCGTCGGTTGAGAATCATGCGCCATCTTGGTCTGGTTGCTCCACTTGGTTCTCCTTTCATTGTTAACCCTCCCGTAAGGACTGCTGCTTGAATACATGGCAGATTGCCCTGTATCTAAGTTAGGCTTGATTAATTTTAGCTTTATGTACCTTTCTCTTGTCAACATGATGGGCAATAGAATAACACAGGACATTGCTCTTTAGTGTTTAGATAGGTGTTTATTGATCTTTATTTGTAGAAATATGTGAACCTTCCATATGGTGACATTGTCTACAATGTAAATTATTTAAAACAGGTTTGAGAGCCTAGAGTGTGCATTGAAATATGAGTTTTATTACGAAGTTCAAGTTTTTTTTTAAATGATGTATCCTGTTGATAAATTCCTCATCCGTGGAATGTTCTTTCTATTTACCATTTCATTTAATCTACAAAATCCTATGGAGTACAGAGTGTTCCACTCCATTTTGGAAATGCAAGTAACATGATGGGGTTTCCGGGAAACAAGGCATTCAAGGAGGCTTCTTGTGAATCGTGTGCATGTATGCATTCATATATGGTACAAATAGGGCCATTTCACATTTTGGAGGCGTGATAAAATGAGGTAAGATGAGATGTTTTTTTGGTACGGTGGAAACTTTCCCCAAGGAGAGACTTGAAAATGGCTTTCGCCCCATAAAAAATGAAAATTATCACAAGATTATGAGATCGTGACGTTTTATTTTGTAGCATTCATTGAACTCGTAGCAATGAAAAGACTATCTGTTTCATTCAATGGATTTTTTAATATAACAAAATTTAAAATATGAATTAATGTATAGAGGAGAAGAAAAGTTGGTTATGACAATATTTTTGAGATTTTTGTTTAGTGCTTATTTTTGTTAGGAATATTGATCCAAAAGTTTGGAGAGGGTAGCGATAAAGTTAGAATTAAAAAGTGTATGGGGGCATGTATTTCTTTAACAAGACGCCCCATTAATAATTGCATCATCAGCATAGTTACCAAGAAATTATAATACATTTTTTGATGATAATATTTATATATAATATAGTTGTACCCTTACTCATTTACTCATGTACTTTGATTCGAATGGCATCTTTGATCATGTACCAATAACTGTACCCCCATGTCAGCTAGTAATTATGATTATAAGTTAAATAAAGTGTCCTACGTGGAGTGGTAATTAGACAAATATGTACTTAGGTGGTTTGAGAGGTTATTCCTTTTGAATGATATTTATAGCCCACCATTTGTATTAGAGAAGTGTCCAACTTCTAAGCTTTCACCATCTTTTTTTTCATAAATTTTTAAATTTTATTATATTTTTATGACCCACATTTTCAATATGTAGTATTATAGCTTGGCTTTGGTCCATGCAAGAGATGAAATAATTAAAGTGTGGTTGAAAGTTGTAAGGATGAAGAAGCCCTACGAAAAAGATGGAAGAAGACGAACATTTCATAATGTGGTAATATTTTTATGATGGCACCAAAGATTGTTGCAAGAGTTAGAAAATATGAAAAGTTTGAAGGAATGAGTGGGGTTCAACAATTGTTAAAATTCAGTTTTAAAAGTTATTTATTTATTTTTTTTGGGGGTGGTTGGGTGGGGCGGGGGGGGCGTAGTGGTGGCAAAACACATCTTAAACCTGAAGGTTATAGGTTCGAACTTGGGGGGGGGGGGCGGGAGTGGTGGCAAAACACATCTTAAACCTGAAGGTTATAGGTTCGAACTTGGGGGCGGGAGTGGTGGCAAAACACATCTTAAACCTGAAGGTTATAGGTTCGAACTTGGGGGGGCGAGAGTGGTGGCAAAACACATCTTAAACTTGAAGGTTATAGGTTCGAACTTCAAATCTCTCATTTCTCCAAATAAAATAAGTGTTTAAAGAATGCAATAGATTATTTGGAAAAGTGTGTAATAAGGAAAAATAATGTTACCATGAATGGAAAAGGTATCTATGAAAATAAGGCATGGCAAAATAATGAAAATATTTAAAATAGGAAAAATAATGCTACCATGAATGGAATAGGTATCTATGAAAATAAGGCATGGCAAAATAATGAAAATATTTAAAATGGGGCAAATAAGGATATTGAATTGTAGTTAAAATGTGTTTTTGTTTTATTTGGATGTTGGTTTTGGTTCAAAATATGGCTTGTAGATAGGATTTTCATTGCTTTTTGGCATATTTGAGCTTGTCGATTTTTGAAGTAGTTAGGGGATGTAGAGTTGCATGGACTTACTTTCTCTCATTTGATAGCGTGTAGGGTGTTTTAGATCAATATTCAAGATAGTGTTATTGATGATGCTTAAGAAAGTAGGATTAATTAGGTATTTTTGCACACAGTTGACATAGATTTGCAGACATTGAGTTGTTGGTAGACAATGGTCAATATTGTTGGTGCAATCCTTGTTTTGTACCATGTGTAGAAGTTAAAAGGAGACAACAATGTTTGATGTACTTGGGCATTATGTATATGTTCCATACTACGGGTACAAGTAGATGGATCCGAGGATGGTAGTGTTTGTTGCACACTCATGTCATATTCGTGTCAATAGAGTCAGGGGGATACAAGATTTTAGCATACACACGACACAAGAGGCCTACAAGGGAAGTTGTAGGCACATTGACATGGGTTAATCAATTATAAGGTATAATTTGATAGTTAAAGTTATAGTGAATTCATTGGATGTTAATATTTGCTCCAGTGAATCTTTTCTCTTTTTGGATCAAAGGGGGTTTGTTAGGAGGAATATTGATCCAAAAGTTTGCTTAGGCTAGTAATAAAGTTAGATTTAAAAAATGTATGGGGCATACATCTCATTGATAATATATCTCAATTAATAATAATATTTTAATGCATCTCATTCAGCGTCTTTCCCTAGTGATGGATAACGGTTGGTGATCCGAAACATCGAGCTACCAATAGGCACACAATTATTCCAAAAGATTTTTATCTAATAATGTTTTAAGTTAAATAAAGTGTTTTATATGGGTTGTTAGATGACACCTAGTGGAAAACATACTTAAGCAAATTTAAGAGGATTACGAACGGAAACAAATTTATGAATGATCAAAAATAAAAAGGTGCATTATGTTCAAAGAACAAAGGAAAGTTAGAAAGAAATGACGACCAATGTCTAACTATAATAACAAAGTTGTATTATCTTAAGTTTTGTACAATATCAGTGAGAACAAATGTATGGTGTTTATGTACTTCCTAACTCTATTTTTCTATGGTTTTGCTAACCTACAAAGAATGAAAGTGTACATTATTATATAATGAAGGAAGATGAAGCGTTGGTTGGACTGTTACCATAGTTGGTAACGACTACTTCATAACTGAAGAGTGCAGTGACGCCACTGACTATCGTTACTGATGTGTTGTGGGCTACAAGGATGACACTATAGGGGGTGTGTGGTAACACAAGAGTGGAATTACATTGAACAAATTGACGCATAGGTGTAGAACCTACCCCTTGAGCTGATGATGTTAGCACAACGCTGGATGTGCAACTACAATAATGTTTAGTATAATCTATTGACACAGATCCTCTTGGATCAGTTGCCCCTTGAATAGTAATGGTCCCCATTGCATGTAGTTGCGGAAGAAGTGAGAATAAATTAACAATCTACACTTCTATAAACCATTTTATTTAGGAAGGCACTAGACCCGCTTTGACAATCTAGAAGAGAGGAATCTCTGATCGACATGTTTGTTTGATTGGAGCGTCAATAACTCGCTCCGATCTATTGGAATGCTATAATCTAGATTGATCTATGTTTGTTGTAGAGTCTCTGCAATATTTGAAGTATGTAATAGGGGTGGAAAGTAATGGGACAAGAGTTTTGTGTTGAAGACTGGATACAACCCAAGACAAGATGGAAGATTAAGCTCAAAAAAATTATCTCCTACTTGCTTGGTGATGGTGTAGGGCTTGTACCGAAGTGAACAAAGATTGTGGCAAGGTCTAGTCAATGTTTCCTTCTACAGGTGTAGCCAAACTCGAACACCAACTTGGATGTTGTACGGTGCTTTTCATGACGCTGCTTATATTTTACATTTGTATATTGTAAAATGGTTCGCACTCGCTGTTGAAGGCATTGAATGTGCTCAACAAATTGAATAATTTTGTCAACTTCCTTTTGAGTTGAAGGATTTGCTACTATTAATAGCAAAATAAAATAAGCTACGCCGATGGGTGCCAAAGGTTGGAAAACCAAACAAACCTGAAAAGGGTTGTGTGCGGTAGAGCTATGTAGAGCTCTATTGTAGCTGTGCTGAATGAAAAACATACTTTCATTCCAAGTGCATTGCTTCTTATAATTGTACACTCTCAAAAGGTTCACTATCATCTTATTTACCACTTCCTTTTGTCCATTAGTCTATTAATGAAAAGCGGTGGATTTGTTCAATTTTGTGTCTAACATAGTGTTGGTAGTACACAAGGCTACAAAATTACAGAGTATACTTGATAGAGACATGCGACTCACACTATTTTATCTTTTGTATCTAATTTTGTATATATTCAACATTGGAAAACATGTCAAGTGTCTTCATAATGCGAAGTCTTTTTTTCTTTTGTAGTGAAAGGTTGGAATATGAAGCAACAACACCTTGTAAAAGTTATATATATAACACTTAGTTGTATTGTAAAAGAGTTCCGATGTGATAGAGATTAAGACAAAGTTCTGAAATGGTTTCTCTCGAATGTCTCTTATCATTGTTTTGTGTGTAGTGAATGTTCTATTTGTGTAAAACTATTAATCATGTATATTATATTGAATGTTCTATAAGTATTAAGTATGTGTTTCATGCATAAATATATCAACTTTAACTAATGAATGGCTAGGTTCAATCTGAGGTGTTGTCGGTTGTATACTTCTGATGCACTTTGCATAACTATCCCTATATTAGAATGTTTTGATGGGTTTTGCTAGGAACCTCTGTTCACGATGGTGCAATGAGTTTGGACATGTAAAATATGCTGTGATTGCTTCTTGGACAGAGAGATTTGGAGATATGGCTCAATGAACAAATTTGTAATTTCATAGAGGAAGCAAGAAAGATAGAGAATCATGTGTAATAAGTTATTCACTAGTATATTTATAGTGAAATATATGATATTTTTTGGTGCAAATTGCCTGGATTATTAGTTGCATGGCTATCAAGATTAGAATACTATTGTTTTTATCCAATGAGGATAGAATTTCTAGTTTGGACATAAGAAAGACTATAAAACCTATGGATATTATACACCTATTGGACTGATGCAATAGATCACTGGATAAAAAAATACTTTCGATGGATATATTATAGAATTTGATGTGCAAGGGTATCTGGTTTTCAAGGCTCTGTAGGATCTATTTGTGAGAAGGATCTGAGGAAAGTTTCTCCAACGACTACCTACTCTTATCAAGATGTTGGTTATTAAAAAGGCCATGGTGCTTACCCCTACCAACATGGAGTAGTCGCTTTGGGCGTTATGGAGGTACTTGCGATGTAAAAGTGAATTATGAAGAGTTGAGTAGAGAAACGTGACCCCGAGCTTTAAATGTGGAGGACGTAGAGAAACAAAGTGAATGAAATTCTGAGATTGGAAAGAGAGTTACAACAACAAAGGTGAAATAATTAGGATAACCAAAATGTAACTACGAATAAGAGTAGGAGTAAAATAGAGGATGCATAGGAAAAGGGACCCTAGAGAGAGGCTACACAAGTTGCAAAAATTGGAGAATTTGGAGATTATTCAAAGCGAGAATGGAAGGGCATGAGAAAGAAGAAGATAGAAATTGGGATAGAGAGGATATGGAACATAGCGAAGAGAAAGAGGAAAGTATATTAGTACTAGAGCAATTAGAGGATAGGGGAAGATCACAATTACATGGAAGGAGATTGTTTGGACCAGGGAAAGAATATTCTTTGGAAGAAGTAATGCTAAATTATAGGATTATTGTAGGTTCAAGATCACAAACAAAATAAGTTGAAGACACAAATCATTCATCTGGTAAGTACGCATCCCCCGAGCCCATTTTATCTTCAACAAAGAGAAAACAAAGTGTAGAGGTTGGGACATGAGGAAATTGGTTTGAATCATTTACAAATAAATTTGGTAAACTTAGCTCAAAAACTAAGAAAATAATAGACGAGAAGAAGTTATAAGAGGCTAGGCTCTATTTCACAACTAGTTTTAAGACACCCATAAAGAGTAGTTCACAGAAGCCAATAGTAGCAATTACAAGGGTGATAAACATGACATTGAACACATGAATAATTATTTATTTGACCCCATATGATGGGTATTTTGACCCTAAACAATATTTGTTAATTTGTGATATGAAATGGCAGGTCAAGGGAGTGACCGCTGAGGATGTGAAAAAGTGTGAGCTTATCAAAGCTTTAACAAGTCAAGATTTGAAATTAATTTATAAAAAGGGTGTTAATTATCTAAGTATTCAACATGTTAAGGATCAATTAATTGTACAATTCAAGATGAAAGGTGTTCAAGCCAAACTATTCAAGATCTTAAAGAGATTCAGTAGGGAAGTGGAGAATCAGTATGGGAGTACGATTATAGATTCTCAGATGTAATAAACAAAGTCAATTTTATTTTGGAAGACAAAGATAAGGCTGCATAGTTTATGGAGGGAATATGATCAAGGATTAGGTTTATAATTGTGCAGTCATAGTTCTTGACTAAGGTTGATGCATGAGTAACTACACTTAGGGTAGAACAGATTGAGGATTATGGAGATGCTCCATCAATTGGCTCTAAAATTGAGACAAAAATAGATGCTTTTCTCATGGAGATGGATGGGCTTCCTGAAAGCAATAAAACCAAGTTAGACCTATGGTGCATGAAGTGTAGCAAATAAGGGTATCATAAGAATGATTGTCCTAAAATCAAAATAGAGTTCAATGACATATGTAGAGTAGTATGACATATGACATCAAAATGTCACCTATTACAATAGTACATTCAAAAACCACAGAGCATGTATTGCAATTTTTACAAGTTGAAAAATCACGATGAGAAGAGTTACCATGCACTGCAAGAACTAAAAGAAGACGCCACTAAGAATGTTTTCACAGTTGCACCACAACAGATACCTACTACAAAGCAGGGAATTCCATGCCTGAAGGTAGAAATGGCTAGTGCGACACAAGACGATCCTAGGTGGATGCCTTCATTATCACAACATCAATCCCATGGTCTGGATGGATGGACGTCATCGTCTCCATAATATAAATACTAGTTATTGTGGAACACTTTGATTCCTCGGCCATAGAAAATAAATTGGGCTTTATCATCTCCTCAATGACAATATGGCGTATATGATACTCAACAACAATAGTAAGGGGGATTTGATGGGAAACAGTCACAAGTTTGGGGTTTACAAAAAAACAAAGGATGATACAAAGGGAGGTACCGTGGCGGATACCAAGAAGGTCATAATATTGATAACTAGCAATCTCATTAGCCAATTCAATGTTTTTTCTGTGGTAAATATAATCACTTAGTATGAAATTGTCCAACTAATCCTCAAAGACATATGTACTACATCTATTATAGAGTAGTAGGACAAAACCATACTAAATATTATTTGGTTTTGAAGAAGAAAACAAAGAGAAACCTGTGTCGAATGTAAACATGATAAATTCACACCCTAAGGAAAATGCATTCATTCAAGCAGTTACAAGGCAACACCACACAATGTAAGTATTACCTCCTTTAGAAATGCCACATGATCAAATAATTATAGAGGTTTAACATGGTAAGTATTCTGATCTTGCAAGGGAAAAAGGCTTGATGTACCAAGCAACCCAAGTTATTCAAATATATAAAAATTCGCTACATTTGAGGGTGATGCCACAACCATCGATGCACAAATTGTCCACATAATGAGGCAAGAGGGATTAGTAACTACATTGACCGACCTTTTAACACTTATGAACACTCTATGAAATGAAGATATTTCATAGATACTACAAATATCTTACATAACTTGTTGGAGTGTACACAATGAGGTCAACAACATACCGATAAGGTTGTTTGGTATGCATAATTTAACAAACCTTAGGATGTTGATTCCTACATGGATATTGATATGGTAGGATATGAAGCACCTAACGTTGTATTTTATTTTAGAAGCATAATGAATATGATTCCTAATTCTACTTGGGAAGCTATTGGATGACCAACACTCAACTACAACGTAGTCACACTAAGCCTCACAAACTATAGTAGGGTAGAGCCTATTGATCGACAGGAAGATGTAGAAATCAAAGTGGTTGACCTGAGATTGTGAGGAGACTTTGAAGTGATTGACATGAAGATTGATGAAATGCACTATCCTATGTTAATTGATAAGAAGTGACCATTAACACAATCCACACTCAGTTGAAAGTGGACAAAGGGGATAAAATCATCATTATACCCTTGAATAGAGTAGATCATAATCCATACATCATACCTAAGGAACTGGATTCACTGTATGAGTATGTGGATAATAACTGGTTCAAGGTGAGTTCATAATTTAAGCCTAATGCCCTACGAGCTGCAGAATATAAATTTTAGCACAACCTTAACAACAATTTTAAATAATCGAACAATTTGTCTACAGACCTATGATTACAAAGGCACCAATTTTTCAATTTAAAATGGATGAATGCAGGTCACCTTCTATGCAATCACCAACTAGGTCCAAAGTAGACTTTGTGTACAAAACATGTGTGACATATATGGACTACACAAAGCCAATGAAGGAAGGTCTTGTTTTGCCCTAACACACACACACCCCATTTACCATTTAAAAAAAATAAACGGGGACCCATTATTGTTGAATTTTAATTTTTTTTAGGGTCCTCTAAACCTTAGGAACCCATGATATGAATTTATTCATGCAAAAATCTAAGGTTGTCTTTAGAACTCTAAATTTACAAGATTTCAAATTATGAAAATCAAAGCTTGAACGTATATTTTAAGTCATATTTAACCTTAAGTTTTCATACTTCCCTTTAGAAAATTAGTGCTTTGATTTATGGTCAAACAAAACTAATGATTTCGTTCTAGTGTTCTTATGTTTTATTTCAAATGACTATAGGATTATCAGTAAAGATGTTTTAAATTTTCATGATCAGGCCCTAATTTTATTGCATAAAACTAGGATAGGTGGTATCATCACGTTACTTGGAGCCTTCAAATTTCATGAAAAGTTTTTTAGTCTTAAGGTCCTCGAGTTCCAGGACATGGATAAGTGGCATTACCATGTTACACGAAACCTTTCACATTTCAAATAAAATTTTAAGTGATTTAAGTATTTGAGTCCCGAGGCTGCTTGACATGACACATTTTTGTTTCTCAGAACCACAAAAGGATTAACACAATTTAATGGTTTTGAGTTCCCAATGTCTAATGGTTCTAAGCTTTTGAGCCTTGAGGGCTTGACAGGTGACATATTCTCATCAATCTAGAACTAGAAAAGGATTAACACAGTATAATGGTTTTGATCTTTTGACTTTTAAGTGTTAGACACTTGGTAGATTTTTGGTTACCCAGAACCACATAGGGATTAAAGCAAAGTCGATCGTTCAATGGTCCCATGGCTCCCAGTCTTCATGTCTTCAAGGATTCAAGATCATGCCATGTGTTGACATTACATTACATAAAACATTTACATAGACATACATAATTCAAAAGTCTCAAGCGCCCGTGCTCCCATGCCTCCGAGTCCTCACAGACCCAAGGTTGCTCCACGTGGCATAATTATGTTAACTTACAACCCCAAAATATATAAAGAAAATATGCAAATCTAAAGGTTTGAGTGAATGAAAATTGGACAAGTCTCATAATTTTGGATATGGATGCTCAAAGTACACATAAACGAGCTTGAAAATAAGGCAAATAATTGGGTAAGCAAGAATTTGACAACTATCTAGAATATGATGACTGGACACAAAACTAACAAATAGTTTCCATTTGGCAAACAAGTAAACTCACTAAAACTAATTGGCATGTTCAAATTGAAATGGGAACAAAATAAAAAGATAGTTATTTACATTGATGATACATGAATGTATTCAAGACTTAGACTTTTGGGCAATACATGTGAAATTTAAGTGAAGGCTAGTCATTTTGACATTAATCTATCAATCAAACTTTGCAAATTTTGAGCCCTCTGTTGGGTGAATATTTTGTCATCAACTAACTGATGACAAAATGGGTATATCAGCCACAACACAAGGAGATTTATGCCACCAAAAGTGTGGGTTTACCACATTTGGATGAGGTAAATCTCTCCTCTCATCAAGGGGAGGTTCCCTATGAATATTTATGTGCTATATGTATATATATAAGTAAGCAAAAAATAATACTCGGGGTAGTATACCAGCATCCACATCTCTTTTTTCAGAGGTGATGTCCAAGGAACAAGAGAGAGAAATCTTGGTCATTAGCTAAGAACATTCTTCTTTTAGGAATGGTATCCAGTGTAGAGCAGAAAATCACCTGAAGTAAGTAACAAAGTTAACAAAGAAACCTACGTAAGCACAAAGTCTTTCGTTGTCTCCTTCACCGATTCGGAATATGCATAACCGTAGAGTGAAATGAAGCACAAAGTCTTCTCCTAAAACTACAAAGGATAAAAGGATCACCAAGATAAAAGTAGCTCAAAGTCTCTCTTCTATCTTTTAGAAATGTCCTCAGATAATATCAACACACACACTTTGCTTATTAAATCAAACAGATAAGAGATTATCAAGAAAGAGAACATAAGAACCATTTCCTAAATAACACAAATTAATTCAACACAAAGTCTGAAATAAACCTGTTTCTCATTCATTTGATGAAATATGATTTACAAGTTGAGCACAAAGTCTCAAGAAGTGTCTCAATTTCAACAGAGTTTTTGCTCTCAATTATCAGAGATCCATTTACAAAAGAGGTCCCCTCAATATATAGGGAGAAACCTTCAAAATTAAAAAGATTAAAATATAAAAATATCTTAGTCAAAGATGAGTCAGCGTTGACTCTGGGATATTTTTTAAATTTTTCACATGTAATTTCATATTATAAAAGTACACGTGAAAATGTCCCAAGTCAATTACAAAGTGCATTTTGAATAAAACATGGAAGAAAAGCTTCAATCTTTATTTCCAGTCTTCTTCATGGTCTTCAACTTCTTTAGAGAAACTTCAGTGATCTGGAAGAACTTTTGTTGAAAAGACGTCGATGAAGAGGGAGCCTTTAGAGAAACTGTAGTAATAATCATGATTGTGCAATTAGGGGAAAAATTAGCAATCTGGGAAAACTGCACATTTGAGTGATCATGACTAGGGAAACGCGCTTGAAAAAGGCTGAGGTGAGAGTAGGTCGAAAAGTAGAAGAAAAGGGGAGCGGGCACCAAAAAAATGAAAAAGATGAAAATTTCTCCAGAATTGGAAGAAATCGAGGGAAAAAAGTAAGGGCGGCAAAATTTGCCGCCCTAGCATGTGGAAATGCATGCATGCACAGGCGAAAAATTTTACCGCCCTTGCATGCAAGGGGAGAAGAAAATGGCACGGGTGGTGAATTTTGCAATCCGTGCAGGTTTGGTAGGAAAGTGCAGGGGCAAAAAAATTCACCGCTCGTGTACTTTTGGCCTACGTCGGCTGCAAATTTTGCTACCGATGCAGGTTTGGTAGGAACTTATATTGACGACAAATTTCACTACTAATGCAGGAGAAGTGAACTTGTATTTGAAAAGAGAAAATAGGGATGCATGGGTAGCAAAATTTGCTGCTCCTGCATGGAAGAGACCAAAAGATGAAAGGGCGGCAAAAATTGCCGCTCTTGCATGACAGATGCAAACACTTGTCACATTCTGCTGAGCCATAACAAGACACGTGACGTATTCTGCTGCACTTCATCTTTTTCCATCGGGTGCTTTTTCATGAGCTTTTCTCTTTAGTCGAGATTTTCCTTTGCTTTTTTCTTTTGTCTTTTCCAGCTTTGTCTCTTCTTGCTGCGATTTGAGCTATCGGGCTGTCTTTCCAGCCAGTCGCTTGGACCATGTTAAACCTTGAACCCGTTGAACCTCTGAAAGTTCATCAGTTCATTGGTTCATTCTGTCTCTTTTTTTTATCGCTCCTTGGTTCAATCACTTCTTCGCTCCTTTGATTGAACCAAGGCGCTGAACCAATCCTGGAAATGACTAAGTGTTAGAAGCTTGTTCTTTTGACTGAACTTGCCTGCATAAGCTTTTTTACTAGTTGAACCTGCTAATCTCAAGCATGTTGAGTCCATAGAAACATATCTATAGAGTCCATAGATTTCTGAGAAAGATTTGAAAAATGAAGAACTGAAATGCTCAGAATAATTTTTGAAAGGGGAAGAGAGGATTTTGATCTGTAGGACCAAAATAGTTCAAATGTTGTTCCAAAAATGAGTGATATTTTTGGGAGACAACAGCTGGATCCAGTTGGGGAAATTCCTTCAGTTGAAAACTTGGAATAGCTGAGGAGAGTAGAAACCAAAATCTCCAGTGCCTTGAAGTGTGCCATTGGGCTACGGAGTCATGCTACCCAAAAAGAAAGGCTCCAAAAAATGAAAATAAAAAACACAAAATAGAACTAAAGACTATACAAATATACATATGTACAGATGATCTTATCTGATGCCTCAAGATTTGAAGCACTTCAGATGCCGCCCACTGTGAGACAGTGAAAATAGTGTGCCATCTTGATAAACTAGTAAGAAGCCATTTTCTCCCCAAAATCGGTGATGGGTGAATGGAACTCTCCACCAGGAAACCAATTTTTTGTGTCCTCCCTTTGGTTTTCTCCTCATGCCCCACAACAAGACTTGACTTTTAATCTGAAAACCATGAATCTTTGCTCTCATGGCAAAAAATTTCTTTTCTTGATTTTGATGTGTAGCGGCATGGTCCATTACCATAATTGGTTGCCCTTCTGGTTCAGTCCAACACATGATTTGATTGTTCCTATTCAACACCTGCCAATCAGTGGCACTATCAGGCATACTTGGTGTTGTTCTATCTGAACCAATTCTGAGATAATCACCTATAGGATTTTCATCTGCTAAAACATAAATGTCTTCAGTAGACAAAAAATAATTACCCCTGCTTGAAGACTCAAATAGAATTTGAGCTTCAGGCCTTGATGTCTGAGTGACAACATATTTTGCCTCCTTCTCAGGAAGCAACCTCTACATTACACCTTTCACAGGAATTCTTGCCTGAGACAAGTCCATGCTTAATTCCCTTCCAACATCATTACATAAATTCTGCTCAAGAAGGATGCCATATGATGCTGAGACGTCAGCCACTAGAACGGTCATCTTGATTCGCTTGTCTAGAAAGGCAGCAAATGCAAATTGGGTGTCTTTGATTTACCTCAGAAATGGCACTTGTTTGTTCTCCATGGAGAAACATATCCCAAATGTCTTGGTCAGTGTGAGACCCAAAGATTCTGCCACTTTAGCAGGCATGACATTGTCTGAAGCCCCAGAATCAATGACACAATTGTTGAGCTGGTGACAATTTATCAACAGGGAAACATAGAAAGGCTCTATTTTCCCAGGGGCAACAGGAGGGATAATGACAAGATTGTTTGGGATAAACATGTTCTTTGGGGGACCATGAGTTAATTTCTTAACCTCTTTCCTTGCATGGATGGTTTGGTTCTTGACATATTAAACCAACTTGTCCAATTGCTCAGGATGAGACTGCAAAAATTCAAATTCAGACATTTGAAGTTTGGTTTTTTTATATGGTCAATGATATCGAATGCCTGGAATGAGATAGGAGCAGAGGATGGGAGTTCGTCCTTTTGATTTTTGAAAGGGGGAGGACTAGACTACGAATTTGAAGTAGAAGGCATAGGGGCATTTGGGGTACTTACCTTTCTCATAATCACCAGGTCCTTTGGCTGAAAAAAAAGAGTGGATCCCCATTTAGCAATTGAAACTATTGGTTGAGGTTGCTCCTCTACTTTCTCCTTATCAGCTTGTTGAGCTGATTGATTTTTGGACTGGGTGAATACAACATATGATCCCTTAGCTGCATTGCCTTCACTTCTGGGTTTATCTTGGTAATTCAAGAAATCGATGTGGGAGTCGCCAGCTGATTCTTCTTGATCAAACTCAGGTTGGAAAGAGAAATCATGTTCAGTTTCCAAATATCCAACTGCTGAGTTGGTTGGAGGTGCTTCAAGGGCGAGGTTCCTCTGTGGGGGAGGAAGATGATTTTGCTGTCTTTGACTCCTAGCATCATTGCCTTGGTATGCCTGATTTTGCAATGTCTTCCTTGGCATATCTTGATTAGGAAAAGCAGACATAACTTGGGCCATTTGTCTTCTGAGGACCAACAATTCATTTGCTAGCTTCTGCACCATTGGATCAGTGGTGGCTGAAGGGGAGTATTTAGAAGAAAGAGAAGATTTACCTCTGTTTGGATCTCTTCTTATCTTTTCAGCCAAGATAAGGTCATCTTCTATCTCAGTAGCCAAGTCTTGAGCAGCAACAAGGTCTATGTGTCTGGCCCGTCTCAATAAGAAACCTACTTTAGGCAATTGTGAATTGATGAAGAAGTGTTTGAGGTTCTGAGGCATCGACTGGGCGACCATGGGAATTTTGTGCCTCAGCTTGTCGAACCTGGCAATAAAATCCATCATAGGCTCATGAGGCTCTTTCTTCATTTGAGTGAGCTGGGCCAGCAAGGCATGTGCATCTTCTGTAGGCTTGAACCTGGCTTCAAATTTGTCTTTTAGAGTGTCCCAGTCAGTCACTGATCCAACTTGCAGGTGGTAGAACCAGTGTGCAGTAGTGCCTTGTAGTGTCTCTATGAACAACCTGACTGTTATGTCTTCAAATTCCACACCTATTACACCGCAGGCTATGCTAAAATCTACAATGTGTTCATCAAGATGAACCTTCTCATCACCAAATTTTTTTTAGAAATTCTTCCTTAAACTGTGTGGAAGCTCATGCAGAGGTGGAGTCAAGTTCAGGGGACCAAAAAAATTACCCTAGGGGCCTTGAGCCATGATGTGATTATGCAAAAGTGGGATCACAAATTTGGGTGTAGAATGGATAGGCAAAGCTCTGCTAGTAGTAAAAAAAGAAGCTCTGCCTTGTGTTGGTGACCTAGTAGGGCTAAGAGGAAGACTCCTAGTTCGTTGAAGGTGAGGTTGTGGAGGAAACAACTCAAAATTACTCTGCCACACCAACTCAAAAGTAGGGTCAACAACACCTTGAGAGTTCTGGCTTCTTGTATAATGTGGAGTTGCCAGATTGTAGAACAAAAATGGAAAAGATCAGAATCTACTTCAGCTTGAAGCTTGAGACTTCAAACTGTGCGCTCTTCCCCAATGGCTCTAGTTTTGCAGACCAGATAATATAACAGAGATGGAGGACGATGGTAAGGCTATAATGATAATGGGTAAGACATGGAATGGAGTTGCCGGACTATGTAATGGATAAGGGTAGGGACTGCTTCAATCTAAAACTTGAGATTTCAGATTGCACATTCATCCCCAACAGAGTCACCGAAAACTATTGGGTGAATATTTTGTTGTCAACTAACTGATGACAAAATGGGTATATCAGCCACAACAAAAAGAAATTTACGCCACAAAAAGTGTGGGTTTACCACATCTGGACGAGGTAAATCTCTCCTCTCATCAAGGGGAGGTTCCCTATGAATATTTATGCGCTATATGTATATATATATAAGTAAGCAAAAAATAATACTCAGAGTAGTATAACAACATCCACCTCTCTTTTTTTAGAGGTGATGTCCAAGGAACAAGAGAGAGAAATCTTGGTCATTAGCTAAGAACATTCCTCTTCTTTTAAGAATGGTATCCAACGTAGAGTAGAAAATCACCTGAAGTAACAAAGTTAAGAAAGAAACCTATGTAAGCACAAAGTCTTCCGTTGTCTCCTTCGCTGATTCGAAATACGCGTAATCATAGAGTGAAATGAAACACAAAGTCTTCGCCTAAAACTACAAAGGATAAAAGGATCACCAAGATAAAAGTAGCTCAAAGTCTCTCTTCTATCTTTTAGAAACGTCCTCAGATAATATCAACACACACACTTTGCTTATTAAATCAAACATATAAGAGATTATCAGAAAAGAGGACATAAGAACCATTTCCTAAATAACACAAATTAATTCAACACAAAGTCTGAAATAAACCTATTTCTCATTTATTCAATGAAATATGATTTACATGTTGAGCACAAAGTCTCAAGAAGTGTCTCAATTTCAACAGAGTTTTTGCTCTCAATTATCAGAGATCCATTTACAAAAGAGGTCCCCTCTATATATAGGGAGAAACCTTTAAAATTAAAAAGATTAAAATATAAAAATATCTTAGTCAAAGATGAGTCAGTATTGACTCTGAGATATTTTCCAGATTTTTCACATGTAATTTCATATTACAAAAGTACACGTGAAAATGTCCCAAGTCAATTACAAAGTGCATTTTGAATAAAGCATGGAAGAAAAGCTTCAATCTTCATTTCCAGTCTTCTTCATGGTCTTCGACTTCTTCAGAGAAACTTCAGTGATCTGGAAGAACTTTTGTTGAAAAGACGTCGATGAAGAGGGAGCCTTTAGAGAAATTGTAGTAATAATCATGATTGTGCAATTAGGAGAAAAATTAGCAATCTAGGAAAACTGCACATTTGAGTGATCATGATTAGGGAAACGCGCTTGAAAAAAGCTGAGGTGAGAGCAGGTCAAAAAGCAGAAGAAAATGGGAGTGGGCATGGAAAAAATGAAAAAGACAAAAATTTCTCCAGAGTTGGAAGAAATTGGGGGAAAAAAGTAAGGGCGGCAAAATTCGGTGCCCTAGCATGTGGAAATGCATGCATGCACGGGCGAAATTTTTTTCTGCCCTTGCATGCAAGGGGAGAAGAAAATGGCACGAGCAGTGAATTTTTCCACCCGTGCAGGTTTGGTAGGAAAGTGCAGGGGCGGAAAAATTCACTGCCCGTGCACTTTCGGCCTACGTCAGTGGCAAATTTTGCCGCTGATGCAGGTTTGGTAAGAACTTATATCAATGGAAAATTTTGCCACCGATGCAGGAGAAGTGAACTTGTATTTGACAGTAGAAAATGGGGATGCATGGGCGGCAAAATTTGCCACTCCTGCATGGAAGAGATCAAAAGATGCAAGGGCAAAAATTGCCGCTCTTGCATAATGGATGCAAACACTTATCACGTTCCGCTGAGCCATAACATGACACGTGACGTATTCCACTGCACTTAATCTTTTTCCATCAGGCACTTTTTTGCGGGCTTTTCTCTTCAGTCAGGCTTTTCCTTTGCTTTTTGCTTTTGTCTTTTCCAGCTTTGTCTCTTCCTACTGCAATTTGAGCTATCGGGCTATCTTTCCAGCCAATCACTTGGACCATGTTGAACCTTGAACGCGTTGAACCACTGAAAGTTCATCGATTCATTGGTTCATTCTATCTCTTTGTTTTATTGCTCCTTGGTTCAATCACTTCTTCACTCCTTTGATTGAATCGAGTCGCTGAACCAATCCTTGAAACGACTAAGTGTTAGAAGATTGTTCTTTTGACTGAACTTGCCTGCAGAAGCTTTTTTTACCTGTTGAACCTGCTAATCTCAAGCATGTTGAGTCCGTAGAAACATATCTGTAGAGTCCGTAGATTTCTAAGAAAGCTTTGAAAAATGAAGAACCGGAATGCTCAGAATAATTTTTGAAAGGGGAAGAGAGGATTTTGATATGTAGGGCCAAAGTAGTTCAAATGTTGTCCCAAAAATGAGTGATATTTTTGGGGGACAACACCCTCAAACATCTAAAGTGTAGCATATGATTACGAGGATGATGTTAGTTTCTCCTGTTAGTGTAGTCAATAAAACTAATGAAACTAGCATTTCAAGCCTAAGACCTAGGGTGAGCAATATAACAAACAAGACAAAGGGCAACAAAAAGACAAAATGACACTTTACCTTCCTTAATGACTTGAATGACTTGTTGGCATGAAGAGTGACTTGTGATTAGTATGATGGACAAATGGTATTTATCAATGCTTGATTATTTGTGGGCGTCACCTCCTCTTATCCCCTTGGAATTTGGCTCTTGGCTTGGTGTTGGGAATGAAGCTTGTCTCACAAATTCTACATAGTAAGTGTGCACAAAAAATCTTGTTTAGGAATGGTCATGGCACTTGTATTTATAAGTTTTAAACTAAATCTAAACTAAGTATAGTTAGGATAGGGTTAAGGTTGGAACTCCAAATGCAATTAATGAAGGATTTAATTATGCATTTATAAAGGCATGTTTCAACATTTTTGATTTTTATGGCATTTATGTTGATATTTTACAATTCTTGACTTTGAAGATCATGATAATATCATGACCTCATATTTTGTGAAAAAATAATTTTTTAGAAATTACATATTCACTAATTCAACATATAATTTTCACTTAAACAATTAATTTGATTTATTTAGTTAATTAATCCTACTTAGTCTTTTGGTCATTTTAAGATTTAGGTTAAGTGCCCTGCTTAATTAGCCAAAAATATTAGTTTATTTGGTTGCATGATAACTAGGGATGAATCTATGAGATTTTATAGTTGTGTATAGGGTAATAACCCAAATAAGGATGCTTTGATGTAATTTTGATCACTTAGTTCAATGTGTAGACAAATTTGGGATATTCAATGATTTCTAGGCTTATTTTGCATAGTTTGGTAAAAATCAATCTGAAGTCTGTTTAGATACGGAAGTGACCAAAAAAGAGTTTCTACTTTTTGCCCTTGTTTGAGTAGGCATTGAAATATAGACACAATAACATCTTTTAAATAATGAAAAGTTTGTTATGTTGAAAATTTTAATGTTTAGAAAAGTGAAGTGTTGATAACTATAGGTTGTTATAATCCAATGGTCACATTCTAATACCCCAGAGGGTAGTTGATGAGCCTTGTATGCCCCCTTAAAGGAGAAAGTGGAAAATAGTGTCATCGAATGGGCCCTTGAAAATAAGAAAATTACATGGTCTATTTATAATAAAGGTTGAAATAATGATTTGCCTAAAGGGGGTTATAATCACTAGCATATTGAAAGTACCCCAATAGGGCAGATGTGAGTGTGATACAATTATATTTTTCCCCAATAGGGTGGATATGATCAGTGAAGGTATTAATAATATGTCTCATTATGTAAAATTGGCAAAGGGACCTCATGTGATGAACCTGTAATCATAGATTAACGGTGAGTTGGCATAGAGGATAGGTATGTATTTGGGCTACCTACTAGTGCGGAGATGCATGTTCTACCTAGAAGTGATTACTATTCATTTGTGATTTACTTACTATATATTTAGGTGGTTTTTGGGTACATATGTTGGGAACAAGAGGAAATAACACTAGCACCATCGTTGAATAGATCATTTAGCTCAATTCTTGCTGTAGTATGTGATATTATGCATCATAGTTATAAACAAACCATAATAACAATGTGTGTCATACACATGGAAAAAATTAATTTAAATGCATATATAATCAAATTAGGTGTAATATATGATCAATAAAATCTGAAGTGAAAGATAATGTGATAAACTATGTGTAGGAGTGAATAAAAATATTCACAACTCAAGAACAAGATATAACAAATCAAGACTTAAGTGTAAACATAATGTAATAAACCTAGGGTAACCGAGGGAAATGAAGTCACAAAAACACAATCTAAATTCAAAAAGTAAACTATTCAATCCCAAGTGGTAAATATGACTCAAGTGTAAATGAATTATCTGTAGACACACAACACTCAAAATGAATTAAAAGAAAGCAATAAAAAAGTTAATCTAAGGCAAATGAAACAAACAACTAATGTAAGGCATATAAAACAATCAACTAATCTAATGTAAATGAAATAAGCAAACAAAATACGTAAAAATAATGAACTAACTACTTACCAACACCATTTGTGTATGTGTAATAAAAGTGTTATACTTGGAAAAAGGTTGCCCTTAGGCTATAAAGAACAATGACACAAGAAAGGGGAATAAAAGAATAAGGAAGGGGTAGTTGAGCTGACTCCAAATGTGCTAAGTGAATGGACACTGCCTACATAGTCCCATGGACATGAGTTTCAATGTGAACTTTAGGCCAAATGTAGTTCTCCTAGGATTTGGGAAAAGAATAAAATTGATGACAAGTAAAAGAGATTGATCATATAGGAAAATAGGAATGGGTTCGTAAAACTATGAGAGCATGAAACAAAAGGAGAGGTGCTCACGATTGTGAGGATGTCAGGGATATGAACTCATGAAGTTACGATAGTGTGGTTTAAGCTAAAACCATATTGAAAGATAAAAGGCGAGTGTTCACAAATGAAAAATATTGAGAATTGATAGTGTTCACTATGTCTAGGGCTTAGAACAATAATGAGCTTGAAAAATGATGAGAGCGTAAGATGATATGACTCATAAAATGGTGAGTGTGTGTGAAGATATGACTTATAAAATAACAAAAGCATTTGGAGACAAATCTATAAGAAGGAATGATCCATGAAAATGACTAATGAATTCAATCATTGAGACTAGCTGAGCTGACCTGGGATGCCCCATGTATCCAAGCATTGCCTACATAGTCCGTACAGACCTCATGCCAATGTAGTTCTCCTAAAAGTGGGAAGGAACATAATTGGAACATGGAACATGAAAATGGGAATGGTCATGATGTGACCCATGTGAAAGCCTTAGTTAAAACATGTTGACTAGGAAATGCACATCCCAAGTTAGCATGAATATAATCTAAAAATCCTAATGTTGAAGGTTTGTTTAGGAGTTTTTTGGTATATTTCCATGTTTTTTAGATTTTTAGGCATTTTAAATCAATGGATAATTATAAGATACAGAATGGGATAACTTAAAAGATGGTGAGAGTGTTTCTTAAGTTATGCATAAAATGGCAAGAGCGTGGCTTAGGTTTATTGCAAAATAATGAGAGCATGGCTTAGGTTGCTCATAAAATGGCGAGAGCGTGGTTGAAATTGCTCATAAAATAGAGAGAGTGTTGGAATAAGGTGGCTAATTTGATCTAAAAAAAAAACTAAGCATTACTTACATAGTCCAAATGGACCTCAATCCACTGTAGTTCTCCCTACAACAAGGAATCTGACTAAGTAACAACAAGTACATGAATAGGCAAATGGCATAATGGTATGGCAAGGTATAATGAGATAGAACTAGAAAAAGTGAAGCAATTTTTAAGCCCATTATCATAATGCTAAAAAAGATGACCACTTCAAAGAATGCAATCTATAGTCTCAAACTTGAATAACCTATTGATAACTACATTTGAATCCAACCACTGATGTTATTTGAAGTACCAATGGGGTGGAACCAAGGTCAAAAGAGGGATGGGAGACTAAAACCTAAGGAAAATAGGAATGACACATGGTATGCTATAGTATCAAAGTGAATGGTCATGACATAAAAGAAATGATCCTCATAGACAATATCCTAGGTCACTCAAGTGAAAAAGTGCTTGAGTTGTATTATGTTCATTGGTTCATCAAGTTCATCTCCTTCTAGTGTAGCCAACCTGTATGCCCCAGAATCATAGTTAATGACAATTACGTAGGGCCTTAACCAATTAGGCTTAAAATTACATTTTTTCTTGCATTCAACATTGGTGTTTTTCTATTTTTTTTTAAGTTAAGATCACTAATCTCAAATTCTCTATGTCAAACTTACTTATTATATTGACCACACAACCGGTTTTGGCATGCTTGAAGACTGTTCAAGGCTGCCATGCATTTTTCATCTAGTAATTATAGCTCCTACAAGTGAACTACTATGTAATCCTCATCATCAAGGATATATTTCATTAAAATGTATAGATAAGGCAACTCAACCTCGATAAAAATAATGGCCTTAATATGATAAACTAGGGAATAAGGTGTGGCTCCTATTGGAGTGAAAAAATTGGTTCGGTAAGCCCAAAGGGTGTAGAAGACTTAAAAGTGCCAATCATGAGCAATATCATTGACAATCTTCTTAAGGATATTGATAATTGGCCATTGCCTTGTAGGTAATATGGTGTGGAAAAGTGTTGGGTTATATTATATTCGACACAAAGGGCTTTGACATCCTTATTCTTGAATTAACTACCATCATCAGATATAATGTCAGAGGGGATACCATAATGGCAAATGAGGTGATTGAAAATGAATTTGGATATTTTTTTGCCTCTCACGTAAGTTAGGGGAATGGCTTCCACCCACTTAGTGAAGTACTCAGTGGTGGTAAGGATATGTTTATGGCTATCTAAGGAGGTAGGGTTGATATTTCTTATGAGTTGAGTCCCCACATTGAAAATAGCCATGGTTTGGTTAATGGTTTGAGTGTTTGAGTTGAAGAATGTATCAAATTGGCATGTTTCTAACATTATTTACACTTTTTAACATAAGCAATTGCATCTACTTCCATAGTCAACCAATAATAACCAATACACAGTAAATTTTTAGCAAGGATGACCATACTGGTGTGGGCCCCATAAACCCCTTCGTGAACTTTCCTCAATGCTAATCTAGATCCTGTGAGGTGAAACAATGAATCAGAGTTCCATCAAAGCTTTTATGATAAAGTGTAGGTCCAAGTAAGGTATAATGAGAGGTATGGTGGATGAAGTTTTTTTGTCTTTTTCAAGATATGTTAGGTGGAATAACTTGGTTATGAAGGTAATTATATAGTTTATTATACCAGATAGAATTGGGACCAATAATATCACATATCATTTCAATGATTGAAGGTTTATGGGCTAACACGGGAAGAAATTCAATGAGGAACTGATAATCTCTAGCCTTGTCTATAATTTGGATCATAGATCCAATTGTTGTCATGGTATATGTTTTTCTATTAGTGGCTTGAGGTATTTTCTCAAATTAAAGATGAGCAATTTATTATTTGAGGGTGTCCACCATGGATTCATACAACACAAGCTTCTCATATTTGGTCTAAAATGGGTTCGTAACCTGATTGATGATAAGCTAAGAATCTCTATAAACTGAACATGTTGAATATTTCACTATAGTGCAAGACTAAGCTATATAATTATTACTTCATATTCATCCATGTTATTGGTACAAGGAAAGATGATATGAAAGGACTTGGGAATGAGATCCCATTGAGGTGTGATAAATAACAATCTTTCCCCTAATCTATGAGATGTGAAAGAACCATAAATATAAAATTTTCAGTGCTGCAATTCAGTTGGTGATTTTGCTATGGTCATGATAGATTCATTTGGAAACCCAAAGATGAGTGGCTAAGTGTTGACAATGGGAGAATCAACAAGCTAGTCTACAATTACCTGTCCCTTAATGGCCTTTTGGTTGACATATTTGATTTCAAACTCACTTATAAGCATGAACTATTTATCCATGTGGCCCTGTAAAGCTATTTCTAAGAGTAGATACTTGAGTGGATCTACTCTGGTAATGATAATGGTCTTATTGTTAAGCATGTAGTGCCATAATTATTGAGTTGTGAAGATCATATATAAACAAGCTTGATCTATTGGATTAATGCTCATATGTGACCAATGTGTGACTTAGGTAGTATATGGCATGTTATTTTCCATGTTCATAATGCTAGGCCAAAAATGTCCCCAAGGCATTTTCAGTTACAGAGAGGTAGAGTAGTTAGTAATGGCTTGTCTGGTATAGGCGATAATAGAATAGGTGGATTGACCAAGTATTCTTTCAAATGTTCAAAGGCATTATCAAAATCAACATTTCATGAAAAATTAGTGCCCTTCTTTAGTATATAGGTAAATGGATGGCAATTGTCAAGAAGTTGAGAAATGAAGCACCTAATGGATTGTATCTTAACCTACAAATTATGGAGCTGGTTTAAAGTAGATGGTGGTGGCATCTCGGTAATGGCCTCAACCTTGGCTTAATTGAATTCAATGCCCCTATGAGAGAAAATGAAGCAAAAAAATTTGCTTGAAGTGATGCCAAAGACACTTTTTAAGGTTAAGCCTTACCTTGGACTCATGAAGGCATTCAAATATTCTACACAACACCTCTAGATGGTATGCTATGGTCTTAGATTTTCCAAATTTTATATCAACATAATCTTTGATAATATGATGCATCATGTCATGAAAAATGGCAGTCATTACACATTGGTATGTTGCACCAACATTTTTGAGGCTAAAAAGCATGACCTGATAGCAAAATATTCCCCAAGGAGTAGTGAACATTGTTTTGTGTTGGTTTTCTGGTGTGATCTTGATCTGATTGTACCTTGAAAAACCATCTGTGAGAGAAATCATCTAATACCTAGCTATAGAGTCAATGATCATGTCAATATTTGGCATAGGAAAGTTGTCCTTTGGACTTGTTTTATTGATGTCTCAAAAATCAATACATATTCTAATACATTTTGGCATCTTGATAATTGGCATAATATTTAAAATCCACTCTGAATAGTTAATAGGTTAAATGCATCCCACCTCTAGGAGTTTTTCTAGTTCTTTCTTGACCAATACAATAATACAAGAATGTATTTTCCTTAGTTTTTGTTTGATTGGCTTGGCATCAAGATGTATAACAAGATGATGTAAAACCAAGGAAGGATACCAAACATGGTATATTAGAATAGGCCCATGTAAATATATCAATGAAATCCCTTAGGAAAGAAGTAAGGAATTCACATTCATCCTCAAGGAGAGATTCACCTAATTTGATCCACTTTTGATTGATCGGTGTTCCAATGCTGACCTTAGAAGTATCTTCCATAAGGAGTGTAGAACCATCTTTTAGGAGAGTCAACAAAGAAGTGAATTAGTTAGCTATATCAAAGTCCTCTAGCTAGACTGGCTCATTAGGTTTGCCAAGATAAGATGAATCAAAATCACCTAATGGTGGCAAGGACCATGTTACAAATACTTTTGGGACAATCTATTCAAAGGACCACTATTCTTCATTGATTTAAGACCCAAAAATGATTATGGCATTGGTGTTATCCTGAGCATCATCCGAGGAAGGGTAAAAATCCCTATCTAATGGTGCCTAAAATAGGTTTTCACCAAGAGTTTGGTCTTTTTCTTAACTATTTTTTCACTTGAGACTTAATGTTTGGTTTTGTTTTTATTTTTGGCAAAGGAGGTTCACCCACTCTCCAAAATAAGCAACAAGATATAATCTGATAGAAAAACATTGTTTATGATCTTTGAGTGGAATATGGTCTCTTAGGCCCATAAAGTTGTAAATAACCTCATTATTTTTGAACTCATTGAGTGATACTATGGATTATTGTTGGTCCCACTCGATGAGTTGTGGATTATGAAATAAAATTGAGGAATGATGAATGACATGCATAATGGTACATATGGCATGAGGGTTAAATAGGTTGGTATTAGCGAAGTCCTCATATATACTATATTCAAACTTTGCATTGCTATCGACATCACCATCACTAGTCATTGGCATATGAACATTGATAAAATACATAGGGTCATCCCAAGTGATTTGAATCCAATACCATAAGTTCCTTTATGTTTAATCATAGAGACAGGATCAAGAGTGCCTTGCTAATTTTTCCCCATGCCTCTACCTTCATAGGCTTAATTATCCATGATCTAGTTAGGGATGGGATATTGGTAATAATCAATTAGATCATCATTATAAAGCCAATATTCATTTTCATCTAGGAGGTCTTGTTTTTGGCCATGGTTAGTGTGCAAATAATGGGTGTTTGGGCATTAAAATTTCCTTTTTATCACTATTCTATACAAATGATCTTGGCTTTGGGTCTTACATAGGATTTTGGGGCCTATGAAAGTTTGGCTAAATGGAAGGCATTGTGTGTGAGGTACTCTCCTTGAAATTTTTAAGAGATGGTAAAATGATTGGATATCTTAGGAGAGGGTGCATATGAAGTAGATGCAAGGCTTTCTGGGTAAATATAATTAAAATTTGGTAATTCAACAAGTACATCCTTGTCCTTTAGTATAGGGTCTAGGCTAAAATGATAATTGTAGATCTTATAGTTAGCTTCTAAATTCTTGTAGAATTGATATGGTTGTAAGTCTGAAGAAATAGTCACCTCCATCCATAAATGGGGGATTTTGATGCATTGATGTAATGTGGAAGGTTTGGCTCAAATTTCATGCATCCACAATCAGACCAAAAGCAATTTATATGATAAATCAAGATCCAGAACATGGCAAAGCATGTCATGGGTCAAGGGCCCAATAAAAACTAGCAAAGAAATTATTCCCTATGATTTCCTTTCCTCATTATCATAGGCCTTGATGGTATTGGTATCTGGTTGAAGGTCAGTTGTCATGTATTCAAGATGCTTGACTAACCTTAGAGACACAATATTGAGGCATGACCCATTATCTATGAGGATACATTTAACCCTGTGCTAGGCTATGATAACTTCAATGTATAATGGTTTATTTTGTATATGGCCTAGGGATGACATATCACTTTGGTCAAAGGTTAGTTTCTGGCCAGGAGTCAAGTGTCCTACCAAAGCTTAGAATTTATCTAAAGTAATGTCATTTGGAACTTGAGATTAGCTTAGGATTTATGTAAGGATTTTTTTGTGGATATTAGAGGTACACAACAAATATAAAATAGATATTTGAGAGGGCATATTTTATAATCAATCCATAATATCATACATCTTATTTTTGGCATAGGTAATTGGCTTATTTTAGATTGGCATGGGAACATGGATAAGCTCATTGGTATAAGGAGGTTGCCATCTTGGAATGGTAACTTTATCTGCTAAGTTTTGATTTCATAATCTAGACAAGGTAATGGACTATAGTAATTAGAATAAGGTCATGGGATGGTAACTCTTGGGTAATGGTGAGCTTGGCTGCCCACCAAGATCATAGGAGGATTATTGGCATAAGGAGGCAGTTGGAGATTATTTGGCACTAGCTGATGGCAATTTGTTATTGGTATTAGGTTAATGCTAAAAATAAATATATGTCTACCCATAATATGTCCTAAAACCTTGTTGTAGTCATGTGTGATGACATGATAGGCCCCTTGGTAATCTTTTTGATTTTGGTTCCATTCATTATATGAATATGGTTACTATTGTTGTTGTTGTTGCTATTGTTATAGTTGTGGTGGTGGTTTATACTATTATTAATTCTATTTGTTGGCATTGTAATGTGGAAAATGGTTTTGATTAGAAATAGGGGCCTTGTTATCCAACTATATTTATCCATTTTCCAACATGTTATGAATGAGATGTTATAATTGCACACACTAACTTATAGAATGGCCTTTGACTTGATGGTAGTCACAAAATTCATACTCTTTATACCAATAAGGGAAAGGAATACCCTTAGGTAATGGTTTGGGAATGGGATAACTAATCAGATTAGCATTAACTAGTATTTGAAACACATATTCAATGGGCTCTTCTAGGTCGCTAAAAATTCTCTTTATAGGTGGCCTTGCTATTGGTTAAGGCATTTAAAAAGGAGGTGGGAGTGCTTGTATTTATGTAATTGGTTGCATATGTGGATTGGGTTGGGTAGATGGTGTTTGCACCATTTGGATGTGGTGTGATTCAATAACTTAATTACCCACAACATTCTTATTATGGTTATAAACTTTGGGCTTCTCAAAAGTATTAGGTTGGGATGGCATGGGAGATTGCATTTGAATTGGGATCTGATTCTGACTTTGGCCTTGGTATTGATTTTGGATTTGGTTTGTATCTTGGTACTGGTTTTGGATCTAATTTTAGCCTAGGTATTGATTCTAGTAATTTGATTAGGTGTGTACAACTTGATTACTTCTTTGTTGATAAGACGTTTCTCAATTTATAGGCCCTTGTCAATAATGTCCTCAAAGGTGTGGGCACACTAAAACTCCAAGTGATAGAATATATCACTTTATAGTTTACAAGTAAACACTATGGCCTAATTTTTATCCAATAAATTATGTGTGAAGTGGCTATAAAGTGCCCTCTATCACTGCAAATAACTCAATAAACTCTCACTAGGTATTTATTATGCTTGGCCTAAATCTAATATAGTAATTTCATGCTCAAGATTATAAGAGAAATGTTGCAAAAATTTATTTGAGAGGTCATCAAAGTCTAGCACACAATTATTTAAAATTTAGAGTAACCACTTCAAGCCCTATCCTGCTAGACTATGTGTAAAAAGAAGTAGGTAGATATCACTATATGATACTAGTTAGAAAGTAACATACAACTCCTTCAAATGTTACCTCAGGTCAACTTTGCCTTTGTATTTTTTATAATGTGGTGGCTAAAATCCCAAAGGAAATGGTATATGAAGATAGTACATGTTGAAAGGGTATGATCATATCCTGTTCAATTTAAACTTATTTGTTTGATTCCCAGTTTGATTAGCTATAATTACATTATTCATTTGTTATAATTATCAGGTTAAAATGTGGATGATATAAATATTAAAGATGGTTGTAGTTGGGAGGTCCAAGGTGAATTACCTTGACTAGGGTGCAATGGAGGACTGAGGGATGTTTACTTGGTTGGTCACATGACTAAGAATACACTGTTAGGGTGTGGAGCTAAAAGCTACACCTTAAGGCAAACAGAAGGGTTTCCAGCATATGTAGTCACCGACGTCGGTAGGCCACACCGATGATGGTCAGGGGACGCAGAAGGGAAACCGGCATCGGCAGAAGATCGGCCGGCGTCGGTCACCTCCAGGAAGGCAGGGACCGACGTCGGTCGCCTGTGGCAGTCTGAACTGCTGTTGATGAACAGTCAGTTAAGTGAATGCAGAGTTTGCATGTTAAAGGCTTGTTCATAGCCTTGAGCGGCAAGTCTAATTTGTGTATGCATGAGATCTATATAATAGACTCATGGGTTGTATTGTTAAGTGGAGAATTTGGAGAAGAGCTATGTGAAGCTTGGAGAGTTCTTCCCATGGTGGAATCAAGTAGGATTCCCCATGTATGTATAAGTAAGATCAGTTTTGATATGCAGGGATGTGTGTATGCGAGGGTCAGACAGAGATTGGCAGTTGGCCAGGGTCCAAGGTGACAGCAATACATCAGCAGGATCATGGAGAGATCTACTTGGAGTACGGTTGTGTACTCGATTGTACAGATGTGCAATGAGGTGAACAACAACTTGTGTTAGCTGTGTGTTGTGACCTATGAGAGAAGATTACTCAGGTGGGAAGATTACTTGGAGCCCTTGAGGAGGAAGCCTCACAGAGGTGGAAGAAGAGTGTGATCTCTTTATTGTAATTTCCTTTGTAATGAGTTGAATACAATTATGTGTTGCCTCTCATATTCTGTGTGTTTTCTCATTGATAGTTATTTGTTCTTCTGGTTATTCCACATGTTTAATTGCTTATACAATGGTAATCATGTGTTCTCTTAAATCTGAAAAGTTGTGTCAGAGCTTTGGGGAGTTTCGGTCCTATCATACACATTCATTGATTATGGTTATATTTTTAGTGTGATATTTTTCATTGGTATACACTAGGGTTATGATTGATATTAATAATTTGATTTGGAGGGAAATATGGATTGAATGGAGGTATTTAGTGTTGGGAAATGAATTATGTAACATGGATTTAAAAGGGAACTTGATGCTAGCTAGTAAAACCCTACTATATGGAAGACACCTATTGTTGACTAAAGGTCTGTTGTTGAAGGTGTTACATGTTAGGACCTTATTTTATGTGAGGGACATGTTGGGTATGGGATAATTATTTCATAGTGGGTAATTATTGTATATTGGCCATTTATTGTATATTGTTAGGCACTTGTGGCTGACTAACTGCCAACTACTGTTGACTAATAAGGATACATTGTTGATTAGAAAAAAATTGTGATAAAGGATTTACCACTTATTGTGGTGGCACATTAGTGTATATTTTCTATTGTGGAATGTTATTCACCACTTATTGGGTTGGATTAGTGTTCACCTCCTATTAGGGTGGAGTATTGGTCTACATTTGGTTGCTTTTCTCTTGCTATGTGTTTGAGGAAGCGACTGGTTGAGGGGGAGTAGTTGTATGTTGCATTTTTGAACTAAACATTCCTGCCCTCAGCTATTGTGAACTATTTATGGTGTTTTTAGGAAGAACCTATTGTGAATTTCTCCTTCGAACATTTGATTAAACTTGGTTTGGATTGGCATATACTTGTGTGGTACCCATCGTGTTTTGAGAAGAGTCTTATGATAGAGTCATAGATTCTTCTATATTTACAGGAACATTAAACATGTAATGAAACATATATATTTTGATCAAAAAGGTATGTGTTTGGATTAACATAACTTGACGAGTTAGTTTGTACCCTCATTGAGGGAGATAACTCTATGAAAAATGTATCGGAAATGGTCATGGCATTTAGATTTATCACTAGGTCAAGATATGTTTGATACGATTGCTACATTTATGCTAATTGGTCAACAAATTGACATTTTACTTTTATAAGTGCAACAAGTTTTTGGTTATGCATTAGTATAAGGGCCTAATTTTTGATAGATGAAGCCTGCTCAAATGTTTTAACGAGAGGCACATTACTAGGTGATCTAACCAAGCTAGGTAGACTTTCATGGGGGAAGTCCAATGGGAACTTAGCACCTACCTCTATCACTCTAACAAGAATTTCATCTCTATGCTCTAAGAGATGACAATCGAACAAGTAAGGATCATAATTGGTACTGGTTGGTGTAGTCACATAATAAGGCTATCATTATTAGAATTATTCTATATTAGGTGGTACATTAGTAAGGTATTGGGTGGTTTGGTCTTGTTTCTATCTTAGATAAGAAGGTGTGTTGGCAAGGTAGTGTGCTAATGGGTATTTCCCCTATTATTTATAGTGGGTATCACATGTGAGATATGGATCTATCTTATAGGCTAAGTCATGTCCATAAGCCTCTTGAACAAAAGGGTCACTCATGAAGGATTATACATAACTCTGTTACATGTATATTAAGGCATGTTCGAATCAATGGTTAAACATCTCATGAAATCCTAGTCTAACATTGCAATCTTTTGGAACTTGGCCTAAAATGATCTATTCTTGAAAACTAACAATTGGAACTCAGTCTAAATTACCACTAACAATCTAAGGTATTTAGAACAAATGATCAATAAAAGAAAATCTTGGATTTTGATTTTGTAAAATGGTCTAAATAAACTTGAATATTGGAACTTAGCATGTGAGATTTTAACTAAGAAAAAAACAAACTAAGGTTTATAACTAGGCACATGAAATTGGTCATGAAAACTAGGTCTTGGAAACAAACTTGATCTAGGCAAAGTAATATTGGTCTTGGCACAAACTTGGTCTAAGTATGCAAAATTGGTCTTGGCATATAAAACTTAAACTAGGTCTTTGAAAACAAACTCAGTCTAGCCACGAGGACTTGATCTTGGCACATGAAATTTCTAACTAGGTCTTTGAAAGAAACTTTAGTCTAGGCACATAAACTTGGAAAATAAACTAGGCACATGAAATTGATCTTAGAACATGAAACTTTAGAAACAAACTTGGTCTAGACATGTGATTTTGGAAAACTTTTAAGTCTAAATATCTAGATTTTAAACAAACAACACACTTAATCTAAGTAAAAACTTGAAATCAAGGCAAGACATGGTCTTAGTCTAGAAGGGAACTCGATATAGGTAAATGTATTTAAACCAAACAAAAAATTCATCAAAGTTGCATAATCTAAATGAAAAACATGAACAACTCAAACCCAATTTGTAGGCAAGACTCAAACATAAACCAATTATCTTTACATCTAAACTTTGAAAGATAAATTTCCAACTTGGTTTGAAAGACTTGGATTTTTGAATGAGAAATGGTCTAGACTAAAATTGGCAGCATAACAATGTTCTTTAGAAATAAAGGCACAAGTTGGTTTTTATCTTGGTTTGAACTAAGGCAAATGGTTGAAATAATTTTGATAAGTAACATCATATTTCATAAACAAATGACATGAATTGGGTTTTGATTTTCTTTGGCCAAGATAAATGACTGGAATGATTTCAGAAGCATAACACTTCTTTGTGTAAACAATGTATATAACATGTGTTTGTTTTTGATGTTTTGGAATTTGTTTTATTTGGTTTGATATAAAGAAATTTTAGACACAAATTACAAGTAAAAATGAAGAAGCACCTAAGGGCATACTCATATGCTAAACTGACACAAGGTGTGCATAAAATCCACCAAACTTCCATCAACATACAAGTTCTTGAAATGAATTAATTATTAATCCAATAAATAAATAGCACATTCTATAGAGTTTTTAAGCCTCTGTTTATCTATCAAGATTTGATACATGGAATGGAACTTAGAGCGATGAAATAACTTAGTATTAGGATGATAATTTGTGGTAAGTGGGATCTATTAATCTAAAATTTTTGATTTGACTTTTTTAGATCATTCAAAAGTGTCTAAAAACACTTGGGCATAATAAATATCCATTAGTATATTCACATCAACTAGATTTTTATAAAAGGATCTTGTCTCTTTCATGACTTTAGCCTTGTACTATTTAGTGAAGTTCGATGTCTAGATTGCTGCTTGATTTGATACCCATTCTAGCTGGTTAGGTTAACCACTCAACCATTGTCCCAATAGATTATATGATCCTTTTATATACCCCACCATTTAAGTGAGGTTAGATCAATTCTAGGAAATGAAACCCTGGGTCAAAGTCCACCTAAATAACTTTTGAGAAAGTGTTCACAATCCAAAAAGAAAATAAAAAGAAGAATTCGGTCATTTTTGAGTCATCTAAGTTCCTAAGAACAAGGAGGGAGTATAAGTGACATTTATTTGAGTAGACTTAAACAAATAATCAAAATAATGCATTTTTGGTTGCCCAAGTTACCTAAAGGGGACAAGGGGAGAACATAGGCATAAAGCTTTACTCAAATGAAACTAATATAGTGTTTTGTAAAAATAAAGAACACAAAGGAAAGAGATCTTAGTCTAAATGTGAATTTTATTTGTAAGCACCTATTTGAAGTGTGATTTGAAATTTGGCCTTTATTTGAAAATTAAAAAAAAAAAGAAAGTTGTTTGCAAAAGTCGTTAAAGCACCAATAGACAATGTGAAATGGCTTTCAAAGCACCAAAATAAATGTGAAATGGCATTGTTAACGTGTTAGACTCCTTCTCTTTTGATTATTACCTTGAAATAAGAATTAAAGGATTGATTTGTGCTTGATTAGATTGCATAAATAAAGTAAAATTTTGAATTTTTGAAGTCTCAAGTTGTTGGTCTTAGTCAATTTTACCATTTATCAGAGCGATTTCATTGTTTTTAGGAACCTAAAAGACAACAAAAAAAATTAGATATAGATGATTTCACTAATTTTTAGAGATGATATCACTACTGTTATGATAAATTTTCTAAATAAAGCGATAATTTTGTTGAAAAAAATTGGCAATAGGAAAAAAATCTAACTTAAAACATTTTTTTGAAATACATAGCATTTTTACCAAAGTCTAGAGTGTTTTCATCAAAGTGGAGAGAATTTTCACCAAAGTGCAAAGCATTTTTCACCTAAGAACAATAAAACATAGTTAGGAAGGTAACGTGAAAGTTTTTTCCAAAACTTAAGAAATGGATTATCTGACAAGGAACAAATTTTCAAAATTACTAATGATTTCACCAAAGTTCAAGATAAATTCATTGAAATAATGAATAATTTTGCTGATGGGAAAAAACCTGCAACATAAAAAAAGAGGACAGAGATGATTTCATCACTTAAATATATGATTTCATCGCTTAACAAAATAAATAGGATGATTTCACTGTTCTCAGGGACAAAGTCACCGATACATAGAAAAATAAAACACACAAAAATTTTAAGCAAAAAGAACTAAAACAAGGTCAATGGTGAATTTTTTTGGCTCCTAAGAGGTCCAAAAATACTTTTATGATGAGTATGGGGTGCATCATCCCACCCAACATGCCAATATATATCATAGGATCATGAGGATAAATGTTAGTTTCTCTTATTAGTGAAGTAAACAAAAACAACTCAATGAAACTAGTATTCTAAGTCTAAGACCTAGGGTCAATGATATAACAAATAAGACAAAATTCAACAAGAAGACAAAATGACACATTACCTTCCTTGATGATTTAAATGGCTTATTGGCATGACGAGTGGTTTATGCTTAGTATGGTGGATAAATAGTCTATGTTAATGCTTGATGTTTAATGGATGGCACCTCCTATTCTCCCCTTGGAAGTTGGCTCTTGGCTTGGTGTTGGTAATGAAGCTTATCTCACAATTTTTTCATAATAAATGTGCACAAAAAATCTTATTTAGGAATGGTCATATCACTTGTATTTATAGGTTTTAACTAACTCTAACCCAAGTGTATGTAGGTTAGGGTTAAGATTGGAACTTGAAATGCAATTAATGAAGGCTTTGATTATGTATTTATGAAGGCATGGCTCAACATTTCTAATTTTTATGTCATTTATGTTGATATTTTGTAATTTTTAACTTTTAGGATGATGACACTATCATGACCTTGTATTTTTTTGAAAAATCTTTTTTGTAAATTACATATTCACTAATTCAACATGTAATTTTCACTTAAACAATTAATTTTATTTGCTTTGTTAAATAATTTTGCTTAGTCTTTTGGTCATTTCAAGCATTGGTTTAAGTGCCCCGCATAATTGGTCAAAAATTTTAGTTTGTTTGGTCACAAGCTGACTATAAATGAAACCTCAAGAGGTTATTGTTGCGTAAACGGTAATACCCCAAATTGGGATGCTTTGATGTAATTCTGGGTACTTACATCTAATGTGTAGATGAATTTTGGATATTCTATGATTTCTAATCTTAACTAGCATAATTTGGTAGAAATCAGTCTAAAGTCTATTTAGACACAAAAGTGGTTGAAAAGGAGTGTCTACACAAAGAGCCCTAGATTTTTTAGTAAAGATACAAGAATGAAACAGATGATTTTTAAAATAAAATATATAGTTTGAATTGAAAGATACGCTTCCTGTTCAAAGCAAGTTCATGTTCAAACCCCATAAACATACTCTTATGTTGTGAGCACATAATACAAGGACATAGTGTTTGATAAAGGTGCCATCGATTTCAACTTCATTTACTATTCAATGCTATGAAATATTCTAGAGTCTGTGGCACCCTACTTTACACAAGATCAATTTTATCCAAATGAGAAATAATATATCGATGACCTATTGCCCATTGAAACACAAGGTCTTCATTTAGCAATGATAAAATTAGAGGTAATGTTTTATATAGATCTGCCTAGAGGTTTATTTTTCAATGAAACATTTTTTAGGGATTGTTTGCATCTTAGAAAAAACAAAAAATGTAGCTATGGTTATTTTTGGTAGGGATTTCAAAAGGTATCTCAAACTTCCATGGCTTGAGACTGCTTATAACCAAGTTTTGACCAATGTTTGACTCGAGCAAAACATAGTCAAGGGAAAACTAAAACAATGGTTAGTTAAAGGCCAAAGACTAAATCCTAAAGGAGGAATTTCCTCAATTGCATTATCAAATTTAGAATTGGGATTAGGATAACTACAACCCTCATAAATAAACTACATGGTTTTGAAAGAATAACTTATGTACAAGTGGAATGGGTCCCTTTGCTGGACATTAGTTTAACTTCAAACAAGTTAGTTTCCTTTGGGTAAGTCATAAGTGCCAGATTAAAGGCACAAATGTTCTATCTTGAATAAAGGCCAGTCAATGACAATTTTTATATGATGTCATATCTAATGGATGAAGTATTAGGCATAATTCACATAACACATGGAAAGTTATGGAAACCCTCAACATAATATTTAGTAAATATAATCTACAAAGATTACTCTTTCATGTCTACATATAGATTTAAGAATGAAATTCAAAAGATATGTGATGAAATTTATCTTCAAGTATATCAGGCAATCCATGGCACCCAAATACCTAGGATGTCTGAAAGCCTAACAAGAAACATTGGTAAAATGGGGGATTATTGATATTGTCTTGACTATAGTCATAAAAGGGACAAGGATAACTCCTCTATTTCTGCCATGTCACGTCTTAGACAAAATTGTAGACTAGGAAGTGGATTTTAAAATTTATAACAACATTAACAAAGAACTTGGTCTTAACCATAAATCTTATTATTATAAAAATATTTAGAGTATTGGACAACTTTAATTTGTAATTAGGTCAATTTCAACCAGGTTGGGAAATCCAGATCCCACTATAATTTAAAGGTGGACCAATTGAGGTAATGGGACTATAAGAATAAAAATAAGACATATATCAAGTATCTCAAGGAAAATAAGAAGGTAAAAATTTCATATGGTCACCAAGAATATGAGCATGATCCTATTTTTATGAATGCATCAAATGATACTTGGGTGTAGACAAGGATGAAAGATAAATAAATGTCTATGATATTTACTCAGGCTCTTCAATATAATCTTGAGATTACTGAAGAATAAGCTAAGGAGAAAGAAGAATAAAAACATGAGTATGGAGCCATAAGTGGCATCCAAATCAGCCACAAGATTAAAAAGGGAAAGACCAACCTCTCTCTCCTACAAGAGAACAAACAAATTTGTAAGAAGAAGAGTCTAGTAGTCAGAAGAAATCTTATCCACAAATAAGGAGATAAATTATAAGAGGCCTTTCCCATCCTCAACTTCCATATTCATCTCTAGATGCTAATACTACAATATTGGGAAAAACCATTATTGAGGATAAAACTACACCCCCTCTAGACGGATAGTAGAGCACATTATCTATGACACCTTTGTCACCACTTACAATAGTCACAAATGTTAGTTTGCATGAGTTTTTAAAATTTTCTTTCTTGTCTATTTTAGTTGCTCCTTCTTCTTAGGCACCTTTGGTAAGTCCATCTCTATCCACTACCATCAATGAGGAGACGTATCCTCAAGTTCTCCCTACCATGCTAGCCTCTGCTCCATTCATCCTTCCTTCCATCACTATTTTCCCACCTACCATTCCTTCACCACCACTCACAGTGATACTTTCCACCACTATAGCTCATTTAGTCATTTCACAAAATCCCTTTCCTTCCACTCTCCCTATGGTCACTTACTAGAGGAAATTTAAATATCTTTCCACCTCCTCCAAGGGAAAATAGTTGGAATAAAGGCCATGTTTTTGTCTCCCCATTATAGATGAATCCTTTGATGAGGAGGGAGAAAAAAAAGAGGAGCCTAGACATGTAATATCTTTAGTTGAGTATTCAAATAATGAAGGTGAAAAATATGTAGATACAATGAAGGGGTTAAGACCTATAATAAGTGAAGAGGCAACCACAAATGATGAGGAAGTAGAGTTGGAAAAGGCTAAAGCTATGAGCTTGGAAGGCTTACAAGAAGAATAAACTCCAACTAGCACTTTGGACCAATAGATCCTCACAAAAGAGAAAAGACAAAACATAAATGAAGTAATCTCTTCTCTTGTTTCATCTATTTTTAGTGGAAATATTCTATCTATAGATTTTACTCTAGATATTCCAAATATTAATTTATCTAGTTATTTTTACTCTCCCATTCTTTCAACTTCAAAGCAAATAAAGGCTAAAAGGAAATGAGTTCATTTTTAGAGTAGGGTTACAATTTATACTTACAACCCTCAAAGTACACTAGTCCTTAAGAAAAACTTAGTTTAATTATAACTATTTATGTGATAGTCATAACTCATATAGTCAACTACTATGACTATTGATAAAACTATAGGCTTGACCAAGTATGTGACTGGAGTCATTCCATTAAGAGAACGTTCACCATGGGAGAGGATTATCTACTCACCTCTTCAGTTCTAAATACAAATAAGTGTATTATTGACACCATGAGTAATGAAACCTTCTCCAATGAATCCTCCACCTTCCATATATAAATACCTAATCCCAATAGATGCCAAAATAGGGGAACTTATCATTCTCCAATGGACAAAATAAATGTAGAATACAAGGGATGAGAGACATAACTTAGTTGTCATAGAGTTATCTATAGTCTCTATCCGATTCGACAAAAAGAGTAGAACCATAAAAAGTACGAGGAAGAGGAAGGCATAGAATTTGGATACAAGGAAAGAAATGAAATTTGAATAAAGAGAATATCTATTTTCGTTGGCAAAGAAAGCCAAAAAGGGTCTAAAGGATCCTAATGAATATACTAATTTTTTTTATGTTTTTGTGGACTCAACTAGTGAAGCTATGAAATAAATATACAAAAAAAAGAGGAAAGACATCAAAGGCTACAATAGAGATAGAATATACATACTCCTAAAAATATAATTGATGATGTACACATTATATTTACTAAGTTGTACAACATTTTTCATAATACCCAGTTTTTTAGAGCAAAAATCCAATCACAGAGAACAAAGTATTGAGGTCAACATACCCCCATTTTAAAAAAATGAGGACCCTTGTTTAATATTTAAAATTGTGTTATAAATTAACATTAAAATTGATCAAAATTACATTATTTAATGCTATGTTTTCTTCATCTTTCATGGGCATGATTTGACTTCACCTAATATTGCTAATGTTGACTTTTGTGTTTCCATGTTGTAGGTTTAATGGAGTCTCATTCGAATAATAATTGCTCAGGGTTTTATGATTTCAATGTCAAATTAACCCTTAGTTTTTTAAATGATATGATCTCAATTTTATATTATTATATATTAACCTTTGGTCACAATTGATTAATTGAATCTATGTGTAAACAATGTTAAAAAAACTTATCCTAACTGTGTTAGTCTAAGTTCTTTTGAAATAGATTTATATTTACATGGGATCATATTTACGTGGGAATGTTTTTATATTTTAGACCTATTTTAAACTTTATCCTAAGTCCTAATTTTATTTATTAATACAACCAAGACCTTAGTCTAAAATTTTATACTAAGTTCATAGATATTTCCTGAGAGCTTGTGTCTTTAATTTTATGTTCACAGGTTCTAATTAAACCTAAAGATGCCAAGTGTCAAGATCTCAAAGTTGGAAGCAAAGATTGATGATCAATGGGTAAATCTAAAATTTAATATGTAAAATAAATGATTGATGGTGCACGTTGGTTCATGCAACAAATATCTAATGGTGAGCAATGAATAAAAGTGTCAAAGGTCCTATGAAGGAATGTGAGATTGATAAGTGGCAAGATATCGGTAAAGTGGAAATGGATCTGATGATGAGTATGGGTCAATAATTCAAATAAAATATGAAGGAATTTGAGATCAATAAGTGTCATCATCTTGGCAAAGCTTAAACAAATTTATGGTCCATGGTCCATCATGTATCTAGCAGGTCAATGGTGTGAACGAAGGTAGAATTTTAAAAGGGCTCAAATTGAATGTGGTAGTGACATGTGTCATAACCATAATGAATTAAATGGAGATCAATGAATAGAATTTAATATTTTGGATTGAGATCAATGATGTGGAACAAGTCAAGAAGTCAATGTCCTAGATGGAATGAGAAGCTACCATATGGCATAAAGGTGTTCAAATGATGAAGTCTGATTGCAAGGTACATTGATAGCCTATGAAGTTGACAAGTGGCATGATATCAAATGTATTAATATAGATATAACAACTTGAGATGAAAACTAATGCTAAGAGGATCCAAAAGTCATAATGGTCACTTTTTAAATAAATGGGCATCATGACATGGCATTGCCACATAAGTAGAACACATCACATTAAGAGATCTTGTGGGCCTAACACATGAAAGATATAAATGTGCACATAAAATGCAATCTAAGTCATAAAATATCATTATTATAACTAATTTACTGCCATCAAAACCCTACATAAACCTTTAATAAATCCTGAAGGTGTACAAATTGCCCTAATTATCTCTAGAATCACTATGATTGAACATGAATAGTTGATTATCATCCCCAATTGGATAATTCGATCAAGATCATTGCTATGGTGACCTATAAGTATGTTTCAAAGCAAGATGTGGAGCTATATTTGATAATAGATACAAAAGGTTATGTGTTTAAGGACATGGAGTTTATAGCAGCTACTTTGAACACATGAGATAACAATTATTCTAAACTATTTTGGATAATTGAAAATCAACTAGTGATCACAAAGGAAGAGGAGAATATTATCTCTATAAAAAGTTTCTATGATGACATTATAGCTATACAAATACCCAAACTCCACTACACAACTACAAACCCTGAGGTACTTCACTGCATTGACATTCTTAGTCCCATTTTTAAGGAAGTTAAAATAGATAAAGACATGTTAATTAATGAGCACAATCACAAGAATATTGATTAAATTTACCCTATTGACTTTGATTCATACTAAAATATCCCTAAACCCTAGATTGACTTTACTTCAATTAACTCATGGGCTAAAGAGCACAAGTATGTGGATACCCTAGCTATGTGGTTAGACTTTGGCAACAATGTTATTGTAGACCTTGATAAGAAAATTCCTATAAATTAGTTTAGACTAGGGGTCAGGGTGATAATGACAATGTTGAACAAACTATATGGATGTCTAACCACAACATATGTTGATCCCATGTGGGTACCAATGGTATATTTAATTGTTGAAAGGATGATAGTCCCTCTATTGGGTGAGATAATTAGTATCTCATTAAGTAGACAAATATATGTAATTAAGAATAAGAAGAAGAATGAGTTTTTCATGATGTCTTATCTCCTATATGCCCTATGTGCAACAATAAATATTCAAAATCAAAGGGAGTGGTCCCCAAAAATAACCCAAAAAGTTTCCCAATATTATTCTAAGTTGCACATATATAAATATAGGGATGAAATTCAATTTATCTATGATTATGTGTATCCAGACCTGACTGAAGCTATAACTGGAACCCCTATATCAAGAATTAGTCTATTGATTAAGAAATCTATTGAAGCCATGGGAGATATATGGTTGTATCCTAAATACACAATCATAAGGATTGAGGTAACTCAAAATTCTCCTCTTAAGTTTCTAATCCATAAACCTGATAAGCTAGCAGAGTAAGGTGGCCTACCAATTGTTCTATGGTGTAGATGGACTTTAAAAAACCAAAATAAAGGGAATTATTCATAGCTTCTCTATGAATATTGATATAAATACATTTAGACAATGGGATCACATTGAGGCAACATTAAAACATAGACTATCTTTCAATTTACAAATGGTTAAAATCAAACAGTGGGACCCTTGTGGAAGAGTTAAAGAACATTTAAGACTCAAGGGTATTCTGAATGTACCCTCTGATCATGATCTTGGTGAATTTGACCTTGTATACACCAAGGAATCTTCCTACTTTGAGATAACTAGAAGATTGAAAGAGTATAATATTATACCTGAGTCTAGATTATCCAAAGACCAGAAGGTAGATGATAGATGGTAGTTGGGCCCCAGTTAGTACCATTTGATTAGTCGTGAATCTTCTAAACTTCTAATAATAGAAGTTCAAATAAAACATAGACTAAAAGAGATAAGACCAAAGGAGATAGCTTCAAGTTCATTAGCCCCTAAATCATCTAAGATAACAGAGCATGATATACATTTAGAGGAAGTTCATATGACATCACTTGATCCTAATGAGATTGTTGAGGATGCATTAGAGATTTTATCCATGGCATATGATACACAATAAAATGAAGAGACAAAGGTTGAGAAAGACAAAGAAGAGAAGGGAAAATAAAAATTATTGGACTTGGTGGTTGTCAATCCTCCAAAAAAGAAAGCTGAGACATCCATTTGTATCTAAAACAAAGAGACCTAAAGTGATTGTCACTACTCCTTTAAGTGAAGTCAATCTGTTTAGTGAATAAAACATACTATATAGTCCACCTATTCTAGGATGGTTCTTGTATGAACCTAGATTAGAGAGAGTGCCTACCATGTATCATCCTTAGGATATGATGAAATCTATTAACATTCCCATGTATTAAGAACTTAAGTGATGGATCATTGATTTGAAGGAAGAGGAAGCAAGGAGACTAGCTACACCAAGTGATTCAACAACTCCATCACAAATGGAGTTCCCTATCCCACGTATGAGCCAATATACAGTTGGAGTTAAGTATGATCTAAAGACTACCAGTTTGTAAAGAGTGACTAAGAAATTAGTCATACAAGGTGAGGAGGAGGTGACATATCAAAAGGTATAACATTTGACTAATTTGACTCAAAAGGAAAGGCAAAGGTCAAGTGAAGATCCAATTTTTGAAGAATATGTCTTAGAGTTGGCCCAACCACATTTAAAATAGCTACAGGCTACTGTCAAATGCCTAAAATAGAAGAACAATCTATCTTGTTATTACCAAGAGACATGGTCAAGTAGTTTAAAACAACCATGTATGACTTATTCATCTCTTTGAAGGTAGTAAAATCCAAGTAGGACTTGGTAAACAAACATGGTACTTTGGATATAGGCCAAGTTGGCTAATGATAGGATTCAAGCCACAAGGTGAAGGATTTGATCAATGTTTTGATAGAGGATAAAATTCCTCAATTGAGAACAATCAACCTTGTCCAATTGAATATGGCTATGGAAATATTGGTAGATAAGATCAAGGCATTAAGCAAGTGGTTTAGGTGCATTGGCGATATCTCTAATGATCTCCAATAGTTAGAAAATAAAATGATTCACATACTTGGGAGTTTGATCAAGGATCCTACTTCACTCAGTCCCCTTGGCTTGATCACTGATGAGGAGTTCAAACATAGATCTACTCAATTCATTTAGGAGGTAAGGAATAAAATCCAAGGCAAGATTGGGGTGTATAACAAAAGGATCATGGATATGACTTTATTAGTTGAAGAGAAGATGAGAAATGCTAGGAGCATCAATAAAGCATTGAACAAGATAGATAAGGACCTCAAAGCCCTAAAAGATCAATAAAGAGAGATTTTCATGGAACCCATTGTCAACCTCAAGCTAATTAATGAGTAACACTATAGAATGAATATACTACAATAGAGACAAAGGATTTCAACAACAAAAGAGTCTCAAGGTCAAATTTGTTGACTTAAGTATATTCCTTTTGTAACTTAACATGTATATTATTTTGAGAAGGGAATATTCTCTTTGTATAAACATGTGTAATATTGTAAAGCACATTGATTATAGGTCAATCTTTTAAAAAGTGTCATTAATTATAGAACATTATAGAAGGACAACTATCTTAGACTCTTGTACAATTATCATTTGACATGATTGATCAACATACCTCATTATTATATAAAAGGGGTATTATCATTTGTAAAAAGTGGAGGGAGTTTTGGAGCAAAAACCTTTGTGTAAAATTTAGAGCAAGTAATACAAGCAAGGAATTTTGCAAATATTATCTAGTATTTATTGGTGTGTTTGCTATTATGGTTGCTCTCTCAATTATCTATTTAGATGTCTAGATTTGAATTGTTTTTATGGATTATCGATGTGTTCATATGAATGTCGAGTTGTCAATTTGTGCTTAAGCTAGGTTGATTGAAAGTTTTTAAGTTCATTTCATTTTCCATGCTTTCTTTATAGATGTGCTAATGCAATTTGTTTGTGGAAGTAAATCTCTAAAGTGAATTTGATTTCTTATTTACATTATTTCACTTTTCCTTAGACATTTTTTTGATATATGTTAGGATTTGTGCCATTGCAATTTCATGTCATATATTGGTTTAGTACATGTCTTGATGAAATTTAAGCTCTGTCATAATATCTGGATTGAAGATCAGAATACCTTCTTTCTGCCCTACCCTCACTTTTACCTATTTTTTTGATCAAATCACTTTAGTTTAGCTTTCATTGTAAATATACATATTAGATTAGACTTCGGATCTTAGGTTTTGATCATAATTCACTATACTTAGTTTAGATTATCTTCATACTTCATAAGCTAGCTTTCAGACCAAGGTTGCTCCCAATAACTAATTTTATTATCATTTTGTGAAACATTTATATTATTTTACCACTATTCCACTAAAGATATCAAGAATATCACAACCAACTACTCATGCAATGGGTTACTTGAATCCATAAATGAGAAGAGTGTTTCTCAACACTATGTAAACCATGTGATACACTTTTAGGCATCAACATGCGAGTTTCACTGGTGCTAGAAGGAGGACCTTAACTAAAGATTTGTGAATTTGAAGTGTCTTTACTAATTTGAGTGATTTTTTTTCAAAGATTACTTGATCCTTTGAATATTTGTGTAGTTATTAAGCTCAATTGTGAAAAGATCATTGATATTCATGGTTTCAGACCATTATTTAGGCTTATTTAGCCAAAAACAACTATTCTTTGAAGATTCATGGGAAATTATTGTAAAGGTAGTTTTAGCTTTGTAAATATACCACATTCAAGGTTAGTGATAGCAATTTTGTTCAAATATTGATTGATTATTTGAAAATTTAGGTTTATTTGAACTTATAATTGTAGAGATCATTCATATTCTTGAGTTTAGATATATCTTTGAGCTAACTTAGTTAAAGATAGTTGTTCTTTATAAGAATTTGTAAATTTTTTTCTTAATGTATAAATTTTATCATTTTTATTTGTAAATATAAGGTTTTCACATTGTATATTGAATAGGATTTAGAGTTTACAAGATGGAACTATAAAAAATCAAGAGTAGGTCACAATCAGAAACAAGATTACTTTTCCCTTCATTAGAAGTTCATCAAAAAGCAACATCAAATAAAGGTAAGCAAAGGGTTTCTAAATATTAGCCTACTTCACCTATTCATAGTGCTCTTATGTTTAATCCTTATCAAGCTATGGCTTGGTTAGGTGGGTCTTCCATCAATGTGCCTATTCAAGACATGACTTACCTAGAAATCCTAAGAAATACTTGCCTTCTTTTAATCCTAATGGTGTGGTTACTACTGAATAAAATATCAAGTCTTTCAAGGCTACTTTAAGATTATTGAATGTGGTTCATGAAGATGTTGCATGTAGATTGTTCCCTTTTACTTTTAAATATGGTGCATATGATTGGTTTCTCAACCTTATAGAGAATTACATTACCAACTAGAATGATTTTAATAGTATTTTCATTGATCAATTTGGAGAAATCATCAATCCTTGTATCCTTTATCAAAAATTCCATACTATGAAAAGAGATTTAAGTCAAACCATTAGATATTTTAATGCTATATTCTAGAAGATGTTTAATAGAATCATAACTCCCTATAGACCTAATAAAGCTTTAACTTTAGAAATGTATAAGGATGCTTTAGATCCCATGACTTTTGTTTTCTTGAAAATGTAAATAGAGTTATAAACACATTAGCCTTGGCCTATTCTAAAGCTATGAAAATAAATGATCAAATGAAACCTTAAGGTCAACTGGAATATGCTATCCTTAATGCCAATCTTAATTTACCTATGCTGAATGTCATTCCCAATACTAACCAAAACATACCTTATCTAAACCAAACACCAGTGTTAAGTAAATTACCCTTGAGTCATGCTCATCTTGGTCAAAACTTAGGATTCTTGAATAACACTACAAATAGATTTCATCCACAAGATCAAAAAGCCTTGGTGCCAATAGCTAGTGGTAGTACTCAAGTTCACAACTCAGAGGCACCTAAAAAATGAGAGTGACTCCATACTCAAGATGGTTAAAAAACTGAGCATTGATTTTATTTAGTTGTAATAACAAGTAGGTAATACTGGGGAAAATTCTAACAAGAATTATTCTTATCAAATATTTAATAGACCTAAAAACAAGTTTCACAATAGAAATAATAACAATAACAACAAAAATGAGTCATCTACAAATAACAATAATCTTGAGATAAACAGATGTGATATAGCTTTAACCAAATATTGTAGAGTTCATAACACTTCAAAACATGGTGAATTAGATTATATTGAATTCTATAATGCTGTTGAGTTATTTCAAGATGAATTAGATACATTTGAAGGTATACCTAACAAAGATAATAATGTAGGTGGATTTGGTTTTTCAAAGTCATCTAAATCTACTGACACAACTCTCATGGTGGAGACTTTTGATTTCCCATTCCAAGAGGAAAATGAGCCTGAGGATACTCCTAAAAAAGTTCATGATTTTTAGTAGTATCTAAAGAAGACTTATCCTCTAAGGAATAAAGAGAAGAAACTATCTTTGACTACTTCAACTCCACCAAACAACTTTGATACTCCCCTAGATCCTACAACATACAACAATCCAGAACCTCGAAAAGGAAGTACCTCTAAAAATAATGTTGATGAATTTAGTTATTTTACTAAGAGTGGATATAATATAGTTGAGAACATGAAAAAAATTAAAATTAATATCACTTTACATGAATTGACTCAAATTACTAAGCAAAGAGACATGTTGCTTGAATCTTTATCCAAGAAACCTAGTAAGTCACCAAAGGTTACAAATGCCAATGTAGTTATGTATAAAAACAAAGTATAAGTTCCACCATTCTTGATAACAATTAGAGTTTTTGATAAAAACTTGCATAATTATTTGTTAGATTCAGGTGCTTCAACTAATATCATGCCAAAATGTATTTGTGAAAAACTTGGTTTAACTCCAGTTAAGTCTGACAGAATAGTTACTCAATTAGACAAATCTAGAGTTAAAGTAATTAGAGAATTATTGAATGTTAATATGAAGCTTGCTATAGAGCCAATAATATAACAATTTATAGATATCTAAGTGGTGGACATTCCATATGCTTATAGAATTCTATTAATCATAGATTGGACTAAGTCTTTGAATAAGTACATGTCAACTGACTATTCTCATATGTGGCTTCCAGGGAAGGGAGTTCCCAACCAAATTCAAATTGAAAGAGAGCCAAAGATGAAACACATGATCATAGAGTACAATGTAGTAAATGAAAAGGTCAACATGGTCAATTATGAGTTAGGATTTTATACTCTTGACACTTCTAAGGTATATGACTCTAAAGAGTTTTAGCTATGCCTAGAATGTGTAAATTATATTTTGATGGTGCTAGATGTAAATTTGGTTATGGAGTAGGAATTGTTTTAATCAATCCCATTGGGAAAGAGTTTAATACTTATTATATACTTAAGTGTCTTCCTTGCACTAAAAAAATTGGTAGAGTATGAAGCTTTAATCCCAGGATTGTAATTTTCTATCAAACACAAAGTTAAAGAACTACTAGTGAATGGTGATTCTGAGTTGGTAATTAATCAAGTTAAAAGTAATTACTAATGCAAATTGTAATATTTTAAAAATATAAGTTTAGAGTGTGGTAATTGATAGAGTAATTTGATGCCTTTAACATTATCTCAATCCCTGGAGAAGAGAACAAGCTTGATGATGAGCTAGCCTCAGTTGTAGCTAATCTCATGTCAAATCAAGACTCTAAACTAGAAAACCTTAGCATTGAGTTGGTTTCATGTGCCTCAATTCTTAATAATGTTAATAATTTGTAGTATTTATTGATGATCAACAAGTCATAGACTTCATGAAAAATTTAAGAATATTTGAGTCTTACATCATTGATGAGTTCAATGAAAATTCTCTTCATGCAAACAAAATTGAGGACAAGATTGTGCAATTAAATGGCAACAAAATTCCCAAAGGCATGATTGCCTTAGAAAGACTGTTTGATCAAGACAAACTAGATGAATCTGTCAAAGTTCCTAGGGTGAGTGGGAAAGATTATAATGTAATTGACCTAAGAAATCAAGGTCAATCTTAGCTAGTAAATATTGGTATAACTTGTACAAAAGAATAATTGAGAAAGGCTAAAGATTTGCTATCCAAGTACAAAGATGTTATAACATGGTCCTATGAAGACTTAAAGATATTTTATCCTAGAGTCATCACACATACCATTCCATTGAAAGAAGCTTGTAAACCTTTTAGACATAAGCAAAGACTAGTCAAACATATTTTAGAGCCATTGATCTACAAAGAGGCCAAGAAGCTATTGGATGAAAAATAGTGTTTCCCATTAGAAATTCTACCTGGGTAGCTAACTTAGTACCAGTCACAAAGAAAAATGAAGAAATTAGATTATGCATAGACTTTACAAATTTGAATAGAGCTTTTGAAAAGGATAACTATCCTTTACCTCTCTTGACCAAGTCATTCAAATTATTAGTGGTTCTACTATGATGTCTTTTTTTTATGGTTTTTAAGGTTATAATCAAGTATTTTTCAACAAGGAGGACAAAATGAAGACTACATTCATTATAAAATGGGGCACTTTTGCCTACAAGAAAATGCCTTTTGGGCTAATAAATGTAGGAACAAATTTTTAAAGAGATATGCACCATGCATTTCAAGGTCTCATAGGTAAGTTCATTATCATATATATGGATGATCTAACCATGTTTTCTAAAAATAGTGAATATTACATTATGCACTTGCAATAGGTATTTGAACATTGTAGAAGGTATGTAATTTATCTCAATCCTAAGAAAAACATTTTATATGTTACAAAAGGGAAGTTACTAGGACATGTTATAACCAAGGATGGGATTTCTATAGACCCTGATAGAGTTGATGCCATATCCAAAATGGAACCCCCTAATAGTAGAAAATAATTAAAATATTTCTTTGGGAAAATCAATTTTGTGAGAAAGTTCATTTTTGGTTTTGCAAAAATTGTGAAGCCACTTAATGACATGTTGAAGAAGGATACCAAAGTCATATGGAGTGAGGAAATAAAGAAAGGCTTCAAGGACATTAAAGAAGCAATTGGATACACACTAGTGTTAATAAGTCTTGATTTCACAAAGTATTTCTATATCTATTCTTTTGCTTCTGATCAAACAATAGATGTAGTTTTAACTCAAAAAATAGATAAGTGTGATCAACCTATTGTATTTATGAGCACTAATTTTAAGAATGCTGAGTTAAATTATTATATTATTAAAAAAAAAATATTTTCTATAGTTAAGGCGGTTAAAAAATTTAGACACTATATTCATAGGAATAAAGTGCATGTAATATTGTCAGACCCTACCACTAAAATTATGCTTAGTCAATGTGAATTGGGAGAGAGAAGGGGTCAATGGATGTTTATTTTCCAAGAGTATGATCTTGAAATAAAAACTACCAAATTGGTAAGGTGTCAAGGATTGATTTAGTTAATAGCTAATACCAATCATAAAGTGAATGTCATGTAGCAGACCAACAATGTTTTTGACCAAATGATTGGTATGATGAAATTATTCATCTTTTAATTAATGGTTATTATCATGTAGGATTGAGAAAATAAGATCTTTGAGGCTCAAGTTATCATATTTACTGATCAAGGATGGAGTAATCTTTAGGAAGAACTATGAAGGTATATACTTAAGATGTGTCTCAAAAGAAGAAGCAACTAAGATCTTGAGTACTTTCCATGAAAAGCTTAGTAAAGGAAACCCTTATAGAAATACAATATCTCATAAAATCTTGAGGGCAGGATAATATGGCTCACAATATTCAAAGATGCTCATAAACATGTTAGAGAGTGTCATCAATGTTATATTTTCAACATCAAGGAACCAAAATCAGCCATGCCATTGAATCTTATTATGATTGATAAAACTTTTGCTCAATGGGGATTATATTCTATGGGGGTGATCAACCCTAATCATTTAGATAGACACAAATATGTTATTACTGCTATTCATTACTAAACAAGATGGATAGAAGCAATGACAACCAAGCAATGTAAAACTGAAGATGTGATCAAGTTCTTGGAAGAGAACATTTGCACAAGATTTGGGACACTAATGTCACTAGTTTGTGATAATGGATCAACCTTTGTATCCATAGAAATGACTGAGTGGGTTTATGATAAAAACATAATCCTTAAGTTCTCATCAAATCATTACCCTCAAGGCAATGTAGTCTCAGAATCAACAAATAAGAACTCGATGAAGGCAATTAAAAAGTCTGCAGCTAAAAAGCCAAGGACATAGCATAAATTGCTTAAATATGCATTGTGGGAAAACAAAAATAGAGTGAAGTAATCATTGAAATCATCACCATTTATACTAGTATATGGTAAAAAACCAATCTTCCCCATTACTCTAAAGTTGTGAACTTACAAATTCATGCAAAAATACATGGAAGATGATAAAAAATTTGCAAATTCAAGGCTACTTGACATCATACAAATGGAATAATCAAAGGAAAAAGCATTTTCCAACTTTAGCAAACATCAAACCATAACCAAGAGATGGTTTGATAGGTGTTCAAAGATTAAGGTGTTCAGGCAACGAGACCTAGTTCTCCTTTAGGATAAAACCTTAGAACCAAAAGGAAAACATTGGAAATTCACTCTTTTGTGGATTGGTCCTTATCAGATTTTTGAGACTTTGGGAGACAACACCTTCAAACTCAAAGACTTGCAGGTAGCACAATTCACCTTGACAAGTAATGGGCAATACCTCAAGCACTAATTCTCTATTGTTCCACCACAAGTCTTCATGGAGTGACTTGTAATATTAGTTAGGGTTAGTGTAGGTAGGCTTAGATTAGTTTTATTTTCTTGTTATTTATTTGTGTATAGTGATTGTAAATATTTGTTTTCTTGCTATTGTTTGATTTTTCTATTTTGCTTGCTATTTATTTTATTCTACTTTGTTACCTACTTGCAATAAGTCTTTTTCAAGGTAGTCCTTAGCTCCAATACATGTATATGATCAAATAAAACTCTCAAAGTAATAATGAAGGTATGAATCTTAGACATTGGTTGATTATGGATTCTAGAAATCAAAGGTTGATGTTATGGTTTTGAGAAATTGGTGAGGATTGTTATCTAGGTTAATTGTTCCTTAAAATCTTAAACCTTGTTCTGATCTAAGTTTGGTTTTGATAAGGATTGCATATGTTGAGTGAAAGTTTGATTCATTAGAACAAAATCATGTTAACACTTAAGGAATAATATTGCTTGGGATAAAGTTTATGACCAATGATGATTGTCTAAAAATCAAACATTTGACAAAATCCTAAAACCTAGCTAATTGTGGTTCCCAACCTTTATTGAGAGCTAAATATACTTGAAAAATACAAAAATAAGAGTTTTATTAAAAATTTGAAAGATTTTTAAGGAAAGGTGATTATGGTAACCTCCACTGGGGCTATAGACACCTAGATGGTAGTAGAGCAAGGCCTTGAGTGGAGCCAAAGGTATCTCTATCAGGGCTGTGGATGCCTGATTGATAGAAGAGCAATGCCCAAGCCTTCCCTATTCTAAAAGCATGATTAATAACGAATATATAAATATGTTATAAGTCAATGTTGATGATTAAGGCCATGAAGTCATGAAGTTATTCTCTAAATCCCATGGTAATCAGTCAAAACATCAAATCACACACACACCATAACTAAGTTTTGATATTTGATTCTAATTTTGCATATGTAAAATTTGTTTTAATCATGAATTGATCTTAATGATAAGGATTGCATATGTTGAGTGAAAGTTTGATTCATTAGAACAAAATCATGTTAACACTTAAGGAATAATATTGCTTGGGATAAAGTTTATGACCAATGATGATTGTCTAAAAATCAAACATTTGACAAAATCCTAAAACCTAGCTAATTGTGGTTCCCAACCTTTATTGAGAGCTAAATATACTTGAAAAATACAAAAATAAGAGTTTTATTAAAAATTTGAAAGATTTTTAAGGAAAGGTGATTATGGTAACCTCCACTGGGGCTATAGACACCTAGATGGTAGTAGAGCAAGGCCTTGAGTGGAGCCAAAGGTATCTCTATCAGGGCTGTGGATGCCTGATTGATAGAAGAGCAATGCCCAAGCCTTCCCTATTCTAAAAGCATGATTAATAACGAATATATAAATATGTTATAAGTCAATGTTGATGATTAAGGCCATGAAGTCATGAAGTTATTCTCTAAATCCCATGGTAATCAGTCAAAACATCAAATCACACACACACCATAACTAAGTTTTGATATTTGATTCTAATTTTGCATATGTAAAATTTGTTTTAATCATGAATTGATCTTAATGATTATACTTGACCATATGGAATAAGTAGTCTAGTTATTAGATCAAATCAAGAGTATCTAAGTTCTAACATTTTGCAATATTTCCCCTAGAAGTTGTCATTTATTGAGGTCAAAATACCCCCATTTTTGAAAAATGAGGACCCTTTTTCAATTTTGCAAATTATGTTATAAATTGACATTCAAATTGATCAAAATTGCATTATTGAATATTATGTTTGTTTCAACTTTCATGGGCATGATTTGAATTCACCTAATATTTCTAATGTTGACTTTTGTGTTTTCATGTTACAAGTTTAATGGAGTCCCATTTGAATAGTCATTATTTAGGGTTTCATGATTTAAATGTCAAATTAACCCTTAGTTGGTTAAATGATATGATCTCAAATTGATTCTGATATATTAAACTTTGGATAAAATTGATTAATTAAATCTATGTCTAAATGATGTTAAAAAACCTTAGCCTAATTGTATTAGCCTAAGTTCCTTTAAAATAGATTCAAATTTACATGGGATCATATTTATGTGGGGATATTTTTATATTTTAGACCTAATTTAAACTTTATTCTAAGTCCTAATTGTATTTATTAATACAACTAAGACCTTAGTCTAAAATTTTATACTAAGTTCATACATATTTCTTCAGATCTTGTCTTTAATTTTATGTCCACAAATTCTAATTAAACTCAAAGATGTCAAGTGTCAAAATATTAGAGATGGAAGCAAAGATTGATAATCCATGGGTAATGTTGAAAGTCAATAGGTCAAAGAAAAGATCAATGGTACATGTTGGTTCGCGCAATGAAGATATAAAGGTGAGTGAGGAATCAAATAGTCAAAGGTCCTATGAAGGAACATGAGATTGACAAGTGGAAAGATCTTAGTAAAGTGTTAATATATCCAATAATGAGTGTGGGTCAACAAGTCAAAGAGCTTACGAGGGAATATGAGATTAAGAAGTGTCATGATCTTGGCAAAGCTCAAATAGATTGATGACCTATGGTCAATCATGCATCCAAAAGATCAACGATGTGAATGAAGGTAGACTTTTCAAAGGGTTCAAATCAAATGTGATAGTGACACATGTCATAACCATGATGAATTAAATAGATATCGATGAATAACATTTAAGCTCTTAGATCGAGATCAATGGTACAAAATAGGTTAAGATGTCAATGTCCCAGATGGAACAAAGAGTTGCCACATGGCACAAAGGCATTCAAGTAATGAAGTATGACTGCAAGGTATGTCAATAGCCTATAGAGTTGACAAGTGGAATGATCTCAAAGGTTTTAATAGGGATATAATGACTTGAAATGAAAGATAATGCTAAGAGGCTCCAAAAGGCATAATGGTCACTTTTTAAATAAATGGGCATCATGACATGGCATTGCCACAAAGGTAGAACATGTCACATTGAGATATTTTGTGGGTTTAACACATGAAAGGTGTAAATGTGCACATAAAATGAAATCTAAGTCATAATAGATCATTATTAAAACTAACTTATCACTATTAGAACCTAGTATAAATATTCAAAAGAGCCCTAAGGTATATGAATTGCCCTAATTATCTCCAAAATCACTGTGATTGGAACTGAATAGTTGAATTATCATGACCAATTGGATAATGTGATTAAGATTATTACTATGGTGACCCATAAGCATGTTTCAAAGCAAGATGTTGAGCTATATTTGACAACAGATGTAGAAGGTCATGTGTTTAAGGACATGAAGTTTATAACAATTGCTTTAAACATAGGAGATAATAATTATTCTAAACTATTTTGGATAATTGAAAATCAACCAGTAATCATCAAGGAAGAGGAGAAGATTCTCTCTACAAAAGTACTCTATGACAACATTATATCTATAAAAATGACCAGACTCCACTACACAGCTACAAACCCTAAGGTACTTCACTATATTGACATTTCCCATTTTTAAAGAAGTTAAAATATATAAAGGCATGTTAATTAATGAGCACAATAATAAGAATATTGATTACATTTCCCCTATTGCATTTGATTCATAATACAGGATCCCTTAACCCCAAATTGATTTAACCTCATTTAATTCATGGGCTAAAGAGGACAATTTGATGGATACCCTAGTTGTGTGGTTAGAATTTGGCAACAAAGTTATTGTAGACCTTGATAAGAAAATTCTTATCAGTCAGTTTAGACCAAGGCCAAAATGATAATGACAATGTTGAACAAACTATATGGATGTCTAACCACAACATATGTTGATCCCATGTGGGTACCAATGTTATATTTCATTTTTGAAAGGATGATAGTCCCTCCATTGGGTGAGACAAGTAGTATCTCATTGAGTAGGCAAATATCTACAATTAGGCATAAGAAGAAGAATGAGTTTTTCATGATGTCTTATCTCCTAGATGCCCTATATGAAATAAAAAAGATTCCAAATCATAGGAAGTGGTCTCCAAATGAAACCCAAATAGTTTCCCAATATTATTCTAAGTTTCACATCTATAAATATAGGGTTCACTTTCAATTTATCTATGATTGTGTCTATCCAACCCTGATTGAAGCTAATAATGGAAACCTTATTTTAAGAATGAGTCCACTGATTAATAAATATGTTGAATCCATGGGAGATATATGGTTTTACCCTAGCTACATGACCATAAGGATTGAGGGAACTCAAAATTCTCCTCTTAAGTTACCAGTCCATGTCCTTGATAAGCTAACAGAGTAAGAGGTAGCCTACCAATTATTCCATGGTGTAGATGGCCTTTGAAAAACCAAAAGAAAGGGACTTATTCATAGCTTCCATATGACCATTGATAATACTACATTCAGACAATGGGTTCACATTGAGGCAACATCAAAACATATACTATCTTTCAATTTACAAATGGATAAACTCAGATAGGAGAACCCTTGTGGAAGAGTTAAAGAACATTTAAGACTCAAGGGTATTCTAAATGTACCCTATGATCATGAGCTTGGTATATTTAACCTTGTATACACCATGGCATCCTTCTACTTTGAGGTAACTAGGAGATTTAAAGAGTACCATATTAGACCTGAGTCTAGATTATCCAAAGACTAGAAGGTAGATGATAAAAGGAAATTGGGCCCCAGGTAGTACAATTTGATTAGTGGTGAATCTTCTAAACTCCCAACAATAAAAGTACAAATAAGACATAGACTATAAGAGAGAAAGCAAAGGAGATAAGTTCAAGTTTGTTAGCCCCTAAATCATCTAAGATAGTAGAGCATGATCTACCTTTACAAGAAGTTCATATGATAGCCTTTTATCCTAATGAGATTGTTAAGGATGCATTAAAGATGCTATCCATGACATATGATACAAATTCAAATGATGAAGAGACAAAGGTTGAGGAAGACAAGGAAGAGAAGGGAAAGAAAAAGTATTGGACTTGGTGGTTGTCAATCCTCCTAAAACAAAAGCTGCAACATCCATTGTCTCAAAGACAAAGAGACCTAAAGTGACTGTCACTACTCCTTTAAATGAAGTCAATATATTTAGTCAAGAAAACGTAATGTATGGTCCACATATTATAGAATGGTTCTTGTATGAACCTATATTAGAGAGAGTTACTACCATGCATCATCCTTGGGCTATGATAAAAGCTATTAACATTCTTGTGTATCAAGAGCTTAAGCCATGGATCATTGATCTATATGAAGAGGAAGAAAGGAGACTAGCTACACCAATTGATTTAGAAAATCCATCATAAATGGAGGTCCCTATCCCACATGTGAGACAATCTATAGTTGGAGTTAAGTATGATTCAAATAATACCAGTTTGCAAAGAGTGACTGAGAAAGTAGTCATACAAGGTGAGGAGGAGGTGACATATCAAAAGGTCTAACATTTGACTAATTTGACTCAAAAGGAAAGGAAAAGGTCAAGTGAAGATCCAATTTTTGAAGAAGATGTCTTAGAGTTGGCCCAAACACATTTAAAATAGATACAAGCTACTATCAAAGGCCTAAAATAGAAGAATAAGAATTTAAAAAAACAATCTATCTTGTTAGAACCAAGAGACATGCTCAAGTAGTTTAAAATAACCACGTATGACTTATTCATCTCTTTCAAGGTATTAAAATCCAAGTAGGACTTGGTAAACAAATAAGGTACTTTGGCTATAGGCTAAGTTGGCCAATGGCAAGATTCAAGCCACAAGGTAAAGGATTTGATCAATGTTTTGATGGAGGATCAAATTCTTGAATTTAGAACAATCGGCCTAGTTTATTTGAATATGGCTATGGAAATATTGGTAGATAAGATGAAGGCATTAAGCAAATGGCCTAGGGGCATGGGAGATATCTCTAATGATATCCAATAGTTGGAAAATAGAATGATGCACATACTTTGGAGTTTGATCAAGGATCCTACTTCACTCAGTCCCCTTGGATTGATCACTAATGAGGAGTTCAAACATAGAGCTACTCAGTTCATTTAGGAGGTAAGGAATCAAAGCCAAGGCAAGATTGGGGTAGATAACAAAAAGATCATGGACATGATTTTTTCAGTTGAAGAGAATATGGGAGATGTTAGGAGCATCAAGGAAGCATTGAACAAAGTAGATAAGGACCTCAAAGGCCTAGATGATCAATAAAGAGAGATTTTCATGGAACCAATTGTCAACCTAAAGGTAATTGATGAACAACACTACATAATGAAGATCCTGAAGCAGAGATAATGGACTGTAGCAACAAAAGAGTCTCAAAGTTAAATTTGTTGACTTAAGTATATTGCTTTGTAACTTGACATGCATGTTATAATGTATAAACATTATTAAAAAGGTAATGTGGCATTTCTTAATTTTGTGGAGAATCTAAGAGGGAATATTCTCTTTGTAAAAGCATGTGTAATCTTGTAAAGCACATTGCTTATAGGTTAGTCCTTTAGAAAATGTCATTAATTATAGAACATTGTATAAGGACAACTGTCCTAGACACTTGTATAATTATCATTTGACATGATTGAACGACATACCTCCTTAAAATTAAATAAAAGGGGTATTGTCATTTGTAAAAAGTGGAGGAAGTTTTGGAGCAAAAAACCTGGTGTAAAATTTGGAGCAAGTAATACAAGCAAGGAATCTTGCAAAGATTATCTAGTATTTGTTTGTGTCTTTACTATTATGGCTACTCTCTCATTTATCTATTTGGATGCCCAGATTTGAATTATTTTTATGGATTATTGATGTGTTCATATGAATGCAGAGTTGTCAATTTGTGCTTAAGCTAGGTTGATTGAAGGATTTTAAGTTCATTTCATTTTTCATGCTTTTTTTACAAATGTGTTAATGCAATTTGTTTATGGAAGTAAATCTCTAAAGTGAACTTGATTTCTTATTTGCATTGTTTCACTTTTCATTAGACATTTTCATAATATATGGTAGGATCTGTGCCTTTTTAATTTCATGTCATATATTGGTATAGTACATGTCTTGATGAAATTTAAGCTTTATCATAATGTCTAGATTGAATATCAGAACACCTTTCTACCCTACCCTTCCTTTTGCCCATTTTTTTGTTCAAATGACTTTAGTTTAGCTTACATTGTAAATATACATATTAGATTAGACTTTAGATCTTAAGTTTTGATCATAATTCACTATACTTAGTTTAGATTATCTTCATACTTCACAAGCTAGCTTTTAGACTAAGTTTGCTCCCAATGACTAGTTTTATTATCATTTTGTGAAATAGTTATACTATTTTACCACTATTACACCAAAGATATCAAGAATATCACAAATATATTCTCATGCAATGGGTTATTTGAATCCAAAAATGAGAAGAGTGTTTCTCAACACTCTGTAAACCCTATGATACACTTTCAGACATCAACACAAAGGTGATTAAAATCTAGCACCAAGTGAAAGTGTTATAGAAAAGAGTAATTTCATGGTTCAATGCTTTAAATCTAGTGCCTTTAATCAATTGAACTTAATGTCCAACATGTATGCATGATGCTGCTTCAATTACATAATTAAAAAAGGGATGGTTCTCTCAATTGACACACACAAATGAATACCCTATCGAGACATTTTACAAATCATGAGATTGAGGCCTTGAAATTTTTAAAAGACATAAGGGTTATATAATTAGAGTGTGGATCCTCAATATTTTCATGAAAGTTTGGTTAAACAAGAAAAGTGATAAAAAATATCAAAGAACACACCTAGGTCCTCTAACCTCAAAAAAATACCAAAGAAATTACAAATTACATAAAGACTCACACTATGCAAATCTCTTTTTTAGCTTGATCATTTTTGAGTTAAAACTTAGATGTAGGTTTAGATGGTCCTTATCAATTGCAATTAGAATTTAAACATATCCATACAATATATGGATAGTGAAGACTTTGATCAAATAATATTGATTGATGAACAAGTTTAGCTTGATAAAATTCTAGGGCTTCACTATATCACTTGAACATGAGAATAGTGATGTGAATTATATTATTTATAACAAGATTAGATGGATGAGTACCCTTCATCTTAAATTCAAGATAAATGGTTATCAAATGGTCCTAAAGTGTGCACATGGATCAATGATTTAAGCCCTTCATCTCAACCAAGATGAAGGGTGGATGATAACCTTTGTAAATATCCAATATGGATGCAAATAAGACCTTCATATCAATCAATATTAAGGGTGAAGGATTCTCTTTATAACTAACAAAGATGAATGAAAATAAGCCCTTCATCTCAATAAAGATGAATGGTGGAACATCCTCTCCAAGAGAGCACATAGATCTTAAAGGTGGACATTTCATCTTATTTCCAAGATGAAGGGTGGAGGATAATACCACTTTATTGTTAATTATTTACATAATTATTGTGTTCTCAAAGGTATATCCTTAGAATCTCAAGATTCTCTTTTTTATGAAGATGCCCACTTTGAGGGAAGAGAAGAATTAATTAGTAATTAAAATATTAATTAATTAAATAGTTCAGAAAACCTATTTAATTAATATAATGTGAGAAATTGATCATTAGACTGAAATTGAGATAGAATAAGTAATTGAACAAAGACTGATAATTGATCAAAGAAATGATACTAGATCATGGAAATGATAATTGATTATAGAAGAGGAAAATGATTAGATAAAATATGAAAATTGATTAGATAAGAGGAATTTGATTAGAGAAAATGATAATTAAATGGAGAAATGATCAGAGAATAAAAATTGATCAGAGAAATGATCAAAATGTGTGAAATATGAGAAGTCATTCCATTATGTAATTTGACACAAAAGTAATAAAATTGGAGTGCCTATTTGCCCCTGTTTGTTAAGGTGTTGTGAGACACAAGCTAAGCAATGGTTTTTCAAAGATTAAAAAGTTGTAAAATTAATCATAGAAGGAATGTTGATGAGAATTAGTTTTGATGAAAAATTGATAAAATTACTAGCAAAATGGGTTCAAACATGTCCCAAAGCATTCCTGGTTAAGCCATAGATGCCCCCTTGAGGGGATAGTCAAGAAAAATTTATTAAGTGAACCCTCATAATGATGGTAGAATGAAAGAAATAATATAAGGGGAAAAATGAAAGAGATAGGGGAAAACTAGATAAAAAATGGACATTCAAGCTAAAAATAAGCCTCGCTAAAAGAAAAATAACATAATGGAGGGAAAAAATTTTCAAATAAAAGGTTATAGATTCACTATAGGGTATAAAAATAGTTTATTTTCACCCTCTAATTTGAAAAATTAGCCTTATTAATTTTTGAATGAGAATTCAAGATAAAATACCATGCTAAATATGATTGAGGTCACTTTTGAACCAGGTTCAAGAGCACATGCGAGCACGAGGGATGGGGCCACTGGTAGTTACCTTTATTTTATTTTTATTTTCATTTTTAATAAAATTATAACATATGAAAGTTGATGTTGTGATAAATTTGCCATTCTTTGATAGGTGAATTCGTTCATGACATCGGCAAATTCGTCACCAAAAAAGGTGAAATTATCTAATGCTTAGCGAAATCATTATAGGGTTTAGCAATTTCATCCACAAAAATGATGAAATCATTATTTAGAGAAAATGCTCAGAGTATTCTACCTCATTGATAGATTTTACCTCGTTATTGGTGATATTATCCTTCTAAACAATGAAAATGTAGGTAAACACTAGGTTAACAATAAAATTGACCATGAGAAGAATGGAAATGATGAAAGAATGCCAAAATCTTCAAGACTATCGAATGATTATTTTGTCTAAGGAATGAAAAAAGTGTCCTATATAATAATAAAATCACCATAATTGACCAATGAATGAGAAATAGAATAAGACATAATTAGACATGATGATTATTAAACTACTAGACATGATTAACCAATATAAATTTTACATAGATATTATAAATAGAGGAAAAACAAAGTGGTTTGGACTAATTTATAGGAGTGAATGGGAGTCCTTATTTCTTGAGAGTGGTGCTCACATATCCTATAGATACATGGATTATGGATGAGATTTTGACCAAGATTATTTGATACTATCAGAGTAGTCTTCATTATGAGGATGCTGATGATCAGAGTAGATTGTGCCTTAATTAGTACTCTAGTTGAGTGATGAAGATTAGATACATCCACATTCTAGTTACTAATAGGAGATATGACCATGACCTTGAAGGATGTTCATCACATACTTCACGTTTTAATTGTGGGTCAACCATTATATTGGTTACCTCTAAGAGAGATAGGTAGTTTTAGAGGAGTTGATAGGGCCTCTAGGTACTAAGATGGTACGCATTGGATATGTGGATTTTGATGATATCAAGCTAGTTATGGACCTTCCATAAATGGAGGTGATGGAGGAAGATGGGCTTGTGATAATAGTCTATGACTGGGTTGTTCTTGTATTCATGGCTATTATTAGTAATATTTTACTACATGACAAGAGCAAATAGTTTTTTCATATGGGGCTTGGTGGAATAGTTAGGGATATGCTAGAAAAAATAGTTGTATTAAAATAGGGATAAGTGATCTTAGCTCAATTATATCATGATTTAAATTACGTGGTTCATCATGAGGGGTAGAGTATAGGCCCCTAGACATTGCTATATGTATGGGCATGGAAGCATATATCTTTTTAGTATCCTATTTATATGTGATGGTTGAGGGCTCCAAATGATTCGATCAATTATGGATGGGAGTAGAGAAGGCCAAGATATAGGGGTCATTTAGGGGATCTTTGAGACTATAGATAATCAATTGATGACTTGACATAGGCTGACATCACTTGGAGGATGTATCATGATATCTAGTTTTACTAGGCAGAGGATGTAGTGGTGATGTTATACATGACTACTCCATACTATATCATTTAGGTGACAAGATTACAGTATTGAGTGATATAAACCAGATAAGGTATTATGATAGTTTGGTATTTGGTAGGATGTGCCAATAGGACCACACAAATTTTACCATGAAGTGATGGAGACTAGAGAGTGAGGGCCATCACCAAATAGAGTAGAGGTTAGAGAGAGCTTTGAATTGGTAATGGATGCATATATAGGAGGGCCAGATGATGAAGGGGTGATAGATGCATATGCTACATGGTAGGCTAAGAAGTGCCCAATTATATTGACTATTCCATAGGGTGGTGTAGAGGCACAATTTGGGATATCTCTAAGAGTTAGGGAGGTGGTGAGGAGAGTGATATAGGAGGTTGAGGAGGAGAGAGAGGAGAAAGGAGAGAAGGGAAAGGATTTTGGTGCATTCAATGATATAGTAGATATAGAGATAGAGGGGGATGATGTGGAGATATAGTATGTGGAGGAGCTGGAGATAAGATCAAAGGATGATTAGATGGACATAGAAAAGCTATATATGGGGTAGAGAGCACAAGGATAGAGGATCTAAGACAAACTAGCTCATCTATACCTCCTATATCAGTAGAAATAAAGGCACTCATAACGAGATTGAGATATGAGATTAATGCTCAAGAGACAAAGTTGGTAAGAATAAATAGTAGATTAGATTGATGGTCATAATAGTTGTCTATGGCACATGTGAAGATTAGATCAATGGTCACAATAGTTGTCTATGGCACATGGGAAGATTACTATGGATTGGGATGATATATCTAGCTTGAGAGTGGAGATAGCTAGAATAGATTTAATAATGAGACAACTCACAGTTAAGAGAGATAATTTGAGATCTGAGAGGGACACATATCAATCAGAGAGGGATGTAATTATACAAGGTCATGCTTAAGTTATAGCCTAGAAAGACATGGCACATACATAGTGAGATACACTATGGGATGATAGGGATGATAGGTTACAAGTAGCAGTGGCCAAATTATAGCTTGAGTGAGATTAAGCCATAGAGATGGATACATAGAGAGGAGTTATATCCATTTATGATAAGATCCTTTAGGATAAGGATGAGGCTACATACTACATGACCTTATATGAGACATTAGTGCATGAGGCCACTAAGAGGCATACATTTTTAGAGTACAAGACTCAAAAAATGATCATCTTATAGATCTTACTCTTGATCTCATAAGTCATCAGCCTCAGCTAGATTAATTTCACAACCCACACCACATTCAATAACTATGGGTTGTCCACCACCACCAACACCACCATGATATGCAAAAGAGAAAGTTCTCATCAGGGAGAACATAGTGATATATTTGCTTGAGACAATCATAGTTAGAGTTGACTAGACTGGAGATATTATACTTTGTATTTTGATCTTTGCACTAGATGTATTCATTATGCACTCAACCTAATTGAGTTGTATTTATACTCTCCATTTTTGATGTATATGCCCAATCTGATGTACATGGACATTGATTATATATATATATATATATATATATATATATATATATATATATATATATATATATATATATATGAGATTATTGATATTATGTATATATATATATATATATATATGAGATTATTGATATTATGTGTATATCTCATGTGTTGCTATATTTGTATTTACTTATGTCTCTTGCTCATAGATTATATATGATATGTTATGCTCTTGATATTAGATGTATGCTCATGTTTAGCACTTTGATGTGATAGACAAACTTGATAATCATGATGTTTGTTAGTATTTTGATGATTAGATCAGATAGATAGAGTTGTATTTGATTATTTTGCATTGACATGGTAACCATTATAAAGCTTAATTTTATATTACACATGATACTATACATCATAATCTAGGAAGGATCATGATAACATTCATTTGTCAAAATGAACAATAACTTAAATTCACAATACAAATGCTTACAAGTTAAAACAAGATATAGACAACCAAGTTTTCAAATGTATAACATGATGCATTAAATTCAATATAATTTAGATACAAGTGTTCACCACTCAAAATCATGATATGAATAATCAAGACGTAAATGAGAAACATAATGTAGTAAATTAAGGCACCTGAGTAACAAAAAAAAAACATGACTAAGTAAACAAAAAAATCCATGAAATCAAGCTTGAAAACATTTGCTCACATCCAAACATCTTGATTAAGAAACCAAGAGTCATGTGGGAATCATAATGTAACAAGCTAAGGCAATTGAGAAAATTTTAAACATTCTAGTCAAAAACACACAAATAAAATCAAGTAAACACTTCATTTAGAAACACACAAATGAAATCAAGTAAGCATTCCATGTAGAAAATATCTGTTTGGAAATACGAAAGCACACAATTGATTACCAAGCAACTTAACGTGCAGAAATTAACCAGAATACACAAGTAACTAGAATTCAAAAACAACACAGAATATGAGAGACAATACACAATTGTATTAATATTCTTCCAGAAGGAAATACAACAAAGAAGATTGCCACAGTTCTTCTTCACACCTCTCAGAGGCTTCCCACACCTCAAGTGTACAGTACTTATTTCCTCAAAGCTCTCTCTCTTACGGTCCCAACACACAACTCAAACACAGAGTTGGTGTTCACCTCCAACCAGTCAGTATCCACTACTACCAGTACACCAGTGCTCCACGCACTCCACAAGTGCTCCACACACTCCAAGTACACAAACTTACTTCAAGTAGATCTCCCTTGAACTGCAATAACATGCAACCCAAATGATCTCACTTATGGAAGGATCTTCCTTGCCTTCCTCTTTGCTCTCTTTCTGAGTACACACTCTACTCCAAGTAGATCTTGCCTGATCCTGCTCCCTGTTGTGTTGCTATCCTCCTTGATCTCGCACACCTGTAAATCAATCTAGTTTTGCACACTTGCAAACTTGGGTCATGCACACACATATACCTACAGATCAATGATCTTACTTACCATGTAGATCTCCTAACGTAGCCATGCACACCTGCTGATCAAGATCCTACACACCTGAAGAACCCTTATGATTCTCTAAAACCAACACCCACACTTGGTACTACTGTGGAACTAGGAGGAACACCCTTGCTCACCTCACACACAGAAGGAGCTAATTTTGCTCAACTCAAACTAGAACACTTTTACAATACAACCCATGAGTCTCTTAAATAGATCTCATGCAAACAATAATTAGACACATAATTACAATAATTAGATCCATAAATTCTAGTCTAAATTTAGCTCTTGACATGCAAACACTTGGTTTGTTAACTAACTACCCGTAAAACTTACAATTCTAAACCACACAGGTGATCGACGTCAGTCCCGATCCCTGACTGACGTCAGTTTCTCTTCCTGTCTAATCCTGCCAACATTGGTTGGCCTAACCGATGCCGGTGTCTGTGACACTTCAACAACCTCTCTGCAGCCTCCTCCTCTATTTGCATCAGTGAAGCTTTTAGCTCCACAACCTAACAATCTCCCACTTAGAGATAAATAGCTGCACTGTACCTATACCTGTACCCCATCTAATCTATTTCTTGGCTTGTATCCCTCTTCAAGATCAATCTTGAATACCACCCACCACACAACCTGTGGTGCACCTCCTGTCATCCGAGTACCCTGCCACATCCGAACCTACAAACCCATGTAGTGAAGTCCTAACCCTGCATAGCATGAACCCTACTGCTGGTCCCTCTTAAATACCTAAGAACCCACTTCCCCGAATTGGCTCCTAACTCTCTGACAGCACCCACTGCTTGGGCAAACTCAGGTCTATACCAGACCTCATGTGATTTTGGACACTGAATTGTCCAGCCCTTGGTGTGATCTGGTTTTGCATCCTGCGTATTGAACCTCACTAACACCTGATTCACATCAGCTCCCACTGGAGACAAAATCACCCTATGATCTTCCATGCCTCTCATGCTAAAGAATTTTGCTGCTCTAAATTCCTCATGACATGCCACTGAAATAACCTTACCTTTAGCTCAACAAAACCCTGTATGTCTGAACCTGCACCAAGCTCATCCACCACATACAGTATAAGATAATGTTGCGACCATCATCCACCTGGTAAGACAAATACAATGGTTCTACTGACATTGACTAAAGCCCTACTTTGTCATCCACCTGGTACCACCTGTCAGCACTGTACCACTATCTTGCAGCTTCCTCAAGACCATATGACTTGGCCTTCTGTCTCACGTGTCCATTCACTCTATTCTTCAACTAAGGAATCCATTCATCTCTCAGTGCTTTCTTCTGACTGGTAACCCTACCAAATCTCCCATTTGGTTCTGCATCATATTCCTGCCATGCTCCCACTGTTTCCTAAATCCTTCCTGCTCTGTAGTCAACAACTAGTATAAAGAAGAGGAACAATGAATTTGAAGCTTACTTACACTTTCAGTCCTCCCCATGGGTGTTTGAGACTCCTTGACAGCTTGCTGTCCACCCAAAATCTGTCTCAATGACCTACCTCGGTCACCACACAGTTTGCATCCGACCGACGTCGGTTCCATGCACCTGTCCTAACTACCAACTCTATCGACGTCGGTGTCCCTATTGCCGATGTCGGTCCTCTTGACCGACGTTAGTCTTACCTATTGCCAATGTCGGTCCTTCTGATCGATGTCAGTCTTACCCTGCCCAACATCACCGACTTTGGTCTGCACATGACCAACATCGACACCTGTCTATTCGATGCCAGTTCCTCCTGACTGATGCTGGTACCTATGTTTTCCTGTGAGTGATGACTTTTTACCCACGATCTTTCTTTGAATCAAATCCTTGTCCAAATTGCTTTGCTCAGAGTTACTCAACGTTCTCCACTGATCTCTGTCTGCCATCTCCTCCATAAACACCAAGGCTTTCCAGTTCTTAAACCTATCAAACACATCTGACTTCCTCTTAAGAACATGCATCTCCTTCTTGCTCATGTGACTAAGCCTACAAATCCATGTCTCTGCAACATAAGAAGAATCAATAATATAAGCAAGTAGATAAAGAGTACCTACTTTCTTACCACCAGCTAATTCAAGTGCATCCACTGTGAGAGTTCTTGTACATCTCTCATCACCCAACTTTCCTAAATAAATTAGCCATATATTCAACACTGGGACCTGCATGACCTCCTTCAATACCCATGTGTTGGCTGCCTACAATTTTAGCTTCACTTCCCCTTTGCCAATTCTTCGGCAAGGCTCACCAGCACCTCTCTTTGGCGCTGCATGAAAAGAGGCAACATAATCTATAAACTAAGATTCTACTTTATCCAAGAAACATACCAGAGCATCTTGTGCCACATCACCTGCAACATCTGCTTCTTCAGTTCCTTCTGCTGATCTTCTACCAACCAACAATCTTTCTTTACCTGCTCTTTCTTTCCATAGGACCATAACTTACCATTCATGCTTTTCAATTCCTCCATTCTTAGCTTACTTTATTCTACCATTGCTCTACTCCCACTCAATTAGAAACCCCTGGGAGTGACCTATAACCAAACACAAAACCTGCTCCCTGCAACCTTAACTCTGATACCACTTTTTTGGGAAATACAGAAGCACACAATTGATTACCAAGCAACTTAACGTGTGGAAATTAACTATAATACACAAGTAACTAGAATTTAGAAACAACACAAAATATGAGAGACAATACACAATTGTATTAATACTCTTCCAGAAGGAAACACAACAAAGAAGATTGCCACAATTCTTCTTCACACCTCTCAGAGGCTTCCCACACCTCAAGTGTACAGTACTTATTTCCTCAAAGCTCTCTCTCTTATGGTCCCAACACACAACTCAAACATAGAGTTGGTGTTCACCTCCAACTAGTTAGTATCCACTACTTCTAGTACACCAGTGCTCCACGCACTCCACAAGTGCTCCACGCACTCCAAGTACACAAATGTACTTCAAGTAAATCTCCCCTAAACTGCAACAACCTGCAACCCAAATGATCTCACTTATGGAAGGATCTTCCTTGCCTTCCTCTTTGCTCTCTTTCTGAGTACACACTATACTCCAAGTAGATCCTACCTGATCCTAGTCCCTGTTGTGTTGCTGTCCTCCTTGATCTTGCACACCTGCAAATCAATCTAGTTCTGCACACCTACAAACTTGGATCATGCACACACATACACTTGCAAATCAATGATCTTACTTACCATGTAGATCTCCTAATGTAGCCATGCACACCTGCTGACCAAGATCCTACACACCTGAAGAACCCTTCTGATTCTCCAAAACCAGCACCCACACTTGGTATTGCTGTGGAACTAGGAGGAACACCCTTGCTCACCTCACACACAGAAGGAGCTAACTTTGCTCAACTCAAACTAGAACACTTTTATAATACAGCCCATGAGTCTCTTAAATAGATCTCATGCAAACAATAATTAGACACCTAATTACAATAATTAGATCCGCAGCTTCTAGTCTAAATTTGGCTCTTGACATGCAAACACTTGGTTCGTTAACTAACTACCCATAAAACTTGCAGTTCTAAACCGCACAAGCGACTGACGTCGGTCCCTATTTGCCTGGAGGTGATCGACATCAGCCGATCCCTGACCGACGTCTATTTCTCTTCCTGTCTAATCTTATCGATGTCGGTTGGCCTGACTGATGTCGGTGTCTGTGACACTTCAGCAACCTCTCTGCAACCTCCTCCTCTATTTACATCAGTGAAGCTTTTAGCTCCACAACCTAACAATATCTATGTGTGATAATAAAATATTACTCTTTGAGACCAAGGGTATGACAAAATGATCATGACCAAAGGGGTAAATAGAAGAATGGGAAGGAAGTGGCCAAGTTGACTCCAAATGCCCTAAGTAAGTAGATGCTACCTACATAGTTCCATGAACATTATATCCAACATGAAATTTAGCCCAATGTAGTTCCTCTAAGGAAATTGGGATTGAATAAAAATGATGACAAGTAAAGATACTTGATGACATATAAGACATATAAATAGGCTCACAAAATAATGAAAACATATAACCGAACAAGATTATATCTTGACTGAAAATAGACATAGAACAATGATAAGTATGATTAGGGATAAGAATAAACAATATGGGATAGAATAGGTAATATCATAAAATAATGAGAGTGTGGAAATGATAAGCTCACCAAATAGTGAGAGCATGGAAATTATAAGCTCGTAAAATGACAAGAGCGTGGAAAATCGGTATAAAGACCAAAAATGTTCTTCAATCATGAAGAAATGAAAATCATCAATGAGATACATTGAAATGTGCCCTCTTTATATGAGCAACTAAAGACTCCATTTGAACATTGACAGAATAATTAATCAAATATGACAAACTAGAGATGGGTACCCTATGGGGAAGAACACCACTATTCAGTATATTTTGCACTTTTGAATATTTAAGATTTTTGGGATATTTGAATTTTTAGGATTTTCGGGATATTTAAATTTTTAGGGAGTTTTGGAATAGGATATAAATAAGGTTATTTTGACCAGAGAATGTACATATAATAAATGGGAAAAAAAATCTAGAAACACATATCAAAAGGAAAGGTACTCATGGGTGTGATTCCTCAATATGAATATGAGACATGAACATGATACATAAATAAGGGGATGATCATATAAAAACAATTCTAACATCTAGAAAAAAATTATCTAAGCATGGGCAAACATAGATGACTTAGATGTAATAGAATAAATATGCCCCCAATTATGAAAACTTATCAACTATAACATGATAATTTAGGCATAGTAACGCTTAAGATACATACTATTTATTGGCTCATTAAATTAATCACCCTTTGGAGTGGCCAACTTGTATGCACCTGATCCATATTTTGATATGATAATGAAGGGGCCCAACCAATTTGGTTTGAAATTTCCTTTATTTTTCCTTTCAACATTTATATTCTTTTGATTTTATTTGATGCAAGATTTCCAAGATCAAACTATCAAGAAATAACTCTCTTATTATAACCCTGATCACCCAATTTTGATAAGCCTTGAGATGATTTAAGGTGGCTAGATGTTTCTCATCTAGAAGTTCCAATTGTACTAATTTTCCCACTCTATAGTATTCTTCATTAATAACAATTTGAAATTAAATATGTAATGAGGGCAACTCGACCTCAATAGGCAAAATGGCTTTAGATCCAAAACTAAGGAATGGGGAGTTGCATTAGTAGGAGTGTGAGCATTGGTATGATATGACCATAAGATTGGAAATATTTTCATGTAATAATCATGACCATAGGTATTAACTATTATCTTCAAAATTTTGATCAAAGTCTTATTGGAAGCTTCAACCTGTCTATTACCCTATGGGTAGTATGGAGTCAAGAACTTGTGAGTGATATGAAATTTAGATCAGAGAGTAGAAACATTCTTCTTTTTGAATGATCCACCATTGTTAGATATAATGGTGGATGGAATTCCTTAGTGACAGACAATATGATTCAAAATGAACTTTGAAATATGCTTACTAGTAATATAGTTAAGGGGGATTGCCTCTACCCACTTTGTGATATACTCAGTTGTAGTAAGGATATGCTTATGACCATCAAGAGAAGTTGGGTTGATCTTGTCAATGAGATTAGTCCCCATGTGGAAAATGGCCAAGGAGTTGTAACTAGTGAAAGTACTTGCGTTGGAGCATGTATAAGATCATAATGGTATTGACATGCCAAACATTTCTTAACAAAGGTGCATACATTTGCATCCATAGTAGGCCAATAGTATCTAGTACGTAAAAAATTTTTAGTTATAATAAAACCACTAGTATGTGTACCACAAATGCATTCATGAACTTCCTTTAGTGTTAATTCATATTCTCCCATATTTAGAAAGCAAAGTATATTTCCTTGATAACCTTTAAGATAGAGCATGTTACCAAAGATGGTATAGAGGGAGGTTTTATGGATAAAATACTTGGTTTGATTTTAGGATACGTCAAGTAGAATGATCTGATCTTGGAGATAGGAATAAATATTGGAATACTAGTGAGAATTGGGACCAAAAATGACACATATCATTTTTGAAGTTGAATAAGTATGTGCTAAAACAAGAAGGTTCTCAATTAGAAACTAATACTCTATGACTGTTGAATCAATTTCAAACATATATCCAATAGTAGCCATAGCATTAACAAATCTATTGTTGGCTCTTGGAACTTGTTCAAACTAGATGAATTTGAATTTTAGTTTAAGCTCATCCAGCAAACTTTTATATGGTACCAATGTTTCATCTTTTATCTAGTACTAAACATTAACTTGATTTATAATGAGCTGAGAATCTCCATAGACTTGTATATTTTGAATTTTCCACTATACTATAAAATGAAGTCCAACTAGTAAAGCTTCATATTTAATAATGTTATTTGTACATGGAAAACTAATGAGAAATGCCTTAGGAATAAGATCACCTTACTATGTGACAAACATATTTTGGTGCCTGATCTATGAGATGTGAAAGAGACATCAAAATAGAGCTTCCATTCCTATGCTTGAATTAAGCTCATAATAGACTCATTTGTAAATTGCATCATCATAAGAGAGAAATCTCAAAGAGGTGAATCTGCCAATTGATATACTTTCACTTGCACTTTTATAGATTTTTATTGTGTTTACTCTATATCAAATTCATAGAGTAACATCACCCATTTGATTATACGATTGGTTAAAGAGGCATTTACTAATAAATATATTAGAGGATCTATTTTAGCAATCAACATTATTTTATTATTCAACATGAAATGTCTTAGTTTTTGCATATAAAATACTAATGAAAGACAAGATTTTTCCATCTGACTATAATTTTTAACATAAGATACCAATGTTTGACTTATATAAGACATGACTCTTTCATTTCCTTGATTATCATGTTGAGATAAGAGTGTAACCAAGGTATTGTCAATTGCAGAAATGTATAACAAGAAAGGTTTTCTCAGTATAAGAGGAACAAGTACATGAGAATTAGCCAAATATTATTTTATATTTTCAAAGGATTCTTGACATTATTTATTCCATTGAAAAGTTGTCCCCTTTTTTAGAAGATGAGTAAAAGAGTGACATCGATCTACTAGTTAAAAAATGAAACGTTGAATGGCTTGGATCTTCCCTTGTAGGCAATAAAGCTGATTCAAATTAGTAGGGGTGGAATTTATATAATATCTTAGACTTTGGTTAGATCAACTTCAATGCTTCTACAATACACAATGAAGCCTAAAAATTTGCCAGATGTATTTGTTGACCAAATTTGACTTCAAAGTCAAATTTGGACCCCTATAGGTAAATTTTTTATTTTTAGATGTTTTGTGGGGTCTAATATTTTATCATAGGGTATGTTATATTTCATCTAATGTAATTTGATACCTTTTTAACCTTAGTCATGGTCTAATTAGTTTATATGTCATTTTGAGTCACTTAATAGCCATTTAAGGGTCATAAATACAAGTGGCACTATTTTCAAGGTGCTTAAGTGTCTTGATTTCATTTCAAATATCTAAGAAGTCAGATTCCTTGCTAATAATGTTAGTCCCATATGAATCTTGTAGGTTATCTAATCGAAGATCAAGAAATCAACTGAAAAAGTGGAGTTTGGCACTTGTACAACCCATGAGGGAGGGTGACATGTAGGAGAAGGCCATAAAATGTTTCTTCATCTTCCTCAAACTAATCTCAGTGCTTGACATGCTTTGGAAGTGCTAAAAAAGGTCCAAAGCCATTTTGATCCTTCTTCACCCTTCTAGACACATAGAAGTCATCATCAGGTTTATGCTTGGTATGACCAGTTGAGGAGGATTCAGACCAAATGCCTTTAGAGGGTGATATTAAACTAAGAGAGATTCATTTTCATAATAAGTGTTCAAAGATTTATCAATTATGCTTTGTGAATAATCTCTAACAAGTTCATTATGTTTTTCTTCTCACTCATCATCTTATAGGTTTTGCTCTAATCTGGATAGGTCCATATAATCTAGCTAGTGACGTTGACTCCAGATGATGTTGGATATCTTATCAAATTATATTCATGCTTAGTTTCATGTTTAATGGTGTTTTGATGAGTAAGTCATCTCATGTTGTAGGAAGGTGTCACCATGTGAGGTCTCAGTCAAAGTTTTCCTTGTTTGTAGAATGTTGGTTCTATATAGAAGTCTCATATAGATGGAATATGATGTTTCACATGTCTAAATTAAATAATATTTCTCTCATTCCATGATTGGTTTCATCACACCATGCTTTGATGCACTTTTAATCTTGTTACTCACAGTCAACTCCTTGCTTATTCTCACTTGCAGTCATAAGGAATCACATGTATGGACCTGTTTAACATGATTCATGGAAATGTAACAAAGGTCTCATGATATTAAACATATTATCATATCAAGACCATAAAATAAGAACCTCCACTTGGCATAATAAGGGATTGTGCTTGTACCTCAGTCATACACACAAACATAGAATAGAGATATGCACCTATAGGTGCCTATAATAAGTGAAGACATCAAAGTGAGATGTATTAAATTATACCAATATATAATACTTCATAATATTTCATGAAAATACTTTTAGGAAGAGAGTAATTAACTATAAATCTAGTCCCCTTAGTACATGGATCATTTTAGGTTCACTACCTGCATACAACTCAAGTACACCTACAGGTGCCCTCTAGAGGATGTCATGTTGAAAAGGAAGTATTGATAAGTGTTTCAATCTTATAGAGTGATGAGAGTAAATTATAAATCTTGGTGACGGCCTAGTGTTGATCACCAACATGTATCTCTTGCTCACTATCCACATTTGTATCCACTGCTTGTATGTTAAAATGTTTACCTATAGGTGACATCACAAAGCCTTGAAGGTACTTGTACAAAAATTTGGAGCATGGTAAATCTTAATTTAAAATCATAGAATGTGGGTTGATCATGATAGACCTATTTAAGGTGTCAAATGGGAAAATGGAGGTGTAAACCATTTTGAAAGAAGCAATGACTGTGTTAAGGGGATAAATCCCTAAAAAGTGAAAACAGAGGTCCAAGCCATTTCATATATATCCTATAACAAGGTTACAAAGAGTTATGATACATCTAGATGACCATATATTGTATCCTATATGAAGGAGAAGAGATATGCCATATATGAAGCCAATAAGATTAGTGAAATTTGATTGTTGGGGGCCTTAAAGTTTCCCATTTAAGCATTGAGTTTCTCCATAGACATCTACAAGATTTGAACTTTGAGTGATCATTGAGTTTCTCCATAGACATCTACAAGATTTGAACTTTGAGTGATCATTGACATCCTAAGGAGAAAACAAGGCATAATCTAATGTTTTGAATGGAATTATTGATTAAATGGTGTATCAGTTAACATGAGGATCATTAGAATAATATTGACATGTAGTGTTTCAATTCTTATATACACTTACATGTGTCTTATCATGCAAAATGCACACCTACAACTGACTATAGGAGAACATCATCTATAAAAAAGGCTTGAAAATGGAGTCCTCAAGGTCAGATGATGGAAAATGATTATAAATGGTTCATGAGACCTAAAAAATTATGTATAACCTATAAAACAAGGAATATTCACCTATAAGGTTTTACTCCTTTCAACATAGTTGATTGTGTTTGACCAGGATAGATAATAAGTAGGTTTGAAGTCATGAGTGATAATGCATAAGAATATTAAAAATAGGCTGAAACAAGCATATAATTATCCTAAGAGTCTCTAAGATGATTTATAGACGTTTTATCAAGCTCAAAACATGAATATCAACCTACAAGTACCCCCTTCAAAGCAAGGTTGCAGTCAAGAGATGGAACTCAATTTTGACTGAGCAAAGAGTGTGAAGGGTATGTAGTAAGTTAGAGTGATGAAAAAGTATAGAAAATATTCACCATGATGTATATACCCTAAAAATTATCTCACCAATGAAAATAAGGTAGAAGAAAAGACCCTATTGATGTAATACACCATCTACTTTCCAAACCCTGCACACAGTCTATCTCAACAAGGGTCTATTTTGGTTTTTTCAAGGGATGGAGGGTCAAATGACATGAATAAAAGCTGAATTTTTGTGTATAATGTAATAAAATATTTTATAATCCATTCCAACCTTTGGTTTGTATAGATAAATAGGTGAAGTTCTCTCTATTTTGTCTCAGACAGAGGGCACTCCCTTATGATCAAAACTTGAATTTGTTGAAGAAGGAAGGTGAAATGGTGGACCAAAAGTTGAAGGGACCTTATGAGAAGGTTTGGAAAGTTGAATCACACTTAGTAAAATATGATAAACCATGCATAATAGGGAGATATTCAATAAAATGGTCTAAATCATTAGGGTTATAGACAAGCCAATTAGGCAGGGATTTGGCCTAAAGCCCAAATGAGAGGTCAATGTCATTTATAGCTATAAGTGGGAATTATAACCTATTGGAGAATGTTTATGAGGTAAATATAGAGGTTTTAAAGCTTCATTTTTTCCATAAAGCATAAATTATCCTTTTTTAGGTTTAGAGCCAATTCAAGCCTCAGGAAATGGAGAAAATAGCTTGATAGGGTAACTTTGACTGCTCACATCCTCTTTGAAGCTTTGCATGGATACCCAAAAAGTTTGGAGGTGTTGAAAAGGTTCTTGAACCTTTTATTTTTGAAATTTTTTGGTAATTTGAATTTCAGGGCTTTATGAATGAACTTTAAGAGCAAAAGTGACCTAAAACCCTTATTAAACCCTAGATATAGACCCGACTAAGAAAATATACATAGAGAAGCATGTCTAAAACCCTTCCCTCTCAATAGAATAATTAAATATATCCCTAGTCAATTTTGGGACATTCCAATAGGGGTGAATGATTAAGGTAGTTTTTTGAGACAACATAAGGAATTTCATGCCACTTTCCAAGAGTTTCATGCCTTGAATTGACACTTGTAATTTCTAATCTTGCATGGTCAGTTTCACATCATCTTCTCATGCACATGTAACCCCTTATATCAACATGCCAAGTTTCCAAGTGACATTTGGACTTCCCTTTTCTCACTCCTCTCCAAAATACTATAAGTAGTGTCTTTGTGGGCTCTTTTGAGCAACTTACATTGGTTAATGGTGAAACCTTGGCCAATGTTATATTTGAATGTCTCTTGAAGCAATAAACAAGTGAATTTTCCTACTTACATGATGCATAATTGATTTTGTTTATAAATCTTGTTGATCTTGTCTCATAAAAGATAGTCTTTTCTATCATGTTTTCTTTGATTGTCCACCAAGTATGTATAAGAGTAATTGTTTTAGGTATTTGTTAGTGTTCCTTCTTAGTGTATGAGAGTTTTATAAGTGGTTTATGATTTTATTCTCAAAAGGATCATTTATTATCCCTCCTAAACATCAATATACCTTTGAACCTAGCATATGAAACATTGATGCAACAATCTATCTTGAGTTGTGAGTTATGTGTGAAAGAAGCTTTGATTTGCTCTAAGTTGTATAAGTTTAGTCAATCAGAGGAAACTCATTATTGGTGCATCACCTTTTATATTTTTTAGTTTGTCTTATTAACCCTTTTCGTGCAAATTTGATAAGTATGAAATTACTTCAAAGAGTGCATCAAGGGAACTAGCCCTTCTAGAGATTCATCTCACCTATTGGTTACCTTCAGCTTGTGAGATGTTTCTATTATGCAACTTGGATGAGGAGAGCTAAAACATCTCCTCAAGGGGTGAAAATCAAAGTGACAAAATTATTCCAAGGGTTTAGATGCACATGGAACTCATGTAGCCTTTTAAATATTTTTTATAATAATATTGGGTACTTTTCACGAGTATTTTATTTTCCTATAATGTCATAAACATACTATTATACAATGTTGTGCGTAAGATCATGAAAGCTGACTACAATTTCTCTTTGATAGGGGGTGCCATCATTTTCCAAGCCAAATGGTAGGAATTGATAATAAAATGTTTCCTATGGAGTAGTGAATGTTGTCTTGGCTTGATATTCAAGAGTAATTTTAATCTGATTATAATTCAAAAAAACATCCATAAGCGATAACATCTCATAGCCTACCATTGCATCCACAATCATATCTATATTCTGAAATGGGAAATCCTCTTTTGGACAAGCCTTATTTAGGTCTAAAAAATCTATATAGATGTGAATTCCTAATAGCTTCTTGTTGACTGGTACTACATTATAAATCCAATCTACATATGGAGTAGGTTTGATAAAACCTACTACTAGTAATTTTTCTAGTTTGACTTTGATAAATAAAGTAATATGTGGATGCATCTTCCTTAACTTTTTATTGATTGGTTTTGCATCTAAATGCATTACCAAGTGATGTATCACAAATGCTAGATCTAGTCCTGACATATCTAAATAAGTATAGGAAAATATGTTAATGAATTTCATAATAAGAGTAATGAGAAATTGACATTACTCTGTAGTGAAGGACAGGCCAAGATTTATTATCTTTGGATTATTTATAATACCAATGTTGGCCTCTATTGTATCTTGCATAAGAAGTATGGATCCATCATCTAAAATAGAAAGAAAAGAAGGTAATTGATCATCACATTCAGAATGTGAACTTTTAAATAGACCCATCTAAGAGGAATCAAGATCATTGCCTTTAGGTAAAGGCCAATGTCTACTAAATATGGATCCTTTATAACCATAGTTTTAAACTCAACTTGATCTTTAGGCTTGATTTCTATGTTGAACGAGAGGTGTGTACTTATAGAAACCTAAGATTCCTATGGATGAGAGTGAATTTATCCATTCAATGGTTCTTGAGATAAGTTTTTAGCAAAGAACACATCTTTTTATTTTAATTTTACCTTGATCCAAAAGTGCCTCAGAAAGGTTTTCATTGATGGATCTCAATGTTTCATTTTTATTTTAACTAAGGGAATTCCCCTGATGCCCAAAGTATTCCATAGTGTCTAAAGTGTATATGAAGCCTTGTTTATGATAACCTATAGGGATTCCCTCTCTCAAGCCCATGAACTCTACAATAGATTCTTCATTTGCAAATGTATCAAGAATGAGATCCTAGGCTTTTTGGTCCCAATCAATAAGGTCAAGATAATGGAGAGTGAGGGGAATAGTAGGAACAATAAAAATGGTTAGGACATAATTAGTGTTGAACAGGTTAGTTTAGGAAAGCTCTTCATAATTAAAATAAAAAGACTCTATGTCACTATTAGGAACATCATCTTTTAATGCATAGGGTGGGTCCTTTGGGTGATAAGTGGGTATAACCTTAGGATTGAATCATAGACCTTTTTTTTGTAATGTTTGATATGTATAATAGGATCTATTATACCTTTCTCTCTTGCCCCCAGTCCTTTGAATTTGTAAGCATTATGATCCATGATTTTATTAGGGACATGTTACTTCTTACTTTGAAATCAAGAAGCTAGATCATCATTGTATTATCATGAATCATCTTATATCTTCAAATCTTATGGATTGAAAGTTTTTCTTGGAAAAAATAGAAGAGGTTTTGGAGTAGAAAATGTCATCCCCTCCAAGTGCCACTCCATCTTGGGATGACCATAGGACTTAGGTAATATTGGAAATTTAGCCACATGAAAATCATCCTCTATACTATATGTGCTCAATATTTTATCATGAATGTTCATATGAGAATATTTTAAGGAGGATTTGGAAGAAGCAATGAGAGAATTAGGATCCACATAATTGGGTAGATGTTGATTAGATATTACTTGTTTATCCTTTCTCATGGGAGTGATAATACCTAGACAATAAGTGTATTAGAGACCTTCTACTTCTAAGTGTTTTTAATATGGGTAAGGTTACAAATCTCTCAGAATAATTACCTCCATTATAGCATGGGGGAATTTAATGCATTAGTGCAAAGTAGAAAGCACTACATGCATTTTGTGAATCCATGGACGACTAAGAAGAAGATTAAATGATAGGTACAAATTAATGACATGACATAATTTACTATGGATAAATGATCCTACCATAATAGGAAATGAAATGGCACTAGTTGATTGTCACTCTATATTGTCATATCCTTTGATAGTAATGGTGTTATTATTTAAATCCACTAAAGTGTATCCCAATCATATAACTAACTTCAGTAGATCAATGTTGAGTCATGATCCATTATCTATCAACACTCTCTTGATATTATCATGAGTGATTGTGACTTTAATTTAGAAATAATTTGTGTAAGAATACCCTAAAAATGATATATCATTTTGGTCAAATACCAATTGTGGACCAGGAGATAGATGTCTAACCATTGCTTGAAATTGATCTAAGAGCATATTTCTGGGCATTTGTGATTGACTCAAAATTTCATTCAAAACATATTTGTGTAGCTAAGAGTTATATAATAGATTCTTAATAAAAATCTGTGTTGGTGTTTTATTTCACTGATCTATAAGGTCATATTGTTTCTTGATAGGAGACACATATTTGGATTTTGATTGATTTGGTATAGGATTTAAATGGGGATGTGAACTTTGATCACTAGGAAGAATATGTATTTGAATGGTAATCTTGACACATCGAGTTGTGGACAATTTTTTTTTATACACATAATATTTTTAACCTTTTGTCAAATACTGATGTTTTACATCTTGCAAGAACCTGTTACTCAATCTCTTTGAGTGCATGCCCTAAGGGGTGTACTAAAATAGGGGTGGACAGACCTTTGGTGCTTCACAATATTGTTGTCCCTTATTTACACATTATTATAAATCCAACAAAATCTTAAAACCATTACCTAAGCTATTACTCCTCCCTTGCACACTCTACCAATCTTTTCATTCTTTCCATCCCTCTTTTACTCGCCTCGATCCCCTTTTGCTAGTTGACTTACTAGGTTGATTGGGTTGACCCTGTACAATTTTCAACCTTTGATTATTGTATAGGGTTGACTAAGTTGACCATATACTATTTAGGGTATTTTTAATTTAGAGTTTCATTAGCCTTTTGGCTGACCTAGCTTGGGACCTAGTGATTTATCTCTCGAAAACATACATGGTCGACTGGGTCAACCCCATAAAACTGACATATTGGAAGGATTTAGGGTGATATCCACCTATAAATACAAGATACTTTTTTCATTATTTTAATATTAAATTAAGATTTATTATTCACTCATGATTATTTATAATCTACTCTTCCACCATTTTTCTTGAAGAGTCTTAGCTTAGGGTTTTTACTTAGAGAATCTAGTCTTGTGGATAAGTATTGAATTCTTTGGAATTTATTATTTATCCTTAAAAACCACAAAAACCTCTTTTGAATCCCATTTGGCTAAGGGAGATGTTGAGTCTTGATGGGTTCACATTTAGGTAAGTATATTTTAACTTTGTTCTCCTCTCTTTAGTAGATAGAAGTAACATAAGTATTGGCTAAAATAATATTACTATTCATATTACATGTATTAGGGTCTTACTCATACTTAGCTTAATTGAGATACTCTTATACATGTTTTTATTGATTTTAACCCCTCATATTGTGCCACAATATTTGTTGTACACTATATTAGATTTACTTTCTTGTTTATTAGAATAGAGTGAACATTAAACCTAGGACTTTTTTAGGATTGTTGCTTGATTGTGTTAGACTGTAGGCTTTGGAACCCTTCTCAATATGGTGTATTATGAAAAGTGATCCACTAATCAGGTCTATTGGATCCCCATATTAGTTATGACCCCATTTAACAAATGTATTCCCAATCAGAAGTGTAGGTATGCATACATTCTGGTGAACCCAACATGAACTAAACCTTGCATGATTTTTCATCTTATTTCATTCTTTCATCATTATTTTTATTATATATCTACCATACTGGATCAATCCTATCGACCCAATATCTAACTTCTGTGTGTAAAATCTTAGGTATAGGCTACTAGATGGCTCAGTCGACCTAGTACAAGTTTTCAATTTTTTAGACATCTAGTCTAGACTACTAGGTCAACCCAATTGACCTTGAACATTTTTAGGCACTCAACAACAAGTTTCTATAAAGCTTAATCAACCCATTTGACCCAGTCAGTAGAATTTACAAGCATATATCAAGGTTGTTAAATAATAATCTTTATTCTCTACATCTATAATCCACCAAGGTTCCTTTATATATCTATGTATTTTTATTTTCTATCTTTCCTTTTATAATTTGCTTCAAAACTACCCTTACACAGTTAACTGGATCAACACTACTGGCCCAGTTATGTGTTCTATGTGCTGTCTGGATAACTGGGTTGACTTTGTCGACCATGTTCATTTTTAGACATTGGTTCCATAGTATAGGTTTGACATTTTCAACCTTATTCTATATTTTATGCATACATTATTGACTATATCAACATTTTACCTTGTTTAAAAGTTGGAATTAACCTTATATGCTAGTAATTAGTTCACACTTTCTTTTCTTGTTGTTTGCATGCTTATAATAGATCACATAGTTTAATTAAGTGGTTTTAAATTAATCATTTAGTTTCACTATTTTATATTTTATGCACACACAACCAAATCACAAAATTTAAACAAGCATTTTAGCATTTGTCTACCCAAGGCCAACCTACTTGGATTTCATCACCAAGGGGGAAGTCAACTTAATAATATAGTCAAGTATAAAGCATGGTTAATGGTGTATTCTGAGTAAGCACCTAACACCTTTATCTTTGTGATGTGTGAAGTGAGTGGGTAGGCCCCAATACCAAGTTTTTATCATTACCACTACAGTTCCTTTCAGCCTAAACTACCTGAAACCATCCTTAGATTGCCATTCTAATTCCTTGCTTATAGCTAACTTCCCATCACATTTAAAAACATATCTTAATAATCTAATAAACATTCAAGTTGACCATTTAGTTATCTATTTAATTTTCAAGTTGATTACTTGATCTTTGATCAATTTTATTTTGTATTAAAAAACTTGCATTAGCTAGCATTGGTATCAGGTTTTATGCTTTGTGTCTCAATTGGATTGGACAACATTAATTCAATTGATTATTTATTTCCTTTCTATTATTTATTTTCAAATTGATTGAAAAAGTTATCTTGTTTCATTTCACAACCTGTTATAGGCTTATTAATCTTCCCCATCTATTATATTGGGTTGACCTAGTCAACCCTATATCTTTTTCATCACTTATTCATTGTATTGGATCAACCCAATTGACCCTGTACTATTTGTAGACCCTATTTTCTATGCTTGGTCGACTCAGTCGACCCTGTACTGCTTTCTACTTTCCCTGTTTGTCAATATAGTTCCCTTTTTCTCCTTCTTTGCATTCTGTTCATCTCTCTTTAGTCATAATGAAATCTCATATCATAATCTTCTTGGATAGATTTAATCTATTTAGATACTATATGGGATGTTCATTTATTCCTCTTTTTTCCTCCCAAGAACACCATCACTCTTTGGGCACCTCCTCTCCTCCATCCATGAAATTCAATATGGTGCAAAAAACATCTCAATATGAAGTTGATGGATCTAATCCTTTATATAATTACCAAGAAACTTATCATTTTCAAAATCTTCAAACTAATGTGGGAGCAATTTATACAAGTTTACTTAACAATCCCATTAATAATCCTTCTTCTAGTAATCCTCCCCCTAAAACTAATTTGGGGAGTGCTCTTACCAACACCAACCCACCTCCTAATACAACTCAACTTTTAGCCCAAGTTATCTAATAAATGAACATAATGCAAAATTCTAACACCAACCAAATGATGCAACTTCAACAACATTTAATCACTGTAGCTAATCAACCTCTAACTATGCATCCTCAAGCTAATCCTAATTTCATTCTTCCACCTCTTTGAAATGCCTTAGGCAATGTTATTCTCAACCCATAATGAATAACAAGATGCTCCAAAACATTCAAAATGAGCCTTTGGCCCCCTTCATTGTTTCCATTGATATTGGTAACATATCACCAACTATCAAATATGATAGGACTAAAGACCTTGCCTCATTTATCAAAGCCTTAGACAAAATTTACAAAGAGTGGATTCAAACTAATACCTTAACCACAAATAAAATGTTAGTGAAAACCTTCGCTATCAGTGCATTATAATTGTATAATCAAGTTATCCAACATTCTATTTGGCAACTTGAAGATTTGGTTAATCCTTTGGTAAAAGAGTTTCAACACAATGATCTTCCCAAAAATTATCTTATCCACTTGATTAATGCTAAGCAATCTCCCATTGAATCAGCTCATAATTTATCAAAATATGGAAATATTTATCTCATAAAGCTGACCATAAAATGACTGATGATAACTTATTCAAACTCTTTATCATTGCTTTGAATCCTACTCTCCAATATAAGGTTTAAACCTTTTCTCCCCAAACACTTAATGAAGCTCTTGATTAAGCTAAACATCAAGAATTTAACATGAATCAATTTGAACCTAATATTAAAATTATTAAAGTATATTCACAAACATCTAATGCTATCACTAGTAATGCTCTGCAAACCAAACTAGGAGTTGCCAAAATTGATGTTCCTTCACCTTATCATAAACCTTTTTCAGTTCAGTAAAAGAAACAATTTTTACCACCCTCAAAACATTTCATCTATCCCAATGCTCCTCCTAAGTGGTATGACCCAAATATATTTTGTTTGTTCCATGATGATTGTGCATTCTCACAAATATTATAAAGGGATCACCAAATTTGTTGTCTCCTATATGTTTGGTGATTCATTCAATCATGAAGATATGATCAATCTTCATTTTCAAGAATACACTACTAGTTTTCACAAACAAAAAACTTATAAGGATTTTACTTTAAATAACCAAAAACCTTCTTCCAATAATCAGTTAAATACCAAGGATGTTTGTGTTATTGATGCTGATTATGACCAATGTTTTAATAATTCTTAATATGTCAATACTGCTAATGACAATCACCATCATAAAATGACTCATAAATATCCCATTACCAAGCCTAAGGATCCATATTAGAGGAATTACTTCTTAAACATACTACCACTACTAATGTTGCTTCAAAATCCCAAGAAGAACCATCTCCTCTTTATGGTCCTCCAAATTCAACTATTCCTCCAAAGTCTAATTTACCTCCTGAACCTCGTGCTGGTTCTTCTAGGTCTCATTGAAGTTTTCTTGAAGAACTCAACTCTATGCCTTATGAGAATCCACTTATAGAGTTGGTTCATACTTCACCCTATCATTATAAATTCCGTATGTAATAACTTCAAGAAATAGATGATCCATCCTATTTAGATGAAGAAGCACCTTTTATTGAATCCCAACGTACCAACATAAATACCATTGAAATTATGTGTCCTTCTTCCATGCTCTATATTAAATTACTTGAAGAGGACATGATCAATTATGAAATTCTCTTTCATGCTGATGATCCATCACTTTTCATCAAAGTATCCATTAATACCACTCTTATCCATAAAGTTCTAGTTGATGAAGGTTTTGGTATTAATCTAACATATTAATGGCTCATCCAACAACTTGGTTATAAAAAATATCATTTTAAGAAAACTTGTCTTACTTGTCATGGTTTTTATAAGATTAATCAAAATCCACTTGGTTGCATTTAGCTTCCTTTAACCATTGGACCTAAAAATATTCGAACCAATCTTATGGTCCTTGATCTTCTTTTATCTTATAACATATTCCTTGGTCATCCATGGACTCATTGAATGAGGGCCATTACTTCTTTTGGTAGTCAATGAATTAAATTATTACATAATATAAAATGGTATAAGCATGATGCTGATCCCAACCCATGGAGCATTTAGCTTCCTAATCCAAAATCACAATATCAAATTCCTGTGATTTCTAAAATCAATAGTCCTCCTTTACCTGCATTTTTCAATATGAATCTTGATTTAGAAGTTACTCTTATGGATTCTGATGATGATGAGCTTAATTATTTGACACATACTTTTAATTCTACCAAATTACGTCCCTACATTTTGCAATGTATTCCTCCTTCTCTACTACCCAGGGATCATACTATTCCTCTTATTGATGAGATTATCAATTTTCCCACTCTATGCAATGCTCAAGATCCTTATTTACCTAAATATTCCTTCACTTGAAATGATTTTGGAGTGAAAAAATTATTTCAAGGTCATCTCATCATGTCTCCTCAAACATTTAGTAATATCAAGATTTCACCCTCTAAAACTCCCCCTGATTCTCAAACATGTACAATTTCTTCAACATACGATGATAACTATATAATGGCCTAAGCTCAATATAGAGACTTGGATGTCTAGAATCATCATAAAACCTTATCCCAAATCCATTATTTTATTTGGGATTTTCATACCATTTCTATGGATCATACCTTAGATCCTGAGGGTCATGTGCTTCCTACCAATTCTCTTCTTATCGATACTCCTTGAGTGGTAGATCAAATTATACCTTCCAAACCTCTAGAAATTTTTACATCCCATTTACCACCTATCAATACAATCCATTACATATAATCATTCTCCCATCATTGAACCCATTGATATCCAGCCCATTTTGCTTCGTCTACTTCTTTTACTCTTGAAATTACACTAGATGCTAAGGTAACTAATGTTCATCAGACACACTAAGTATGATCACCATGGAAATAAAATTATATAACTTTAATTAGATGTTGAGTATCATGGTCCTCTTCCTACCTTACCTAAATATGAATCTATCCTTGAGTTACTTTATGCCTTAGAAGCTCAACTTCCTCGACAACATCATAAACTTGGAAATTTTAAGACTAAAACTCCTTGCTTCAACAACTTCATCACTAGCATTGATCCTAAAACAAATCCCATTTTTGACTTACCTAATGCACCATACCACTTCAATATGACAATGACATGCTTATTGAAGATATCAATCATATCAAATATGGTACTCCATATTGTCCTTAACTAATTACTATCTCACGTGAACTGTCACCTACCAAACATGATAATTTTAGTTTATTATTTGATAAATATCATGAGGCTTTCACTTGGTCCTATGAGGACATGCCTGACATTGACCTTAACATTATGGTGCATAACATCATTACTTATCTTGATGCCAAGCCTATGTGCCAAAAACAAAGAAAATTTCCACTTGAATTTTCCACTTTATGTCATAAGGAAATCATCAAATTACTTGATGCTAAATTTATTAAACTAGTGGATTATTCTAAATGGGTTTCCAACATTGTTCCCATTTAGAATAAAGTCACTATGGTCATTCATATTTGCATTAATTTCCATAATCTTAATCTTGCTTGTCCCAATAATAACTTACCTTTACCTTCAATAGATGCCATCATCAATTCTATGGTTGTTTACTAAATGTTATCTCTTATGGATGGTTTCTGAGGATATAATCAAATTCATATCACTCCTGAGGACCAACATAAGACTACTTTTACCACAAAATGGGGCACCTATTGCTATGTCAAAATGTCCTTCAGTCTCAAAAATTATGGAGCCACTTAACAATGAGTGATGACTCACATCTTTCATGATCTCATCCACAAAATTGTTGAAACCTATGTGGATGATCTCATTACTAAATCTAAATATTGTAAGAATCATCTTTCTGATCTTATTACAATCTTTGACCATCTCCTTAAATATAAATTTAAACTTAATACTTACAAATGTGTCTTTGGAGTCACATATAGAAAATTGTTACAATTCTTAGTCTCTCTCCACCATATCGATGTTGACCCTATCAAAATTAGTGCTATCATCAACATGCCCATTTGTCATTCTATTCCTAACATTTGTACTTATTTAGGAAACTTGGGGCAATTAGATGATTCATCCCCAAAATGGCATATCAAATTCACTTTGTCAATTCCATTATCAAGTAAGGTACTACTTTAGAATGGATAGATCCATGTAAAAAATCCTTTGATAATATGAAAGAGTCATTACTTCATCCACCTACACTTCATCCTCCTTCAAATGATAAAACTTTGATTCTATATACTTATTCCACACCTATTTTAGTTGGGGCAATGCTTGCCCATCAATATGATATGAGAAGATGGTATGATATCTACTACATTAGTCGAGGCGTCATCAATTATGAAACATGTTATACCAAAATTGAGTTTGATTACCTCACCATCTATTTCACAGTAGAAAATCTTTGACATTACATGATTTACCAAACTACTTATGTCATTGTTCATTCTAATCCCCTTCATCATTTCTTCTCCAAATCATTTATTCTTGGAGGTAGAATTGGTAAATGGATAGTCCTACATATGGAATTTGATCTCTGGATTATCACTCAAAAAGATGTCAAAGGGCAAGTCATAACTAATCAACTTGCAATAGCTCCTATACTAGCCACATAATCTCTTCAAGATTATATTCTAGATGACAATATCCTTTACACTAAAGGTCTTAATCAAGTTATTTATCTTAAATATTATTTTCATAGCTTTACCACTGATCTTGAAGCCAATAATCTTGATGAGTCCACTACTCCCTCTGGTACTACTAAACCAAAAGTAGTTATCAAGGAACTTCTTGAAATTAATGTTGAATTACATGAGGATACTTAGACCCTTCACTTTGATGGTGTTAAATTCCTTCAATGAGCTGGGGTAGATTGTATTCTCATAAGTCCTCTTGTCAAGATCATTCCTTTATATTTTTTCTTCACCTTTGATGTCACCAATAATATGGCTGAGTGTGAAGCTCTTATCTTAGGCATGCAAGCTACTCTTGACTTAGACATTCAATACCTTCATGCTTTAGGTGATTTTTAGCTTATTTTTCATCAAGTTAGTGGTTATTATCAATGTAAAAGTGAGAACCTCATCACATATCATCAAATTATAACCACTCTTGCTAAGGATTTCATCTCTTTCACTATTGAGCCTATTCCTAGAGATCAAAATTCCATTTCTAATTCTCTTGCCTCTTCAACATCTCTCTTTCATCCACACCAAGTCTTTTTCAATCCTACTTTTATTATACAAATAAGAAAATCTCCATCTTCAAATCAACCACTAGAATGACTTATATATCATATCGAGGCTATTACCATTCGATAAAACCCATGGTACCAAGACATCCATCAATTCTTAGAACATCAAACTTATCCTCTTAACTTAGAATCTTGTGAATAGACATGTATTCATAAATTAGATTTCAAGTATTTATTTTGACACAATATCCTTTATTACCATAATTTTGAAGGTACCTTGCTTTATTGTATTATGCAAGATGAGGTTCCTCTTCTTTTTAAACAAGCACATGGGGGCATTTGAATATATTGGTCATTATGCACGTTGCTATAACCCATAAATGCCTATGTATTGGTTATTTTTGGCCTACTCTTAAAAAGGATGCAATTGAATATGATAAAAAGTGTAATCCTTGTCAGATTCATGATGATCTAATCCATTCACCTCTAGCTAAACTTCAAACTATCAAATATTCTTGGCCATTTTCCACTTGGGGATTTGATCTCATTGGAAAACTACCTCGCTCCCATAATGGGCATGTTTTTATCATCACTGCTACCAAATATTTTACCAAGTGGGTAGAATCCATGCCCCTTGTTAATGTCACTGGTCCTACTATTTCAAAATTTATTCTCAATCAAATCATCTTCCATTTTGGTGTTCCCCATACCATCATTTCAAATAATGGTGGTAATTTCAAAAATAAACATGTTAAACAAATTTACAACAAATTTAAGATTAATCACAAATTTTCCATGCCTTATCATCTAAAATACAATGGCCAAGCTAAGGCCACTAATAAAATTCTCAACAAAATTCTCCAAAAGACAATTTGTGAAACCCACATGGATTGACATCTTCATATTTACCCTACTCTTTGGGCCTATCAGACTAGTATACACACTGCCATTGGGGCAACTCCATTCTTGTTAGTCTATGGTTCTAAGTTAGTTCTTTAGAAGTTGAGATTCCCTCTCTTCATATATATATTCATGGTATTATTCTTGATGAAGAATTACCTAAGGTTCATCTTCATGTCCTTGATCTACTTGATGAACATCGTCTGTCCACCTTACAACATAACCACTAATACAAGTCTCACATTGCCAGACAAATTAATGTTCATGATCTTGTCCTTAAATTAGACTAAACCCATGAAAAAGTAGGTAAATATGCCCAAAAATAGTGTGTCCCATATTTAGTCAAAGATATTCTTGGTCTAATCACCTACCACCTTCAAATCAATGAAAGCCATGTTTTCAAAGATCCCACCAATGCATAATTTCTCAAAAAGTACTTTGCCTAAACATTTCATTCTTTTTATGCTTTCTATCTACATCTATCTAACACTTTTTTCAAGTTACTTACATGGGTCTCTCCCTCTACAGTAAGTTCTTTCCTTTCACAAACCTTTAGTCCTTACTTTTTATCTTTTGGTTTCTTGATGTACCATAGTCTTATTTATCTTCTTTCACTTTCTCTTTTTGACACCCCTTGGGTTTTTATTTTATGAGTTACTTTGTAAGACCGTGGATAGGACTCGATATTCCTTACAAAACTACCATATTTTTTCTTACCTCACTTTATCTTTCACTTGTTTGTTGGCATCCCTTGGGTTTTTCTTTTATGAAGTTGTAGTGTAAGACCATGGATAGGACCTAACCCTCCTAATAAAATTACCATATTTTCATCTTTTTACATTCTTGTTCTCAAACTTTAGCTTTTTCTTCTTTTGTTAGGTGGAATTTGCACAATAATCTATGTTAGCATGTTTTCCTCCATTTCCTCATTCTTATGATAAGTAATCACACTTTACTATCATTGTACCCCTTTTTTACCTTTATCACATTTTTTTGCAATTTGAAGTAATTCAAATTGTTCCATGTGTCACTCCTCTTGATTTCTCCTTTCATTCACTCCTCATTAGATAAAACAAGGTCAAAGTCAAGATATCACTTTTATTTCACTTGGATTTATGAGACTCTTAGACCCCATGCTCTCTGAAGTTCTCTCTTTTAGCAACCTTTTCCTAAGTTTTCAAATTAAAGTCATCTTTAACACCCATGTTTGGTTTTTTAAATTCATATGAAGGAGGAATAGATAAGAAAATTATAAGCCAAATCATTTGAATCAAAAGACAATGATATTTAAAAGGAAATATAAATCTCAAAAGTCAAATTCATACCAAAAGACATGATTACAAGCACATCTCCTATCTCCAATCAAAACTCAAAATCTATAGTTAGCCTCACATAGAGCCAAGGTCCTTCAGGGTATGGTAGGCCAATAGATTGGAATAGGGGAATTCAACAACCTTTATGGTGCTACTTACTTTCTCATGCAAGTAACCAATCTTCATAGGAGACAGATGATTCTATAAGGGGTCCTGAGGAACAAGGAACATGTTGTGGGAAGGTAGGTCTATTTTAATTTTCATGGATAAAGCCTTCATGGGATGATATATATACTTTTTTTTGTTAACCTAAAACTTGTGTGTCTAAGAGAAGTTCTTTAGAGTCCTTAAGGTCAAAAGTCCTCTTGTTTTGACAAACCTAATTTAAGTGTCTTGACTTTGATAAAGAGTTCCTCTACCTTGGTTTTTCCTTCATTCTCCCCTCCACCCATTTAATTTCTCCCCTTAATAGAAATTTTTTGATTCCAAATTTATTTTCTCGTCATATTTAATTCTTTTTTTTTCATATCTTAAAAACATGCTATCACTACTTTGTTTCAGTTTTATCTATCCTTAGAGCAAAATAACATGTTTGAGAAACTATGGATTATGTTCTTTGCACCATGACTTACATTTATAGACTTACTTTACTTTCCTTTTACCATTTTTCATTTATTTTACTTTCTTGATGTTACATACACTTGAGTTCGTACCCTTTTTCCATTGTTGAGTGAGATAAGTATTGTTACTGCTCACTCATCAATGCTGTTTTACCATTTTGTTTATTCTTTTACCACTGATTTTTTTTATTACCATCCTATTCAGCATGTATCCTTGCTTTGATTTGGTGAGTTTTCATTTCTTACTTAAGGGTAACTTGTTTGAATTTTTTGGTCTTTAGTAGCCCTAGATTTTTGGTTACCCGATTTACTCTTATTGTTTGACTTGATCATTTGGTCTAACATAACACTTGTCACCTCAATTTGCCAAAATTTCCAAGTACGTTTCATTCTCATAACACAAACTATCTTGTCTTTTCTAACATTTGTTTGTTTTTGCTCTTTAGTTGGGTTTGTCAAAAGTAGCCTTTGTGTCCTACACAATCAAAACTAACAACACAACAAACAACCATTCAATGATAAAAGTAATTCAAGGTATGCATTGTATTTAATTTTTAGTTATTTACTTTTCAATCATTTAATTTCAATTATTTTTGCTTTAAAATACTACAATTTTTTTAGCATCAACATTATATGTTACTATGTTCTTTCTCGAAGCACCATCCCCTGTTACACCTTAGTGACATGTGATGAGATTCAAGTGAGGCATATGTATACATATAATATTTTTAACTTTTTATCAAATATTTATGATTTACATCTTGCAAGAACCTATCAAGACTTAATCTCTTTGAGTGCATGGCCTAAGGAGTGCACCAAGAAAGGGGTGGGCAAACCTTTAGTGCTTCACAAGATTATTATCCCTTATTGACACATTATTACCAATCCAACAAAATATTAAAACCATTCCCTAATATATTAATCCTCTATTACACACTCCTCTAATCTTTTTCCTCTTTTCATTCCTTTTTTCCTCACCTCGATCCCCTTTTGTCAATTGACTTTACTAGGTCAATTGGGTCAACCCTGTATAATTTTCAGGTTTTGATTATTGTATAGGTTTGACGGGGTTAACCTTGTATGGTTTAGGGTATTTTTAACTTGGAGTTTCATCAGCCCATTGACAGACCTAGCTTGAGACCTAGTGATTTATCTTCAAAAAATATACAGGGTCGACTGGGTCAACCCCATACAATTGACATATTCAGAAGGATTTAGGGTGAGATCCACATATAATTACAAGATAATTTCAACATTATTTCAATATTTAATCAAGATTTATTATTCATTCATTTTTATTTAAAATATACTCTTCTACCATTCTACTTGAGGAGTCTTAGCTTAGGGTTTCTACTTGGAGAATATAGTCTTGTGGATAAGTCTTGGATGCTTCAGCCTTTCTTAGTTATCCTTATAAACCATAATAACTTCATGTGAATCCAATTTATCCAAGGGAGAGATTGAGTCTCGATGGGTTCATATTTAGGTAGGTATATTCTAACTTTGTTCTCCTCTCTTTAGTAGATAGAAGTAGCGTAAGTATTGGCTCAAATAATATTACTATTCATATTCTATGTATTAGGGTCTTACTCATACTTATCTTAATTGAGATTCTCTTATATATGTTTTTATTACTTCTAACCCATCATATTGTACCATAAGCTTTGGTGTGCACTAGATTAAATTTACTTTTTTGTTTATTAGAATGGAGTAAGCATTAAACCTATGACTCTTTTAGGGTTGTTGCATGATTATGTTAGACTATAGGCTTTAGAATCCTTCCTATCATGGTGTGTTGTGACAAGTTATTCCCTAATCAAGTCTAATGGATCTCCATATTAGTCATGCCCCTGCTTAACAAATATATTTCCAATTGGAAGTGTAGGTATGCTCTATCTTATTCGAGCCAAGATTGATTTATAGACATGATGCATTTATGATTTCATACATAATCTGTATTAGTAATATAAATATTATAATGAATTGGTCTTGGAATAGTAATTTGAGGATGAGAATCATAATGAGAAGGAACTCTTAAATTAGGTGGACCAACTCCTATAATAGAATGAATTGCTTGTTGAAAATTACAAGAATGAGCACATGGATTGATAATAATAGTAGCAACATGATGTTTTGTAATTCATCCCATTATATTTTAATCATAAGGAGTTTCATAGTAATCAACATTATTGGTGTGAGACACCTAATTTTGATTACGACTACTAGTTGCTGTTGGTTCATTCTAATTATTAGTGTGCTGAGGGAATGAATTTTTGTATATTCCCATATCTTGGCCATTGTTAGAAGATGATGCATTATTCAAATCTAATTTCCCTCTGTTGAGCATATATTTTATAATATTTTGGAGATGTACACATTTGTGAATGAAATTAATTTTGAAGTGATGATATTCATAATACTCATGATCCCAATACCAATTTGGTTTAAGTTGAGACTCATCAAAATGTTTGGTGTTCAACTATCTAATCATATTTATATTGTTAATTTTTTAGAACACATTTTCAATAGGCTCCCCCAATTCGGAAAATGGACATCTATGAATCTGACCTCTTAGGTGAGGCTATATTTGAAAAGTAATTGGTTACAATTGAGCTGCCCTCTGTATTGGTGTTGCTTGAACTTTTTAGACATATCTTGCCTCTATGACTCCATTACCCACCATATTTTCATTACAATTGAACTGCTTGGGTTTATCTACCACATTTTCTGAGTTGGACATTTAATATTGGTTTTGATTTTGACTTTGATTCAAATTTTGATTTTGATTAGAAGATCAACTTGGAGTTTGATTTGAAGAATATATTTTGATCAATCCTCGACCTATTAGTGCTCTCTCTATTTGGACCCCTTTTATGATAACATCATCAAAAGTTTATGAACATTATAATATGAGATTGAGAGTAAGCTCAAAATTTATATTCTGCATGAAGATATTAGTTAGCTCAATGTCTGGTAGTGTATGTGGACATTTACTAGTTATTGCACACCATCATTGAAGATAGATGGAAAAGAATTCTCCTACCTTTTTCTTGAAAGCACATAAATCTAATATAGTAAATTTATGCTCTATGTTATATGAAAAATGTTTGATAAATTTTTTAGACAAGTCATCAAAAGTTAGAATAGAATTGTGTGGCAGATGAGTGAACCACTCTAATGCAGGTCTATCTAAACTCTGTGAGAACATGTGAAGTAAGATATTTCTATTAGAACTAACCACCTGAGAAGCCACAAAGATTAAGCTTAGATGTTCTCTTAGATCTCCCTTTCCTTTATATTTATCAAATTTTGGAATACCAAAATGAGATGGCAAAGGTATATTTAGAATACTGGATTCAAATGGGTATGAACATATGTGATCCATATTATATTTTCTATTTTGATTTCCAAACTATAGTTTTGATATGGTCTCTTTAATTACTTATAATTTTTAAATGAGGAGATTATTTTGAGAAGTGGGTTACATATTTTAAGATTGTGCATGGTATTGTGGTTTGGATGGAATTTGGTACTAATTTTGATTAGAAGGAGGTATAACAACACATCATTATAGTGGAGGAAACTGGAATTGAATGCAGTTAGATTATGAAATGGACATACGTTGTTTGTAATAATAAGTTGCATTTGATTTTTTCTTAGGATTGACTATTGATTAATTAGAACACATTTTCATGTATTAGATAACACTTGACATAAATCAAAAGGATATTTAGACATATTGGATTGAGAAAGTTGTGAATTTGATGGAATAATTTGTGACTCAATGGGAACATGTTGTAAAATAATTTTCCTAGATGAATTTACTAGATTAGAATTGTGATGTACTTGATGGGGATTAGGAAATGTTTGAATTTATTCCATAACAGGTTATGAAGACTCTACAAATACCTTTTGCTTAGGAGCCATGGACATTTCAACATGGGGAAGTGACTCAACTATGGGATCCTTTTCATGCTATTCAATTTGAGACTCATCAATTAGATTAAGTATAAATTCACAAAGGGCATTAAGTGCTTGCTCAACTGCTTATAATTTAGTGATAATAATGGGTGATATTTGGGGTGCACACTCAAATAAATCTTTCCCCTTTCTTAATGTTTATAGATTTATTGATGATTGAACTTATTTGGGATTATGGTCAGATGAGTGTGTATCATCAATCCACTCTATAATTATAATGTGGTTAGGATTAGGTTATACTACTTATGTTCTATGAATAATTCATATGGAGAAATCAATAGGGACTTTGGTTCCCATATCTAATAGACACAAAATATTATTTTCTCTATCAATATATAATTGATGTTCAAATTGAATTTGAGCTGCATCCTAAAGAGGTAGCTCTTCTTATTATAATAATTGATCAATACCCATAACCTCTTGATCCTTAGGATAATAATCCTCATACAATGGTTACTCTTATTTGTCTTGCACAAAACGATTGGTTTGGTTTTGGATCCAATCATCCTCATAGGAAATATTATAGGCCATACCACTTTGAGTGTAATGAGGCATATTATAATCAAAAATTAGAATAGACTCTAGATTACAAAGACATCTTTTGGGAAAAGTAATAGGAAATTCTTTAGAAATGACAATACTTTAAATAAATTTGACCAAAATGACATGAAACAAAATGGTAAATGAAAAAAAAGGTATGAAGTGCACATGTTTTAAACAAGGTGGAAATGTAATAGATTTAACTAGAGATAAGGACATCATAACGTTACTATTTCACACAAGAAAATGGTATGAAACGTAATTTTTTTGAGGCAAGGGATAATGGAACACAATTTTAATAGAGACACAAACAAAGTAACGTTATGATTTCACACAAAAAAGCGTATGAAATGTAAACATTTTTGACCAAGGTAGAATGAGACAAATTTTGACTAGATAAAAAGATAGAGTAACGTTACTTTTTCACACAAGACAAGGGTATGAAATGTAAACATTTTAAACCAAGGTATAATGAGACAAATTTGACTAGACAAATGGGTAGAGTAACATATTTTAGTGTAAGGATAATTGACAATGTTTGACCAAAGACAAACCCAAGCAATCTTGCCCTATGATTAGAAATTAGAAAATGACACAGGTTTAGGGGAAAATCACTGATTCTTTTGATATACTTAATTTTGAAAGGATAAAGTTTAATATTATTTTAAAATAATTAATTAATGTAGGGTATTGGTATATTTTTTACACCCCCTCTTCTCTTAAAATTTTCATACAAAAAAGGCATCATTAGGAGCGGTTACCTTTTCATCCTTATATTAGAGATAATTTTGTGGCAAATGGGCTTCTAACTAATTTTTTTGATTGACAAACTAATTGGTATTCATATACCTTATGGTACGTGGTCACTTTAGAACTATTCATAAAATGGATCCAAAATGTCTAGCTTGTTGTGTAAAGGTCTTGTCCTTTACAGAATGATTTCAGCCATATATTGGTTAGTGAAGTTTGATGTCTAAATTGCTACATGGTCTAAGACACTATTCAGTTGGTCAGGTTAACTACTCAATCACTATCCTAATTAATATTACACTCAATTTATATACCCCACAAAATAAGTAGGGTTCGTATGATAATAGGAAATGAAACTCCAGGTCAACACACCCCTAAGAGAATTTTGGGGTGGATTTGAACTCCTACCCACAAGCAAAAAGAAAAAAATGGAAGGTATTGCTATTCTAATTTACAAGATCCCACTAGAGGAAAGTAAAGAGCATATTTCCCAAAAATTATGGATTTAACACAAATAAAATATTTGCATTTATGAGTCACCCAAAAAGGGAGAGCATACACATAAAATATCCCCATAATATAGTCAATAAGTAATAAATGATAAAGACTACTTGTATGAAATGAGAAAAAATTGACTAACAAGCAAACATTATTTTTAAACCCAAAACAAAATGTGAATTAAAAATATGATTTATTTGATATAGATCACTCCCCTTTTGGAACCTACAAGCAAACAATATGAGTATTTTTGCTTAAGGGTCTTTGACAAGCAAAAGAGATTTATTTTCTTAGTTGTTTTTTACTCTCGGGTTTTCACACAAAAGTATTTTCACCGAAATACAACAATTTTGATTTTTTAAGAGCTTGCATAAAACATAGATAGAGAACATAAAAACAAATAGAGATGATTTCACTAATTAATAGGGAGATTTCATCAATTGTCAACATAATTTTGTTAAAGATATGTCAAATTATTTAAACAAACAAATAATTTTGCCAAACAGATAAACAATTTAATTGAAGAATAGACCTACACACAGAATAGAGAACAAAGAACATAAAAGATAGTGGGGAGATTTCATCAATTATTAGAACAATTTCACTAAAGAATAATAATTTGGCCAATGAATAGAGTATCAAACTTGAAAAATTTCACCAAAATGCAAAGCAATTTTACTGAAGGATAAACTTACGTAGAAGATAGAGAACAAAGTAGAAAAGACAGTGATGATTTCATTAATTATGGTATAATTTTGCTGACTAGCATAAAAAATTAGAAACAATTTTTTTGTTTTTGGGAATGAATTCACCGATTAATAGAGAAAAATAGAATTAAAAAATTTAAACATAAAAGAGCCAAAATTTTGAGATTCTCTATAAAACAAGATTAATTTATAAGCTCTAATGAAAGACATGGGTTATGAAATCCCAACGGGCATGTCAAATGTATCCTTAGAGCACAAATCCTCAATATTTTCATTAAAGTTTGGTTAAGTAATTAAAGTGATAACAAATATCAAAGAATACACTTAGGACCTTTGAGTTGAACAAAATACCAAAGAGACTACAAATTGTATAAATATGCACACCATGTGAACCTCCTTTTTAACTTGATCATTGTTGTGTTGTGGCTTAGATGTAGCTTTAGATGGTCTTTGTCAATGCCAATTTGAAGTTAATCATCTCCATAAAAACTATGGATCATGAATACTTTCATCAAAGAATTTCGATTAATTAACAAGTTTAGCTTGATAAAATGTTAGGTCTTTGCTATATCACTTGAACATGAGAATAGTGATGTCAATGATATTCTTTATAAAAAGACTGGATTGATAAGGACCCTTCATATTTATGTCAAGATGAATGATTTCCAAAGGGTCCTAAAGTATGCACATGGATAGATGATGTGGTCCCTTCATCTCAATCAAGATGAAGGGTGGAGGATGCTCTTTGTAACTAAAAAAGATGATTGAAAATAAGCCCTTCATCTCAATCAAGATGAAGGGTGGAGAAGCCTCTCTAAGAGAGCACATGGATATTAAAGGTTGGCCCTTCATATTGTTTCCAAGATGATGGGTGAGGATAATCCCACTTTATTGCTAATTCTTTGCATAATTATTGTGCCCTCAAAGGTATATCTTTAGGATCTCAAGATCCTCTTTTTAATGAAGATGCCCACTTGGAGGGAAAATAAGAATTAATTAGTAATTGGAAGAGTAATTAATTAAATAGTTCAAAAAACCTATTCAATTAATACAATGTGAGGAATTTATCATTAGACTAAAATTGAGATAGAGGAAGTAATTGAATAAAGGTCGATAATTGATCAGAGAAATAATAATTGATCAGAGAAATGATAATTGATTAGAGGGAAAATGTCATTAGAGAAAATGATAATTAAATAGAGAAGAGGAAATTGATTAGAGAAAATGACAATTGAACAAATAAATGATTAGGGAATAGATAATTGAATAGATAAATGATCAAAATGTGTGAAATTATGAGAAGTCATTCCATTGTGCAATTTGACACAAAAGTGATAAAATTGAAGTGTATACAATGGTCACTAATGTGATTACTCCTACAAGTGAATTAGTAAACATGTCAAATTTTGAGATCCTCTTTTAAGTAGTTGTAAACAACTTCAAGGAGAAATTTGAAGGCACAATATATAGGACTAATTATAAAATTTTATAATTTGTAAATTTTTTCAAGGATAGGATAACAAGAGCTAAGACTCTGTGAGCAAAGTTTAAGATCTTGGAAGTTGAACATATAAGGTTGATGGCTGAGGCCATCAAATTCTTCAAATCCTCCTTGCTCAATTTTGACATAATTAACAAGGAGTTCAAAGAATCACACATATTATTCGAAGAACTCAGGGTGAAAGAAATAACTTCAAGGTCAGTGTCAAGCACATAACCAATTATTAGTGTAGCCACGTCATCTCAAGGTTCCTAATTTTTAGGATTTGTAGTCATGCAAACTCCAATGGGCCCAATTTTGATTCCCCAAAGAACTTCAGTGGCTACTTTAGTGTCAACAATAGTTACCCAACCATCTTCTTCTTCTACTAGTGCCACATCAGTAAATTTATAAAACATAACTATGTACTTGCATATTTTTGCTAAGTCAGAACTTTAGTTCTAAATTTATGTTGCATATATATATATATTGTATTTTTAGATAAGGAATGATATTTTGAGCAATCATTGTTATGTATGTACACTTTTTATGAGACAAACATGTAGTGTTATTTTCATATATGTATTTTTTGACTTCATTTGAGAGATGAGGCCTTCCCCATATCAAGCTATTTATACTTGTATCATCCCAGTCTCAAAGGAAGGAAAATTTTGATTGTTAAGATTAATATGAAATTCTGAAGAAGTTTTGAAATTTTAGTCTTGATGTACAAATCTCGATTCTTATCCTACTTATGGATTGTGTAAGAAGTTATATCACTATAGTTTCTTAGTCTTTTGGTTGTGTATGAGTTATTTATTTTATATATAGTCATTCATATTAGGCTATAACTGAGCTTAATACCTTCTACATATAAATCATAATCATCCCTTGTAGATGTGCTATTGTAGTTTAACAAACATAATAAACTTTGATTTTATATGTTTAAGTATATTGTATTTTTTTTGCCTTTTAGTCTTAACCATGTTTGATTATTGTTGTGTTACAATAGCCTGCAAAAAATATTAGTCTATGATTTCCCGTCTTAGTTCAAGTGCTAGTCTTGAAATTTTTTATCTAGTGTGATCCACAAGCCTCCTTTCCTACCTTACCTTTACCTCCTTTTTGAGTTTACTTTGAAATAATACCCACTTTAATTTAGAATCATCATTAGTCCACCCATATAAAGTAGATTTATATTCATCTATAATTGATCTATCCGTAGTAAATAAACTGCCTCGCTTACTGCTATTTCACTAACAAGTTGTTTACAAAATCTAATATCTTATAAATCATGTCTTAGAATATAAATTTTTTACTGATATTAAAATGTTAGAGGCTAAGTTTTAATGTTACTAGGATGGGCATTAAACCCACATGAACAAATAAATTATTTCGACATTAGAAGGAGGGATTTCACATATACCTCTATTTTATTTGAAAAGAATCATATGAGTTACACTGGAAGCACCCAAAATACTAACGCGATCAACCTCAGATAATAAATTACTATTCTAGCCTTTATAAATATATGTAAAGGTTAGGTTTGATAAAAGAGTTAAGAAAGAACATCAAGATCAATCATTCTTTTTAGGCATCAAACCCCATCTTCCATTACTCCCAATGGCCCATTCCCAACCTCTGCCACAACCTCAAATCTAAGCTCCAGTTCAAGCTCTAACTTGGATAACTAGTTCTACTATCAATGTTGATAGAACTATCAATGATCTACCCAAAAACTCCAAGAAATATCTACCTTCTTTTTTTGCCTCAAGAGGAAGGATTGCAAAAGCACATATTAATGCCTTCAAAATTGCCTTAGGAATATTGAATGTAACACATGAAGACATGGCATGTAGACTATTTCCAGTCACATTACTAGATGTAGCCTATAAATGATTTATTAATGTCCCATAAAGTTTCATTACCTCTTGAGAAGAGTCTTAAAACATTTTTGGCATAATTCAACTAGGTCACTAGTGAAAACGTTGTTTATTAACACTTTGCAAGCAAAGAAGAGAGATAAATGAACCAATTTGAGTATTCAATACTATATTCAAAAAGATGTATAACAAACTAAAAATTACTTACATACCCAATGAGGCTTTGACCCTCAAGATGTATAAGAACATTCTATACTCTGTTTATACATAGAGTTATTGGTATTGATACACTACCTTTGTATTATGCCAAAGTTATTAATGTAGACAAACAATTAAACTCTCAGATGCAATATTTGGCCCCACTTATTCTTGGTTTCATTTTTCCAGCCTTCAATCCAATTTCAAATGTAAATTAAAATACCATGGCCCAAAATCAAAACCAAGTATATAATCAATTACATTTAATCTAGGCTCTACCCAATCAACATCACAATTTCTTGAATAATTTTTCACCGAACCAATAAAACCTAAATAATTCATTGATACCAGTCCATAATTATATAACACATGGTACCAATTTTGATTCCAAAAAAAAAAATGGAATAGATCTAGAGGATGGTTGAGAAATTGAGCAATGAGTTTTCAAACATGCAAAAATGCATGGGTAACACTACACGATAAAATATTAATTAGAGCCTTAGATTTTAGATATACAAAAGGCCTTTCAATAGGTCTAGAAATAACCAATAATTTTTATCTAATAGGTGTAATGAAATTACTTATATGTTCACACATAATGATTTTATATCGCACAAAATAAGTAAATATGAGAGATCACACAACAATTATTGACATTAGAGCAGAATACTAAACAATATAGCAAAGCCATTTCAAGGGGGAAACCTCCAAAACAGTGCACTAAGAGTAGAATAATTAACATGATGATCAAAGACTAACTAATACCTCCTATATATAGTCTACTTAGCCATAATTATTTCAGAGGCTGACCTAACTAAGAACATAGAGAAATGTAACAAGAATATAAAACAGGTATGTAAGCCACAAGTTGGCCACACATATCCCAAGACATGTCAAAGGTTAAGGGCATAGCATGCCCCTCCCCTTTAAAATAATGTTGTCCTCAACATTTAGTCAAATATGGATGTTGCTGCACAAAAAATTCATCCTCCCAAGTGGCATTTTCATAGGGAAGATTCTTCTATTTGATCAGGTACTCCTTAATTGTTCGAGACTATAACTACTTAGTGCACATTTGAAGGATCACCTTAGGATCAAGAAAAAATCTTCATTCCTAATCCAGTTCTGGTAACTCAGTTTGGGTAGCCACTTTGTGTCTAATGACTTTCTTTAGACATGATACATGAAATACTAGATGTATACAAGTAAAGGAAGGAAACTCTAACTTGTAGGCCACACTACCAATTTTTTGTAAGATCTAATAAGGCCCATAATACTTAAGGGATAGCTTGTTTTTATTTTTATGTTACTTCAAGGAAATTTTCTTATATGGCTGCAAGTGAACAAAAACTTAGTCACCAATGTCAAATTACCTCTCACTCTTGTGTTGATTTGCTTATTGTTTCATGCGATTCTAGGCTATGGCTAAATTTTCATGCAAACTGGCAAGGACCTCCTATTGATGGTGAATATGTTCTTCAACTACATGAAACTTAGGATGGAAATTCAAGGTTGAAGTGATTGATGGTGGGTGGTATCCATATAGTGCTAGAAAAGGAGAAATTTTGGAAGAACTATGAACACAAGTATTATACCACCATTTAGCAAGTGGAAACCAATGAACCCATTTATCAAAAACAAAAAAATAGAGATATCCTTCCAAACATTTGTTGACTACCTCAGTTTGTCTATCAAATTGAAAATGATAGGATGAATTATGAGCTAACTGGGTGGCCAATAACTCAGTCCAAAAATTACTAGTGAAGAACGGATCTCTATCATTGATAAAGATCTTAGGGGTACCATGAAATTTATGAACTGTATTGAAAAAAGTAGAAGCTAGTATACTAGAAACAAATGGCTATGATAAAGAATATAAATGAGCATACTTACTGAGATGATCTACCATAAAAATGATAACATTTTAACCATCAGATCTCGATAACCCTATAATGGAATCCATAGACACCTCTTCCCAACATTATCTTGGGATGGATAAAGGTTACAGAATATGCAGGGTTTTGATGGTTTCTCCTTTATTTTGTTGAAAGATCATATATTTAGCCACATATTTTTAGACATCCCCCTTGATTCCTTCCCAAAAAAAATCCTACTTGATTCTATGATAGGTTTTCAAAAATACTGAATGACCCCCAATTGGAGTTACATGAAGTTCCTGAAGGATTTTTCTTTAAGCAAAGAATTCTTACACAGGTATAATCTATCTTTATACCATAATGCATCACCATTGCATGTAAAATTTTCAAATCCACCCAAACCTTGCTAAATATTATGAATCAAATCATGGATAGCAATATCCATATCCCATTCTAATCAAGCGTCCTCTAGCCAATCTGCCTACAGAATGGTCATAGCATATAATAAGGCCTCAGCTAATTCATCCTTCCTAGATAGTGCATTTATCACTACATTGTCCTTGCATTTCTTGTAAACTATATAAAAATCATAGCCTAACATCTTAGTTACCTATTTTTTTTGTTCTTTAGATGATAACCTTTGTTCTAAAAAATATTTGAGACTGTCATGATTAATCTTTACCTAAAAGTGATGATACTTCAAATAAGGCCTCTATTGTTTGACTGCATGTAAAATGGCCATCATTTCCTTTTCATAAATGCGATTGTGTTGATTTTTAACCTTCAGTTGATCAATTTAAAATGAAAGTGGTCTACCTTCTTGCATGAGTATAACACCCATACCATACCCAGATGCATTACATTCAACCATAAAAGTTTTGGAAAAATCAGGAGTAGCCAACACTGAAGTGGTGCACATCACGAATTTCAATTATTCAAATTCCCTGGTAGCTATATCAATCCACTAAAAGGAGTCTTTATTAAATAAAGATGTGAGTGGGGCTACAATTCTACCATAATTTTTGAAAAACCTATGATAGTAACTAGTTATCCCTAGAAATCTCCTTAGTTGATTGAGTGTCTTAGGAATCAACTAATCCACCATTACATGGATTTTTTTAGGATCCACTTTTACTCTTATATGTGAAACCAGATGGCCCAAATACTCAACCTCACAAGCTCCTAAAGTACATTTGGAAGGTTTGGCATATAACTTATGTTGTTAAAAAATTGAGATTACCTATTTCACATGGTGAAAATGGTCTTCCCAATTTTTACTATAAATAAGGATATCATCAAAAAATACCAAAACAAATTTCCTCAAAATTGGCCTAAAAATAGTATTCATCAAAACTTGAAAGGTAGATGGTGCATTTATTAGCCCAAAAAACATAACCAAAAACTCATAATGGCCCTTATGAGTCTTGAAAGTATTTTTGGGTATGTCTTCATCATGAATCTAGATTTGATGATACCCATAACACAAATCTAACTTGGTAAAATAAATAGCACCGTTTAATTCATATAGTAAATCATTGATGATAGGAATGAGAAACTTATCTTTGATAGTGTACTTTTTGATTTCCTTTTAGTCAGGGCACATCCTCCAAGTGTCATATTTCTTTCGCATCATGACAAATGGTGAAGAATATTCACTTTGGTTATGGTGAATGATTTCTACATCCAACATTTCTTGTACCATATTTTCAATTTCACTTTTTTGAGCATATGGATACTTTTATGGCCTAATGTTGGGTGGTGTAATACCAAGAATAAGTTTGATATCATGATCATGCTTGCAACTAGGTGGGAGTCCTTTTAGCATGTCACAAAAAATAACCAAATGGGCATCAATCACTTGTTGTAGATCAAGAGGTGTAGATGGCTGAGTTGTATGAACTTTTATGGAAAATAAGTGAGCTATAAATCCTTCAGCACCCTTTCAAAGAATCTTTGTCATTTGATGGGAGATAATAAGTTATGGATATTTATCCCTTAATCCCCTTAGTTCAAATGTCCTTCCCTCAAAATGAAAGTGCATGAATAATTCTTGGAAATTCATCTCAATAGTACCCAAAGTGGCGAGCCACTGTACTCTTAGAATAATGTTAGCTCCTCCCATGGGAATAACAAACATAGGAGAATCCAACAAGTAATCTCCCATGGATAGATTAATACTATGGAATTTTCTTGAGTAGTTGATAGTACCACCATCTACAATCATGACTTAAAATTCTAGAGCAAGATAAATGAAACAATTCAATTGAGTAACCAACTTATTGTTGATGAAGTTATGTTTGCTCCTAGAATCAATCTGAATAGTGACCTTCTATTTTTTTAGGAAATCCATCACCTTAAGATTTTGGGGAGTAATAATACCTAAAAGGGCATGACAAGAAATAATAGGCTGAGAGTCTTCATATTCCTCCTCAAGATCTTCTTCATCCTTGTGAAGTTCCTCTTCATCATCATCATCCTCATTGGAACCTTTGATATAAAACAAGTTATTTTCAAGACAATGATGGTATTTGCTCCATTTGCTATCACAACCATAACACAACCCTTTGGATCACTTCTCCTTAATTTATCGAGGTGTCAGTTTGGTGGGTTGAGGATATGATGGTGCTAGAAAGGTGCGATCATGATCATTAGTGAAAGTTTTCCATTTGACCATCTCTTTTTCCTCTACCATACGTGCCTTTATGATAACTTCTAATATAGATGCTGGGTTAAACATTCAAACCTCCAAATAGATGCTATCTTTGAGACCCCCCAAAAATAAATCAGTCAAATTTTTCTTAGTGATGTCTTCCACCCGTAAGGAGAGATTCTAAAACTGATGAATATAATCCTTCATAGTTCTCATTTACCATAGTTTGGCTAACTGACTGAAGTAGTTCTCAAAGACATTATTTTGATAATGAGCCAATAACTCATCACTAAAAATAGACCATGTAATAGGAGCACCATTCTTTTTATTTTGAGCACATAACCATTGATACCAAATGAACTGCTCAGGTTCTATAGATAGAGATGCCATGATCACCTTCTTAGAACTAGGAGTTTGATGCACATCAAATAAATTCTCAAGTTAGGTAATCCAAGTGAGAGGATCCTTACCATCAAACTTATACATGTCCACTTTGGCCAACATCGATTTCATACCAAAATTAGAGTTGTTAGTGTTGAGAGGAGGAGGACTTGAATGATGAAGTAGAGGGTTGCTTGACTATAACTAAGATGAAAGGGTAGCCAATGAAGTAGTGATCTAATTCAATTAAGTGTGAACCCCATTAATCTCTTTGCACATCCCTGAAACATTGATTTAAACTACAATAAAGTCATAATGTCACACCAAGCCTTTTATGTCAGCTTGAAGTTGAGAAATCAATGGATCTAAAGTTCTAGATTCCATGTCATTGGTAGGAGTCTTAGGAGTTTCTTTCCCCCTTTTCATCCTTACGTAGAAGGATTAGACATATACAAGCTCTAGGAAGGTTTTTGCCCCCCAAAAAAGTGTATCAAGGGATGGTACCATTGTGATCACCTTACCAAGATGAATCCAATGACTACCTTTGTGTATTAGGGTAAAAAAAATTTTCACAAAAAAGTGCACCGATAGATTATAACGTTGTGATCATCTTATTGAGATGAATCCAATGACTTCAATTGTGCAAGGTGAATTTTTTTTGCAAGACCTTTTTTTTTTTCAAAAGAATGTTTTAAATAATACTACATTGATACAAACAAATAATTCTTCCCAAATTTCAAGTTATGTTTTTTCTCTCCTTCCCCTCACAGAAGTCGTGCCTCACCAGATCTGAAAAAATAGTGCTATAGGAAACTTTCCCAAATCAAAGCTTTGATACCACTTGTAATGAAATTACTTAGATGTTTGCACATAATGATTTTATATATCATATAATAAACAAATATAAGAGATCACACAATAATAATTTATAGTAGAGCAGAATACTAAATAATATAACAAAGCCACTTCGAGGGGGTAACCTCCACAACAATGCACTAAGATCAAAATACTTAACATGATAATCAAAGACTAACTACTACCTCTTATATATAGTCTATTTATCCATGGTTATTCCATAGGTCGACCTAACTAAGAACATAGAGAAATGTCACATGAATATAAAAGAGGTATGTAAGCCATAAGTTGACCACACATATCCCAAGATATGCCAAAGGTTAAGGGTGTATCAATAGGATTCTATAAATCAATATTATGGAAGCAACCCTTCCTAATTAGTGTAGGGTTAATAACATGACACAACATGATGAGCTAGACTATATTAAGTTCTATACTGACTTCAAGATATTTTAGAAGGAGATGGATAGGAAAGAAACTCTACACACTAAATAGAAGCTTCTTCCTATGCTAATCCTAGACATTCTAGTACATCAATGGTATTTGAGACCTATGATATCCCATTTCCATAAGATGATGACAATGAACCATAGGATAATATGAGTGAGAACCATACATTCCAGTAGTTCTAGAGGAACAATTTCAATTTAAGTAATCAATTACTACTTCAACACTTCTAAATAATAATTCTACTAATACTCTATATTCTCAGGCCAAAACCTCCCACCTCTCCCAAGTAGAGATGAGTAGTTGAGGATCATAAAACCACAAAATAGGGTTAGGTAAAACATTATTGAGGACATGAAGAAGATTAAGGCCAATATCACCCTACATGAACTGGCTCAGATAACCAAACAAAGAGAATTATTGATCAAATTCTTAATCAAGAGATCCTCTACATCAGACAAATTCAAAACTACACATGCAAATGTGATATTATTTAAAGACAAACTTGATGTATAATTGTTTCTAATAACTGTTCAAATGTTCATAAAGAACATACACAACTAATTGGTTAAATTAGGTGCCTTTACCAATGTGATATTGACATATGTGTAAAAAAAATTGGGTTTGACTTTGGATAAGTCAAATAGGGTGGTTTTATAATTAGACAAGTTTTTTGTCCCATGTGTCAAAGAATTAACAAACATGCACATTTAGTTGGCATCTAAACCATGTGTACAATAGACTATTGATATTTTGGTCATTGACATTACAAAAGCATATGGCCTATTAATGATTTGGGATTAGTTCAAGACATTGAACAAGTATATGGCCACTGACTTTTCACACATGTGGTTATATTGAAAGAGGTAGCCAATCAGATCTAAATGGACTATGAGCCCAAGATGAAGCATATGATCACATAGTAGAATGCCAAAAATTAAAAGGTAGACTTCATATCTTCACATACATGTATACACATATTTATTAATAGACAATAACATGCATTGCATCAACAAGAATTTAAAGATCCTTATCAATCATGGACTCTTCATTTTGATGGATCCAAGTTGAAACAAGGGTTTGGTGTTAGTATGGATTTGAAAAATATAAATGGAAAGGAGTACCTTACTATTTATAATTTGAAATTTACTTGCAACAATAATAGAGTAGAGTATGAAGCTCTGATCCTTAACTTGTAGTTTGTACTCAAACACAACATTAAGTAATTATGGATCTTTGGTGACTCTAAACTAGTGGTCAATCAGAATAGGGATAAATATCAGTGTAATATCACTTATCTAAAGAAGTACAAGCATCAAACTTTGGACTTGATTAATTTAGTTTAAGGATTAAATATCAAATCCATCTTTAGTGAGCAGAACTAAATAATTGATTCATTAGTAGCTAAGTTATTAATCTGACACCACTCCAAAAATGTAAGATGTATAAATTATCTATGGAGCTAATTCCTTATCCATCAGCCCCAGATAATATGGAAAAATTTCAAGTGTTCCAAAATGACCAATAAATCATATAATTCATGAACAAATCTAGAAAATTTGAAGTTTAGATAATAGATGAGAAATAAATCAAATCCATGCATAGTGAAGATTTAAGAGAAGATGGAATTTCACAATTGAAGGAGAACCACATCCCTCTAGGCATGATCTCCTTAGAACAAGATTTTGATCTAGACTCCTAAGCTCAAAAGAAAAAACCACCAAGATTAACTGAATCAACTTTTGTCAAAGAAAATTTGGGAACTAGTCAACACCCTTAGTAGGTGAATGTAGGCATGAGTTGCACTCAAATTACAAAAAAAATCTAAAATACCTACTGGCAAAATATAAAGATATGATAGCCTAGATAGATGAAGATGGGAAAGTATTCAACCTTAGAGTCATTACATATACTATCCTAGTGAATCTAGATCATAAACCTTTTAGGTAAAGATAGAGGTCAGTTAATCTAATTTTAAAAAATCTAATTAAAATTGAAGTACCCAAGTTGATAAAGGCCAAAATTGTCTTTCGAATTAGGCACTCTATTTTGGTAGCCAATTTAGTACCAGTAAAAAAGAGAGTAGAGAATCTAGACTCTGTGTTAATTTTAGGAACTTGAATAGAGAATAAAAGAAATATAGTTACCCCCTACCTTCACTGGATGAGGTAATTCAAATGGTGATTGAATTAGAGATGATGTCTTTCTTAGTTGAATTTTTTGGTTACAATCAGGTACTAGTAGAGGTAGAGGATCAAATGAAGACTACCTTCACCACAATGTGGGGAAGTTTTACATATAAGAGGATGTAATTAAACCTAATTAATATATGATTAATTTTATAAAGGGCTATGGACTTTTATTTCCAAGGGCTAGTTGATAAGTGCATCATCATATACATGGATGACTTCATTATGTTCTCCAAAGATAAAGCTAATCATGTAGACAATCTCCAAAAGGTCTTTCACATATACAGAAGGTATAGAGTATCACTTTATCCAAAAAATGTATCTTTGAAGTTAATAAAATGAAACTGTTAGGCCATATCATCACCAAAGATAGGATTTCCATTGATCTAGATTGAGTTCAATCCATTTTCAAGTTGACACCTCCAAAAAACAAGAAAGAATTGAAGTGTTTCTTTGGTAAGATAAACTTTGTATGAAAATTTATTTCTAGATTTTAAAAAATCTTCAAACCACTAAACACTATGATGAATAAAGATACTAGGATAGAGTGGAAACTAGAATCCCAAAGAACTTTTTGAGACATCAAAACTATCACTGCTCAAGTTCTAGTTCTGATTAGTCCAGACTTCCGTAAGGATTTCTATATTTATTCATTTGATTTAGAAAATATTGTAACTTTTGTGCTTACATAAATGGTATAAGAAAATAAACATCCCATTTCCTTCATGAGGACCAAATTGAAGGATGTTGAGTTGAAATACTCTGTGATTGACAAGCAAATATACGTGCTGATTAAAGTTGCCAAAAAGTTTAGACATTATATTATGTGAAACAAAACATATGCCATTATTCTAGATCCTATTTACAAGTTCACACTTAGATAAAATGATTTGGAAAAAATAAGAGGCAAATGGAAGGCCAAACTTTAAGAGTTTGACCTTGAGATTAGACCAATAAAGATGGTGAAAGGCTAGGGAATTATCTAGTTGATGATTAAGACTGATTAAATCAATTTTAAACAAATTAATGAGACTCAAGTAATTAGAAGTGAGTGGTACACTCAAATTAATGATTATCTGCTCATGGGCACTTGTCCCCCTAAACTAAATATAGAGTAAAGATGAGCCTTTAGGTTCAAGTTAATTCATTATATGATAAATAAATGAGTCTTGTATAGAAAGAACTATGAGGGCATCTATCTGAGAAGTATTAAAAAATAAGAGGTTGCACATATATTAAACAATATGCATTAGAAGATAAGTAGTGGATATCCCTTATAAAATATAACAACTCATAAAATTCTAAGGATGGGATATACTAGCCTACAATATTTAAGGATGCTCATAACTATCTCAAGACCTATCATGATTATTAGGTATTTGGAAAAAAAAGTAAATAATAATATACCTTTATATGTAGTCATTAAAAGACATATTTTTTACCCAATGGGGCTTTGATTTTATTGGGGTGATAAACCCAAACTATTCAGTAATGTACAAGTTTGTCGTAATAGCTACTAACTACTATACCAGGTAGACATAAACTGTTATAACAAATAATTCTAGAGCAATTGATGTTATCAGGTTTCTAGAATAAAATATATTGACCAGATTTGGCACTTCTATTTATTTAGTTTGTGATAATGGTCTAACTTTTCAATCTTCTAAATTTATAGAATGGGCCTATGAAAATTAAATTACAATCAAGTTATCTTCAAACTACATCCATAAGGGAATAAAATAGCTAAGTCTACCAATAAAAATATAATGGATACCATTAATAATCAATATAATACAAACCAAGAGAATGACATCTCTTGTTGAAATATATACTATAGATAGATAGAACCAGGTATAAGTAAGCCCTCAAATATTCATATCTTCTATTGGTGTATGGAAAATAACCAGTCTTTCTTATTACTCTCAAGATATCAACGTACCAATTCATGTAGGAGTATATAGGAGAAAATGAAAGAATAAAATCTAAATTATTAGATACAACCCAAATGGAGGACATAAGAACTTAAGCATTGCACAACTTCAATAAACATCATTATTTTGTCAAAAGATGGTTTGATAAAAGATCTAAGATCAAAGCCTTCAAGATCTTAGACTTAGTGCTTCTATGGGATAAAGCACGTGATAAGAAATGATAACATGATAAATTCACTCCTTTATGTATTTGACCATATTGGATATTAGAGATCCTAGGTAAGAATTCCTTTCGATTGAAATAAATTCAAGGTAATAACCTCACATTTCTAATTAATGGATAATTTGTGAAGTACCATTTCATGGTTGTTCTAACTAGAGACACCTTAAGATGACTGTAAGTGAAGGTTGTAGATGTAGGATTAGAGTATATTTTTTGTTTTTTAGGTTAAATTTATTGTTTTCTAGAATAATTTCTATTCTAGATAGAGTAGTCTTTCCTAATTTATGCATTTTACTTTCAATAGATTAAGTGTTATGCTTACTAAGTTAATTTTCTAAAATTGTAGAACAAATGATTTTATTTATTACATGGATATTATAAAATAAATACCAAAAATAAGGAGATGATTCATGAAGATGCACCATTGGTCCTCATAAGGGTTTATTATGATATTACTAGAGCTTCTCAAGTAAAGGTATTTGTTATGACTAAATTAGGTTCTATTTTGATTGTATGAGTTTACTGAACTTCTAGGATTTACTCTGATATAATCATGAAAATTTTAGAAAGACTTTCCATTTTGAAAGATTAAATGCACTATAACATGTTAAAACTTGGATGAGTGATAATAAATATAGAATTATATATAGAATGACATGGACTTATTGATTAAAATATTTTTTCTTATACATACTCCCAACCAATAATCAATCCCAAACTTCATTCTATTTGTGTTTGAAAAAAAAAATCAATCATACAAATTGATAGAAAAAGGTTATTCAATCAATTTCTATCAAAGCTATAGATACCTAACAAATAGTAGAGTGAGGCTTTGAGTGGAATCAAAGGTGTCTCTATCAGGATTATAGACATTTGGATAACACCAAAATGATACTTAATATTTCTTTACTATTTGGTTACAAAATCTGAGATCAAAATGAAACCTACATTGTTTGTCTAGGACTTTGTCAAACTCTCATAACAAATTAAATTGAATCCAAAAAATTAGACACTCAGATCCAAGGAATGGAAAAGGTTATTATGTTGTATGATGAACTAGGAGTCTACTTTAAGGTCTAGTTTGTTTATTTATTTCTTGGTAGGGCTAAAGTTTGGTTATGCTGCTTTACTAAGATTCTGGGTTCTCCAAACATTTAGGAGTATTTTTCTTTGTGAGCCATTATTTGTCATATCCTAACACACACATTATATTTTAAAAAATTCAAATGGGGATTGGTTATTATTGGAAATATTTATTTAGGTTCCTATAAACCTTATAAATCCATGATTGAATTTATCCATACAAAAGTCTACGATTGTCTTTAGAAGTCTAAAGTTACAAGAGTTCAAATTATGAAAATCAAATCTTAAATGGATATTTTAAGTCATTTTTAATCTTAGGTTTTCATATTTACCTTTAAAAAATTAGTGCTTTGATTTATGGACTAAAAAAATTAATGGTTTCATTTTAGTGGTTCCTATGTTTTTTTAAAATGACCGTAAGACTATCGATAAATATTTGTTAATTTGTCAAGATCAAGCCCTACCCTTATTGTACAAAATTGACACAAGTGGCATCATCATGTTATTCAGATCCTTCAAATTTCACAAAAAATTTCTAAGTCTTAGAGATCCTTGAGTTTTGAGACATGGATAGGTGGCATTGCCATGTTACATAGAACCTTTCACACTTAAAATAAAATATTAAGTGATTTAAGTCTCTGAGAACTGATATTTCTCAAAAAAACATATTTTTATTTATATGGAACCATAGAAGGATTAACACATGTTTTTGAGTTCCTGCAGTCTAATGGTTCTAAGCTTCCAAGCCCTGAGGACTTGACATGTGGTATATTCTCATCAATCCAAAACCATAAAATGATTGACATAGTCTAATGGTTATGAGCTCTCATAATCTAATGGTTCTGAGCTTCTAAGTTTTGAGCATTAAACACTTGGCATATTTTCATTTGTCTATAATCATAGAGGGAATAAAGTAAATCCTATCATTCAATGCTCCCATGGATTCAAGTATCTATTCCTCTAAGTCCTCAATATCACACTATGTGTCAAAATTTTGTTACATGGAACATTTACATAGACATACATAGTTCAAAATGTTCAAATGCTTGTGCTTCTGTGCCTCTGAGTCCTCATAGGATCGAGGTTGCTCTATGTGCCACAATTATGTTAACTTGTGTCCCCAAAATATATAAAGTAAATATGCAAATATAAAGGCTCGAGGTAATGAAAATTGGATAAGTGTCACAATCTAGGAGACATAGGCTTAGAGTACACATAAATGAGTTTGATAAAAAGGTAAAGAAGTGGGTATGTGAGATTTTGACAACTGTCTAGAATATGATGAATGAACACCTAAAGCTAATGAATAACATCCATTTGACAAACAAGTAAACCTATCAAAGCTAACTAACATATTCAATTTGAAATGGGAATAAAATCAAAAAGGTCATTATTTACATTGATGACACATGAAAGCATTCAAAACTCAGATTTTGGGGCAATTTTTAAAAAATATAAGTGAAGTCTAATCATTTTGAAATCAATATATCAATCAAACTTTATAAATTCTGAGCCCTTGAGTATCCAAAGAGCCCTATATTTTTCAATAAACTTGTAATAATGAACCATATAATTTACAAAAGAAATTACATAGTTCATATTGATAGAATGGTCTCCTCTTAAAGGTAAAGGTGTGTTCAAGCCCCATTAATGTCCTCTTATGCTGGGAACACAAAATATAGGGACACAATGTTTGATAAAGATGCCCTTGAAATCAATTTCCTCCACTATTAGATTTTTGAGAATGTTTTAGATTCCATGGCGCCCAAAGCTACATAAGATCAATTGTATCTAGATGAGAAGTAATATATCAACAACCTATTTCCCATTAAAACACAAGGTCTTAATCTATCAATGATAAAACCATAGGCAATACCTTACATAGACCTACTAAGAAGTTTATTTTTTAATGGAATATTTTCTTGGGAATTATTGCATCTTAGGAAAATAAAAAATGTATCTATGGCTATTTTTGGGAGGGCTTTCAAAATGTATCTCAAAATTTCATGGATTGAGACTACTATAACAAAGTCTCGACCAATATTTGGCTTGAGCACAACATAGTCAATGGAAAACTAAAATAATAGCGAATTAAGGGCTAGAAACTGAATCCCAAAGGAAGCATTTCCTCTAATTACATTATCAAATTTAGACCTAGGATTAGGATAGTTATAGAAATCATAAATAAACTATAATATTTTTAAATCACAACTTATGTACAAGAGGAATGGGTCCCTTTGTTGGAAATTCTTTTAACTCTAGATAGGTTAGTTGCCCTGGGGAAGTCATAAGTGTTAGATTAAAGGCACGTATATTCTATCCTGAATAAAGACTAGTTGATGACAATTTTTAGATGATGTCATATCTACTGGATGTAGTATTAGACACAGTTCATAGGACACGTGGAGAGTTATGGCAACATTGAATAGAATATTTAGGTAATAGAATATATGAACATTACTCTTTCATGTATATTTAATAATAATATTTAAAAGATATGTGAGAAAATTTATCCTCAAGCATATCAAGTGATCCATGACACCTAGATGCCTGAATTGTATGAAAACATAACTAGAAAAATTGGTAAAATGGGAAGTTATTGGTATTTACCTAACCACATAGTCATAATAATTGAAGGGACAAGGGCAATTCATTTGTTTTTTCCATGCCATATCTTAGAAAAAATTGTAGAACATGAGGTGGCTTTTAAATTTTACAACAACATTGAAAAATAAATTGGCCTTAAGCATCAGGCCTATTATTATTAAACTCCTCTAAGTATTGGAAAAATTCAATTTGTATTCATGCCACATTTCAACCAGGTTAGGAAAGTTAGATCCCAATAGAATTTAAAGGTGGCCAAATTCAGAGAATGGGACCCCAAGAAGAAAATCAAGACATATCTCAAGTACCTCAAGGAAAAGAAGAAGGTATACATTTCATATGGTCACTAGGAATATGATCATGATGTTATTTTTCTAAATGTATCAGATGATACTGAGGTGTAGACAAGGATAAAGATAAACATAAGTTTATGATATTTTCTTAGGCTCTTCATTATAATCTTAATATTATTAAAGAACAAGCTAAGGTGATGGAAGAATAAGAATAGAGAGCATGGATCTATTAGTAGCATCCAAATCAGCCACATGATTCTTAAGGGAAAGACCAACCTCCCTCTCCTACAAGAGAACAAACACATTTATAAGAATGAGAGTCTATTAGCTAGAGTGAATCTAATATCCAAATTAGGAGAAAAATTCTAGGAGGCCTCCCCTGTCGTGAACTAACCTCTTCATCTCCAGATGCTACTACTATACTATTGGGAATAACCACTAATAAAGAGAAAATTACACCCCCTCTAGACTAAAAAAAGACCTAATTATTTGTGACACCTTTATCACCACTTACAACAGTCACCCATATTAGTCTCCTTGAATTTATATACTATTATCTCTTGTCTATTTAAGTTGTTCCTTCTCCTTAGGAACCTTTGGTAAGTCCACCTCTATCCAATACCATTAGTGAAGAGACATCTCCTCAAGTACTCCTTACCATGCCAACATATGCTCCATTAACCCTTCCTTCTATCATTATTGTATCACTAACCATTCCTTCACCGCTACTTGTAGTGATACTTTCCACCACTATAGCTCTTTCAATCATTTCACCATCTCCTTTACCTTCCACTCCCCTCATATTCACTCACCATAGGAAATCTAAAGCTCTTTTTGCCTCCTCTAAGGGAAAATGATTAGAAGAAAATCCATCTTTTGGTTTCCCCATCATAGAAGAATCCCTTGATGAGGAAGGAGTAAAAGAAGAGGAATTTAGACATGTAATATCTTTAGTTGAGTAATCAACTAATGAAGGTGAAGAATATGTAGAGATAATGAATGGGTTAGGACCTATAATAAGTGAAGAGGTAGCCCCAGATGATAAGGAAACAAAGTTGGAAAATGCTAAAGCTATGATCTTGGAAGAACTATAGGAAGAATAAACTCTAGATGACACTTTAAACCAACAAATCATCACAAAAGATTAAAGAAAAAACATAAATGAGGTAGTCTCTCCTCTTGTTTCATCTATTTCTAGTGTAGATATTCTAGCTATAAATTTTCCTCCAACTATTCTAAATATTCTTTTGTCTAATTCTATTGACTCTTCCATTCTTTTAAAATTAAATCAAATAAAGGCTCCAAGGAAAGGAGTTAATTTTTAGAGTAGGGTTATTATTTCTACTTATAACCCTATAAGTCTAATAGTCCTCAAGAAATATTTAGCTCAGTTACCTATGCTACATTATTCACATATATAGTCAACCACTATGACTCTTTAAAAAATCCCAAGCTTGACCAAGTATGTGGCTGAAGTCACTCCATTGAGAGAACCTTCACCATGGGAGAGGATTGTCTACCCACCTCTATAGTTCCCAATACAAATAAGTGCATCATTGGCACCATAAATAATAACACCTTCTCTAATGACTCCTTCACCTTCCACATCTAAAGACCAGAGCCTAGAATATGTAGAAATAGGGGAACTTGTCATTCCTCAATGGGTAAAAGAGATGAAAAATACAAAGGATGAGATATAAAACCTAATTGTCAAAGAGTTACATATAGTATTTAGCCAGTTTAATAAAAAGAGTGGAACCATACAAAAGGTGAGGAAGAGGAAGGATTGAATTTGGGTATAAGGGAAGAAATAGAATTTGAACAAAGAGAAAATCTATTTCTCTTAGCAAAGAAAGCCATAAAAGATTCAGAGGATCCTAAATCTATATGATTTTGTGGACTCAAATGGTGATGTTATGAAAGAAATGTAAAAAATAAAATAGGAGGCACAACAGAGACATACCATACATACTCCTTGAGAGATAATTGATGATGTGCAGAGTACAACTTCTAAATTGTACAATATTTTTCATAATATCTAGGTTTTTAGAGCAAGAAGCCAATCAAACAGTACAAAGGTGATTAAAATTTGGCACTAATTGAAAGAGTTAGAGAAAATATTAAATTTATTGGTTTAGTTATCTAGAACCAGTGCCTTCAATTATTTGAATTTAATGTCTAGCATGGATGCATCATGGTGCCTCAATTATGTAATTATAAAAAGGCATGGGTCCTTCAATTGGCACAAATAGATGAGATTAACATATAATGCATAAACACTTTGCATGAGATTAACATGTAGTGATATTTTTAGATATGTATTTTTAGACTTTGTTTGATAGACGAGGCCTTCCCTATCCCAAACTATTTATACTTGTATCCTCTTAGTCTCAAAGGGAAGAGAATTTTGGATGTTAATATTAATATAAAATTTTGAAGAAGCTGTACAATATTAATCTTGATGTGAAAATATTGATTCTTCTCCAACTTTTTGATTGTGTAAGAAGTTCTATCATTATAATTTTTAGTCTTTTATTTGTGTGTGAGTTATCTCTTTTATGTATAGTCGTTCATATTAAGCTATAAATTATCTAAATACCTTTTACAAATGAATCGTAATACCCCTTATAGATGTGCTATTGTAGTCTAAAAAATGTGACAAAATTTGATTTTATGTGTTTAAGTATACTTTATTTTGGTTCCTTTTGACTCCTAACCATGTCTTATTATTGGTTTGATATAATATCCTGCAATAAATATTGGTTTGTGATTTCTTGTCCAACTTAATTTAAGTGCTAGTCTTGAAAAATTTCATCTAGTGTGGTCCACAAGCCTCCTTTCCTTCCCTACCTTTCCCTTTTTATAGAGTTTATTTTGAAGTATTACCCATTCTAAGTTAGAACCATCATAATTTCACCCATCTTACGTAGATTTAGATTCATCTATATCTGACCCATCTATAGTAAGCAAACTGTCTCACTCACCGCTATTCTACCAATATGTTATTTACAAAACCCAATACCTTACAACTCATACCTTGGAGTGAATACTTTTCAATGATCCTAAAGTGTTGGAGGTTGTCTCATAAGGTTATTGGGGTGTGCATAAAACCTATATTAAAAATTATTTTACCTTAGAAGAATACATTCTTATTTAGTGGTGATTCAGATACGTACATATTGAATTGGTTAAGGGGAAATCATGAGGTGTGCTGTATGTGCATGACATTTACCACATAACATCAATTATCAAAATAATTTTCAATTGATGACTTGAATTAATTTAGTTTAAGTATTGAACATCATGTGAAAAACATAGATCAAATGGTGAGTGCACTCAATTATGTACTAAAAGGAACTATTATGACTTGGTAGACAGTCCACAAAACAAACTAGTTACCATGGGCTAAGATATGTGAACTACTATGCACTCGATTATAAATACCAAATATTGTCAGGGAACAATGGCCATTTTATAGGAAGGATAGTGCCCAAAAATTTATGTTCATAAGTGTGTGGATGTATGGACTTTGCATGGTGTAAAACACAAATATTGGACACACGTCTTTAGATATACTCTTATAGTGCTTTTAACAGCTTTTACATGCATCATGAACATAAATGCAAGGCAGAAAATTGGACTTAGGTAAAACATAATTTAATTTAGACTTTTATTTTTGAGGATGTGAATCATCTGGTTTAGAATACTCTATAGGAGTTGAAAATATTTTTATGTTATAGGTGAGTAGAAGACTTAAGTATTATGATAGACTCATCTTCACAACAAAAAGTAGCTTAAGATTTAAATTTATGTATCCAAAATTATAAGGTAAACAAGAAAAAATATTAGGGTTTTATAAAACAATGAAAATGATCATAGATGGTGAATAATTGACATAGTCCACTAATAGTGATGAGGACATAGATTTGAACATATTTTTTAAACCAAAGAGAGAAGTGGAAGAGTCGAAAGATAAAATTATAGACCAAAATGAGAAATAATTGCAAAATTTTAATATTGAGGAGTAAAAAAGATAAAAAATAGTACAATATTCCATTCCAATTGGTTCCAATAAAATATATTATGAGCCCTTAAAAAATTTGGTAGGAAATATTGGGACATAACCAACACCAAAGTGATGTAGGAACATCATCAAGGTCAATGTAAATTTTTGCTTAATACGTCAAGTTTTGGTTTGGTAGTTCTAGGTAGACTTAAAAGGTTGTGTTTAGGTGTTTGAAGCCTTGTCATGCTTCATCACCCTTTGATATAGGTCATTTAAACATGGTTTCAAGTTTTCCACCAAAATATCAAATTCAAATATTCAAAATTTTAAATACATCTTAGAAGGTTTTATCACACTTTTTGGTAGTCTATATGATATTATGTTGTAAATGGGGTATAATATAGTCTTAGGAATTGATTCAAATGTTTTAAATCATTAAAAATCATGAATGCCTTAGTTTAGTCCAAATAAGGTTAAGTCTTAAGTTAGTGAGTCAATTAGTTGTACGTAGAGAGGATCTTGGTATGAGTCCTTAAGATAGTAAAGATAAAAAGATAGAATGTGAATAAATACATGCAAGGTGATGATAAGGTTTGAAAGAATTAATAAATAAAATCATAAAAAGTGAAGAGGATGATTATAAAGATAGTTTTTTTAGGACTCTAAGTTTGTGTAGAGGTTGGTCATGGTCTACGAGGGTTTGTGTTTAAGTTGAAGCATATATGAATAAAAAAAAGATTGTTATGATATTTTATGTATTTTCAAAAACTATAAATGTGTAAGTACATGTTATTTAATTCTATTTTATGTATCCTTATGTTTTTATAATGATTCTAAGTTTGTAAAAATCTAAAAACTAGGGTTTTATAACAGTCTGAGAAAAGGACTTTATTCATGTACTTTTATGATTGTTAAGATTAAAATACAGTTGAAAGAGTAAGAAGAACTTGTGTAAGTATTAATAAAGGTAAAAATATCCTTTGAAAGTTAATATATCCTAAAATTAATCTATATTTTAGCTCTTAGTTCTATTGCAATCCTTAAACCCTACCTTAGGGTTTTAGCATACTAATATGGCCATATCTTGTAAATGAACTAGTGAAAGTTGATGAAACTTTGTATAACTATAAAATAAGATATTTATAATGTTTTTCAAGAGGTTTAATGAAATGATAGGGCATACAGAGGGAGAATTTATTACATATCAATCAATAAGTATGTGTGTTATAGTCTAAACCCTACTTGAGAGTTTTAAAGGAGAATATAACTCCAAAATGAATGAATAAGAGGGTATGAAAATTTAAATATTTTTTCAAGAGCTTGTGACTTATGTACTTCAAGTTATAGCCAATTGACCAATTTTCATGTCGATGTACAAGACCTAAAAGGATAAATTTTTATATTATTGATAAAGAATGATAGAGGAAGATTGAAGTTGTGTATTAAGTAAGAAAATATTCTAAAATGTGGAAGAAATCCAATAAAGACTTAAGAATTTGAGTTAGAGTCTAAGATATAGGTGAGAATATGACAAAATATCATTTACAAGGCCTATTTGATAAGGTCCAGAGGACCTATTTTATAGCTATTTGTAAAAATCATTATAAAGGAATATATGATTTTAATCTTAAATAAAGATAACATGAAAAGAAGTTAAAAGACCCTATTAAGGCTTCATAGTTTTAATTTTTGAGTGCTATATTTATCAAACAAGGTCATAGACCTAGTGAAGGATAAGATTTCCTAGATGCCCTATTTGTAGACTTTTACAAAGTTGGTAAGAGAGAATAGATTAAATGAGTTATTTGATGTGGATAAAATAAAAACAAGGTAATAAATTTTGAGGAAGTTAAAAAAAGTGAGAATTATGAATCAGAATAAGTACAAGGTGGCTATAAAGTATCAAAGATACCCAGAAGCCCTAGTGTAGTAGACCTAGAAGAGGCATACTTTCATTAGTTTAGTATCAAATCATAAAAAAAGATATTGGAAGAGTGTGTGAAAAAAATAAATATAAGAGGGAATAATTTTGAAGGTGATTTGGAAAAAGAGAAATTGAAAAAGGTCTTGCAGTCCCACGACCCATTAAAGCTTAAGAAGGTAAGAAGTGGAATACATTGAGGTTTAAGAAGAAGGAATCTAAGGTGAAATAGACTTGAAGGTAAAATCCAAGGTGAAACATACTTGGAGGTATGAAAATACCAATTAGAGACTTTGGGTGAGGCACAAGAAGAAATAAAAAAGAAAAGAAATGGAAGGATTGATAATAGAAAAGAACTAGATGTATAAAAAGAGTGAGGTGAGAAAATAAGTAAACATTTTAGAAGAGATAGATGGAATGAAGTAGGTCCTATTAGGTTTAATGAAACATTTGTAAGAATGGAATACATTATAACAAGGATTATATAGCTCCAAGAATTTGAATGGAACCACTAGTGTTTGGTAGGGGGTATACAGGGTACTTAAACCAACAACTAGAAGGCTATAAGGCTCAAGGCTTCTATGAGCTTCTATAGATATATAGAGGCTATCTAGTTTGCCAGATTGAACCAAGATATAGAAAGACTTGTAAAATAGGTTAGGGTTAACATGATAAAGTGAAAAAGGATGTAGTTATCTCTAATGGGTATAACCACAGTACAACAAGCATATAAGAATATAAATTTACTTGCATACAAATTATAGAAATGATAATGCTGAATAAAAAGAGATGTGAAGTAATGTGTAAACTTAAAAGTAAAGGAACTTTAAGGCCAACTTAAAGACATTTTAAGAAGTAAAGGAATTTTCAATCAAGGGTAAAAGATCATGCTTAATCCAAGCCTAAGATAACTCTTTATTCTCAACACTATTGTTTCCTAATAAAGCAATTTTCTAGTTTAACAAGAGAGGAAATTATTTATGCAAATTGTATGGATTGTTTTGAGCATTTAGGATTCTAATATGTAATGATAAGTGTTCCCAAGGAAAGCATGACATATAATGGAAGATATTTCAAGCAATGAAGGATAATATTAACCACATACCAATGCATACAACTTCAAAAACTATCCTAGTAGTGCCCTAAACAAGCTAAATCACTAAAACAATCAAAACCTAACATATATACTATTATAAATAAATATGAATTTCACTTTGCATATCAGATTTACCTCATATAAAACTTAAAAGTATTGTGTATATTTCATACCAATTAATTATCCAAGCTAGGAAGCAATGAAGGAAGAGGAACAAACTATGTGTAAACTAAGTCCAAACCAGGAGCCAAAAGCAATGGAAGAGGTCAAGTAGAATCTACCAATTGAGAGGGAGACAATATATGGAGCACAAAAATAGGTTCAATGGAGTCTTGAGGGAGATAAGAGCAACCCACAAGCTTTAGGAATAATGTAGAGAATAATGTGAATCACCAAGACAAGCTACAAAATAATAGGGCATTCCCTATCATAATGAAAGCTAAGTGCATCAAGAATGAACCAGGTAAGATTCATTAAGGTAACAAAGATTTTAAATTGATGATCGAGAAAGAAGATCAAAGAAAAAATACAGGAAAGAAAGGCTAAAATTAATGACAAAGCATAATATAAGGCAACCTTAATCTGCCAAAGGCCAAAAAGTAATTGATTCTAGCCATTTGGGCCAAACTAGCTCCTTTTTTGCACATTCTACATAGGTCATGGCCTAGGATATAGATTTTTTGAAGAAAATGTGTAACCTAGGTTGTGAGTTTCCTCCCTAAACTATAGCTTGGGTCAAAAGGCCACTCTAGGTGGTCAAAAAGCCTTCAAAAGGGCCCAAGGATGCATTTAGAGGGCCTATTTGTGTGAAAAATATAAGTAAGATGCTAAAGTTGTATAGGGGATGGATGTATGATGTAAGAAAGGTCCATGTAAGTGGAAAATGTCTCAAATTAGGATAACCAAATTTGATAGTCTGTACATGAGTTGATGTGTAATTATAGGGAGGAGTAGGGTTATAGGAAGTATGATTACATATATCCTTGAGGTATAAGTAGTCAGTGTTTGAATGAATAAATAATGTTGTGCAATACCTAAAAGACACATAAAATCAAAGGAAGAAATAAATGAAAAGATAAAAGAGAATATTACCTACACTTACTAGATAAGGATGGTGGTAGAAGAAGTTGATGGTGTGATCCATATGTGAGAGTGCAATGCTACATAATCCAAATCCATCTCTAGCTCTAGCTCCAACTCTTACAAAGAAGGGACACAAGTGATATAAAATCAAATTGTACAATCCATAATGACATTCAATAAGGCATTAGCCCTAATGTTATACCTATGAGGGATATGGGTGACCTAAACATCCTTAAAAAAGGAGAGCAAATCATGCACTACCTTGAAGAGGGGGATAAAATCAGAGCTAAGAATGGCCTAGGCACCGATGATATGAGACATGAATAAGAGTGATTTAGATAATAAATAAACATAACACATGCCTAACCCATGGGAATTAGTTAAGGTACTAATGATTGCATGATATTCAGTGGAATTATTCATCTCACTGGTAAGAAAAAACTAGCTATAATAAGCTCATGGCCCCACAGATCATTGATAACCTATGATAAAACAATAGGTCCTAGGTTGCACTGATTTCCACCATCTATGTGAATCATCACTGAGAGGTGTACCATGATAGGGGCCAAGGATGCAGGATGAGAAATTAGAGAAAGGTGATCTCAAAGCGAGGTATGATAAGTGAGTTACACTAGGGAAATGGATAATGAAACCAAATTGTAAAAAAAGAAATTAACCAATGCCAATCATGGTAAGAGGTAACAAGGGAAAGTGGGGAGAAGTTTGTAGAAGATGAAGACTAATCAACAAGATGAGAGAAAGTCTCAAACTACTGTAACGAGTTAATGACCCCACCTACAACCATGATGAAAAGGAAAAAATGGGATTTAGAATGGATCGATTGTAGAGAAGTAGATAAATGACTAACTAAAATAAGCACACTAAGAAAATTTTATCCATAGGTACCCATGAGATGGGGCACCAAACTAGGAGGTCAACAAAGACCTAGAAGGGGTCCTAGGGACCAAAATAGGGCCAGAGAAGGCCCAAGAAGGCCTCAAATTAAAATTGGAGGATACCAATGTGCTAAAAATGGTCCAAAACCCTTAAGATGAATATTTCATAGTTTGAAACATAATAAAGGGTAAAACACCCAAAAAGGGCCCATACAAAGAAATAAAAAGGGCTAACAAGAGGAAAAAAGAATGAAAAGTGAATCATTTTCACACTTATTTTCACTTTGAGAGAGCTTGAGGAGAGCCCACCATCCGCCAAATCCAAAAAAAACAAATGAAGATGCAGGAGTACACCATAGGCACATAAGATGGTTCGAGTAAGTCCTCTAATCAAAATTATGTCAAATTTTCTCCATTTTGGGGTTTGGGAGGCCCAAAATCCATTTTGACTAAATCCAAATGATTTAGTAGATGAATAAAATATACCAACCAATCAAAATGACTAGGAGGCTAAGGGGAACACATCAAAAAATATGGGATATCAAATGGTGGTCCCAGAAGAGAGAAACAAGAAGCCCTAGGGCTTTCCAAGGGGTCCATGTCCCAGGCTATAGCCTTGCTAGGTAAATCCATGGACTGGGACACTACCAAGCCATGGGGGCCATGGACTAGGTTATTTTTAGGCTATATATTTTCCCATAAAGCTGTGGCCTAGGGAAGAAAGGCCCCAGGAGCCTAGAAAAGTCTGAGAAGGCTTGAAATGGCCCAAAACAGGGAGACAAGTAGCCTTAAACACTTATTTTTGACTTTGATTTGCCTATTTTATGGCTAGTGACACTAATCCATTTACCTATTCCTCAATTTTGCAAACACACAGAAGAGTTAGTATAGTAGTAGAGGGAGATCCTTCATAGGTGAGGTAATAAGCAACATAGATAGATAGACCATGTGAGGTGACCAAACAAGAGAGAGTCCCATCATAGTTGGCTGAAGAGGTAGATGCGCTACTTATGGAGGACTAGGATTGCTTACAAAGTGCAAAACTTTGGATATTGGTACACATGCCTTCACTACATTACTCCAAGGACTTGGTGAACACATTGGTGACCACATGGGTACTTGAGAGACATATATTCCAACCAAGGCCCCCCAAGTTAGAGGCCATCCTAAACATTGAATACATCTATTAACTTTACAAGGTGAAGCCTATAGAGAGGGAGATAAAGATTCTATAGGTTCAAGATATTATTGTAGTTGATATTTACCTAGTGGGACCCCATTGAGATTAGAATAACCATGAAGTAAAAATCACATAGCTATTGCTAGGGGTTCCACCACTACATATAGTGATAATAGGCACTATGGTCAAGAGGATTTATGCCAATCAGAGTATAAGGAAACTACCACTATATTAGATAGGGGTTGTCTAATGAGTAGAGGGAGTACAAAGATATACATGGGGTTAGTATATCCTAGGTGTACTATACCAATATCTAGATCACATTTGGCATATAGGGGTAGGAGGATTGACACAACACAACCTACTTCTATTTTGGGCTTAGAAGAGACTCCCACTAACATGATCAAGGACACTATGGAGAAGTAATGCATATGCTACACTAAGAAGAGGGTATTACATGGGCCACATGGTTCATAAATAGGGTTGGGCCTATGCAAACCACCTTAGATTAGGATGTAGTGGGTAGCTATGTCCAAGACCCATAAAGAGCCATGATGTGTCCAGAGGATGCTGGGGTGGAGATCCATGTAGGATAAGAGTTTTGAGGTCCACAAGGGCCATACAAGCATCTAGGGAGATAGGATTTTGTAGTACAAGGGAGATGACCATAACCCAAGCTATCTAGGGATAAGCATGGAGGGCAGTCAAGATAGAATGAGGGAGCCAGTGGTGGAAAAACACAACCATGATGAGGACCACCACCACCAAGAAGAGTATGACCTATCAAAGGGCCATAAAGGCCATCAAAATTATCAGGTAAGAAAGGTGTATTTGATAGATATCACTTTATCTTTTATACTCATCTTTTATCGAGAGTCGATATATGACTAACATATGTGATTTGTGTGTGTGTGTGTGTGTGTGTGTGTGTGTGTGTGTGTGTAAGAGACCAACCTAATTGGATTAGACCTTAGGTGGATCTACTATTAAGGGATATATTCCATGATATGGTAGTGACACCACTCATGGAGAAAGTACCACATCTACCAATGGGGGAAGAGCCACATACTCACTTTTCATGGGTGGGTGCACGAGCATCACTCGAGATGGTGAGAGAATAACACCAAATACCATGAATAGAGGAAAAGTCAACATGGCATGAGGTATTTATGACACAACATGAAATAACTACATCATGAGTTGACGTACATTTGGCTAGAGTAGAGGCTGATATCAATCAGCTATAAGATGAGCTAGCCTAATAACAAGTTAGAGGAGTGGAGACACTTAGAGAGAGGGCAGACCAACTAGATAACTTGGAGGAGACCATGGCTCAACTAATCAAGAGGTAGAGATCAAGATCTCTACCTATAATATTGATACCATAGATAGATCCCAATCATAGGTTGACTCAGATAGTATTGTATATATAGCCATGTATGTGGAAGTTTTGGGGATTATAAGCCTATGCTTAGAGAAAGCCATGTGATGTACCTAGAGAAAAAACATGTATTTTTTGTGATATATATAGTAGTTTCTCATTATTAACACATGTGTATATGATTTTATGTGTGATGTGTATACTTCATCTGATATAAATTACTAGATACATGTGATTAGATAGTAAGAACTACTAATAAAGAACCCATGTGCATGCATATGAAAGCAACATAGATGTTAGTGGTGAAATAAGAGAGGAAAAGTTTACTTACCACCATAGGCAAATTTACTAAAGGGCCATGTATGCCCTAGATGTGAAACATATTGAGGTGGAACTCATTGATCAGGTGATGTAGGGGCTCACCTTCGAGGGTTTAGAGATGTTAAGTCCCATTCTCTAGAGAGGTAGTGATAATGAAGGGGCCAAACCACTTGTGCATGAGTTTTCCCTTCTTGTGGTGATCCTTATGAAATATTAGGACTATATCACTACTTTTAATGGACATGGGTACACCATTTTCTTGAATTGGTGGCGTTGATGGTGTTAGTAAGCATGGTTGTGATCAAGAGCATCAATATGACACTCATTTAGCTATTCAAGATTGATGAGATGAGTGACACACTCATCCTCATTAGAGAGGGATACAAACATCTTAACCCAAAAGGAAGGGATTAGGACCTCTAAAGGAAGAACAACCTCAGACCCATATATAAGAACATATAAGGTCACTCTCGTGGCCATCTAAAAGCTAATCCAATAGGCCCAAAGGGTAGGATAGAGCATGAGATGCTAGTCATTCTTGGATTGGGTAATGGTATGGAGAATCATCTTCTTCAAAGTCTTTTTATAATATTTATCTTGCCCATTTCCCTAGGGGTAATGGGTGGAGGAGAAATAGATCTTGAAATCGAAGCATTCAATGAGCTCACGCATCTTAGGGCTTTGGAATCCTAGGCCATTATCAGCCATGATTACAGTGGGAACCCCAAAATTAAAAATGAGATGGATGGTCTTCCTACACATGATGCTAAGAGCTATGGCCTTAACCCACTTCATGAAATAGTTAGTGGTAATGATGAACTAGTGATGGCCATCAGAAGAGGCAAGTTTAAACTCACTGAAAAAGTCAAGAGCCCAAACCAAGAAGGGCTAAGGAGATAAAATAGAATGTAAGAGGCTAGTATGGGAATTGATATCATCCATGGTGACTTGGAACTTTTCACATTTCTTGGCATATTGGATGACATATTTAACAAGAGAGGGCCAATAGTAACCCATCCTGATAATACATTGAGTAGTGTCTTAACCTCCCAGGTGGCCACCACAAACACTCCCACAAGACTCCTCCAACATGAGAGAGGTGTCCTCAAGGGTTAGGTATTACATCAACATGCCATATAGACCTTTATTGAACAAGATGCCACTTGGTGAGCTTGTAGATCCAATAGTGTTCCTACAAAGGAGAATCAATGGGATAAAATTGAGTCTTAAGGTAATGGATGATGTCCCAATACCAATCACACTCAGAGACCTCAATCTAGTTAATTAAGTAGACCATCTCATCAAGAAAGGCATCATTAACCAATTTTGCACTAGAATTGGGGTAGCGGGCATTCAACAAGTTTCTCAATTACAGATAAACCCTTGGTGGATTTTTGGTTAAAAATGTAGCTATAAAACTCTAAAAGAATCATGAACCACCTTGCAGTATAGCTGATAAGATATGTCTTGCTAAAAAAATAGTGAAGTGGCTCAGATTGGACAATCATGTTGGTGGTTTGGCTCAACATGTAGTGTCATAACTTATTCATGGCAAAGATGAAGGAGAGGTACTATCACTCAATAAAAGATTAGTTGAGTTTAGGACCAACTAACAAGTAAGAGATATATCAAACAACTCTCTCTCTACCAGATTCATCCTTTTGACATAACATGACCTCGATGGAAAGATCAGTGATAAAGATATACAAGATGAACTCATAGCTCTTGATGGGTGTCATCAAGATGGGAGGATTATGAAACATATGCTTTAATTCCTCAAAATCCACTTGGACTTTAGGATACCATAAGAATGGGGTGTTTTTACATAAGAGACATGTGAAGGGTATGGATTTATGAGCATACTCCTTGAGGAAACATCTAAGGAAGTTGATCCTTCCAAAGAAGGAATGCAACTAAACAATATTGCATAGGTGAGGCATATCAAGGATCACCTTGATCTTCTTGGGATCCACCTTAATGCCTCTTTATGAAATGAAGAAGCCAAGAAGCTTTCTAATGAATATGCCAAAAATGCACTTCTCAAGGTTAAGACTGAAGTGATACTCCCCGAGATGCTCTAAGATGATCCTGAGGTCTTGCACATGCATATCCCACTTATGGGATTTACTGAGGAGGTCATCAACATAGCACTCCACAATATTATGGATGAGATCATGAAAAATATGGGTCATGTCATGTTGATATGTAGCCCCAAAATTCTTTAGACCAAAAGGCATGATATCATAAAAAATGTACCCCATGGGGTAGTGAATTTCATCTTATGCTGGTCTTTAGGTGTAATCTAAATTTGGCTGTACCCCAAGAATCCATTCATGAGGGATATGATATCAAAACTAGCTATGGAGTCTATAATTTAGTCAATCAAAGGAATGGGAAAATTATCATTTGGACAATCCAAATTGAGATCTTAAAAGTCGATGTAGATGCAAATATCTCCATTATTCTTAAGAATAGGGAAGATGTTGGCAACCCATCATGGGTAGTCAATGGCTTGGATGAAACCAACTTGGATGAGATTTTCAATCTCAACCTTGACTAACCAGGAGAATTTGACCATCATTGGTCATTAATTTTAGAAAATAATATGGACCCTATCATCCATAATGAAGTTATGGACAATGACTTTAAGATCCATGCCCTTCATATCGATGTATTCCCAAGAAAATACATCCAAAAATTCTTACAAAAAGTGACCAAGACATCCTATTCCTTTGGAGCAAGGCTAATACTGATATTGATGATCGTTGGCCTTATAGAAGTGCCAAGGTTTCCATATAAATATCATTTAAAATCCATGGCATTATATTCCTTGAAATACTAAGGCACAGGAGGGAGTGATTTGTCTAACTCTTTGGGCTCAACTGCTAGGACATGCACTATGGGGATGTTAGGGGTTGAGATATCAGAGAGAGAGAGAGAGAGAGAGAGAGAGAGAGAGAGAGAGAGAGAGGAGAGAGAGAGAGAGAGAGAGAGAGAGAGAGAGAGAGAGAGAGAGAGAGAGAGAGAGAGAGAGAGAGAGAGAGAGAGAGAGAGAGAGAGAGAGAGAGATCTCCAAACCTAACCAATCAAGGGGATAATGGTACTACAATAGGATCTCATAATATTGACATATTTATTTCTCTCCTTGAATAGGTTGGGTACCATAACATGAATGAAATAACACTTTAGATCAAACTCAATTATTCTAAAGGTTTCTATGGGAGATACATTGAGAGAGCCTATACTTTGATGGGATAAGTATGATGTGAGATGAAGTTTAAAATTAGAGGATACATATTAAAAGAGGTATTAAGAAGGGAAGAGATGACATAGCATCATGGAGCTAAAGACGGAGTTGGTTGACATATGTCAAATTCTAAAGGAGTTAATGATGATTAATACTCAGTTGGATCACAATGTTCATCCTTGAGAAAATGAAACTTAGAAGCAGGAGGTGTGTGGGAGTCCAAAAATCCTCATGAGGAAATAGCAAAAGCCTCTCTTGAGGGATTTTTATTTGCATAAATCAATTCCCAAGGACCTGGGTCAACCTTCATGGTATGAACCTTACCTTCATGTATGAACTTCACAATGCAAAACCTGGTCGATATGATGGCTTGCATAATAGTGGTCCAATGATGACCAGGAATCATATTATATGAAAGATCCAAGTATAACACACAAAACTTGATCCTAACTATTTTGGGGCCAAACTTGACCTAAAGTTTCATGTTTCCCATTGGTGTAACCTTGTCATTGTTGAAATCAACACAATTAAGGTGAGAATCAAAGAGTTTCTTTTGACTAATCCCAAGATCATTAAACACATGTAGGGGCATATATTAAATTCAAATCCTTCATCAATGATACATATATTAACATGATAATTGTTAATGGAGGTCTCAATATAGAGGGGGAAATGAGCCCTCTTTTCAAGAACTAAAGCATCTGGAAAAGAGGTAGGGTCAAAAGATAACACAAGAGGATGAGGGTGTTCAGTCACATCAGAGTTGAAAAAAACTTTGACATCATCCCACAATGGGATCTCATGAGAGAGACCAAGCTCATCAAAGATGAGGCCCCTTTTCTCAGGGTAAAGGTGAAGAAGGTCCCAAATGGAGGTCCCATCTAAGAGGCCTTGTAACTCTTCTTTGATAGAATAAGGATGTTGTTTAGCCTGGGGAGAGATGCTATGCTAAAATTCAAATATGAATTTGGGGTTCCCTACCCCTATGGGTTGGATAGGAGGCCCACCACCACTAGTATCTCCAATGAGGTTGATGAACTGACTTGAGCACATGTTGACAAAGCACTCATACCCAACAAAAGCTATGTCAATAGCAATAATGAACTTACTACTCTCACACGTAGTTTTCCCTCTCAGGTCAGCTTGAGAAGATGAGTCAAAAGAGGCACAAAAACAAAAAGGATAATGATGGGCCTTAGCCTTGGATTTCTTCTTTTTTTCTTCTTCTCCATATCATGGTTAGGAAGAGGCTCCTTGAAGACAATAAATTTATGGTTGGGTTGTACAAGTGGATAAATATAAGATAGAGGTGAGGCTTGCACACTAAATTTTTAGGCAACACAATTGGCATCATTATGGCCCTTCATCCAATGGAAATTGTAAAACTTTGTAGGGTCATAAAGAAAAACTGTCAATGGTTTTATGGTGTTTGATTTGAAATCCTTCTTTTCAATTGAGTTATTGATCAAAGCATTCACCTCTTATCTATCCTTCTTGTCCTTCTTCTCAAGAGGATAACTAGTGACACCATTGATGGTCATGTTATGATTATGATCATACGAAGAGGATGGATTTTAGGATGGCATAAGGTGCATGCCCACACACACCTTAAAGAATTCAATATTCAAACACTCATTAATAACTTCATCATATGAGGTGGGCTCATGCTTGAAGACCCTAAGGTAAACCTCCTACATCAATGCTTGCATGACCATGCCATAAAGCCAATCACTCAAAAACCTTCTTATGGATGTATGGATTATTGAGCACTATTATACATAAAATCAAAGTTTGACTCACCCTTGACTTGTGCCTTGGAGGTGAGTAATTGGATGCCAAGTTTGAATGGTTTGGAGACATTAAAGTACTGGAGGAAGTCATCTAGAAGATGGAAACTAGAGAAAGAATATAGAGGTATATTTTGAAACCAAATAAGAGCTTCAGCTCATAGAGAATTAATGAAGAGCTTCAACATCATGCCTTCATCTTATTCACAATCCATACACACCATCATAAATACTATGATATTCTTCATGGGACTGGAGTCTCGAGTCCCATTAAACTTAGGTAGTTTAGGGATAGGAGTAATAAGAGAAATTAAAAAAACCCAAGGGGCTAGAGGATTCCTATGGAGATCCTTATAGGCATGGTTGATAATGGGTTTCTAATGAGCTCCAATAGAAGGCTCATGGTGGTTATGATGTTTTATATGTAATTGGACCTCATCACAACCCTGATCACAAAGGAGATGATACTGAGGTGGCTCCTGATAAGGGAGACACTCATATTGGAAATCATCCCTACTATAGGGTGGGAAACAACTAGGGGAAGGATATCATTCCCTATAGGGATGATTAGATGATGTGGGATAATCATGGAAATGGTCATGATGAACTAAGTCTCTATGATGCTAGTTACATGCCATTATATGAGGGTCAAATTGAGGGTGCTAATTCTTGGGATAGGCATCCCATGAATCTCTAGTCCATAGGTGGTGATCATAATCAACTAGGAAGATAAGAGGAATCCATCTGATAAAGATGCCTCATTGAGTTAGAGTACTTATGTCCCATAACATGGACATGAGGAGGTTATTACTATAGAGTCTCATATCAAGAAAGAGGTGGGGAACTCACATAAAAACTAGTTGAGGCATTGAAAACTAAACATGTGCAATCTCTGTCTCCAGAAGAAGTATGCTTCCTACTCTTAGGGGGATAAGGTTGCACTTCATTCACCTAAAGGCATCTATGATAGTCATCAATGATTGAACATAGCTCATTAGGCCTCAATCATGCAAGGGGGTCCTCATCACCTTGAATGAGTGAATGAATCATGACATGAGGCTGAAGGGAAATATCCTAAGATGAATGAAGCTTGGACTAGTGAAAAGGGGACCAAGTTCATTGGTTATAGATATACTAATCTTGTTCCCTGTAGAATGTTAGAAGGTCTAGGTCACCATGTTAGGTTGAAGGAACCTCCTAGATCCTATAGTGTCTATGGCATTCCATTGCAACCACAACCTACTCATGAGTGAGCTCAGGGATAAGGACTTAAATCTGATAGGATTCACATACCAAGGGTGGGAGGCTAGCCATGGATGAAATAAATTAAGAGAAACATGGGAGATAATAAAAAAGGAAAATATATGGAGAACTAGTAAGGAGAATAACATAAAACCAAAGTAGGATGAAACAACCAAGGTGAGATCTGAAACACAATAGAAAGCAAATCCTAATGACTAATAGAGGGGAGTTCGCTAAGATATTTCTAAATATGATATAAATATCATGAGACTATATGTGAGGTCCCACTAAGCATGCTATAATGCATCTCCAAGAATTTTTATGAAACCACTAGTGTTTGGTAGGGGGTACATGGGGTACTTAAACAAATAACTAGAAGGCTCAAGGCTTCTATGGGCTACTAGAGATCTATAGAGGCTATCTAGTTTGCTAGCTTGCACTAAGTTATATGAAGACTTGTAAACCAGGTTTGGGTTAACATGACTAAGTGAAAAAAGGATGCAAGTATCTCTCATGGGTATAACCACAATAAATCAAGTAGCTAAGACTAGAAATTTTCTTGCATATAAATTACAGAAGTGATAATGTTGAATAAATAGAGTTGTGAAGTAATGCGTGAACTTAGAACTAAAGGAACTTTCAGGCCAAATGAAATATGTTTAGGATATAAAGACATTTTCAAGAAATGGTGTAAGATAATTCCTAATCCATGTATAAGCTAACTCTTTATTCTCAACACTATTGTTTCCTAATAATGTAATTTTTTGGTTTAATAAGACAAGAAATTGTTCATGCAAATTATATAGATTGTTTTGAGCATTTATGGTTCTACTATGTAATGATAAGTGTTTCCAAAGAAATAATGACATATAATGGAAGATATTTCAAGTAATTATGTTCTTAATCACATAAAAATTCATAAAAATTTAGAAACTATCTTAGATAATGCCCTAAATAAGCTAAATCACTAAAATAATCAAAACCTAGCATATATACTACTACAAACACATAGGAATTTCAATTTACATAGAAAAATGACCTCATATCAAAATAAAAAGTATTGTGTATACTTTATTCCAAAATATTATCCAATCTAAAAAGAAATAAAGGAAGAGGATTAGGTTGTGTGTAAGCTACGTCCAAACCAAGAGCCAAAAGTAGTGGAAGAGGTGAAGGAGAATTTGCCAACTAAGAGAGAGCCAATAGATGGAGCACAATAATAGGTAAATTGGAGTATTGATGGGGATAAGAGAAACCCACAAGCTTTAGGAACATTATAGAGAATAGTGTGAATCACCAAGATGAGCTTCAGAATAGTAGTGCATCCCTTGTCATAATGAAAGCTAAGCATGCCAAGAATGAACCAGGTGAGATTCAAGGTGAGCAAAATTTTAGATTGATAATAAAGAGAGAATATTAGAGAAAAAATGTTGGAGAGTGAGGCTAAAATTAATGATGAAGTGTCAAATAAGGTAACCCTAATCTTCCAAAGGCCAAAAAGTAATCATTTCTATCTATTTGGGCCAAACTAGCTCCTTTTTGACACATTCTGCCATAGGCCATGCATTTTGTGAAGGAAACTATAGCCTAGGCCATGGTTTCCTCACTAAGCCATGGCCTAGGTCAAAAATCCACTTTGGGTGGTCAACAGGCCTCTAAAAGGGCTTCAGGAGGCATCTAGAGGGCCTATCTATGTGCAAGAGGGCAACAAGATGCTAAAGATGTATAGGGGATGGATGTATGATGTGGGAAAGGTCCATGTGTGGAAAATGTCTCAAAGTAGGATAAATAGGGTTGGTAGTCTACACGTGAGCTGATTTATAATCATAGGGAGGAGTAGGGTCATGGGAAGTATGATTATAGATTCTTCATAAAAATGAACAAGGTGGTCAAGTGGAAAATTAAATAGATTACAAAAAGGAAAAGGAGGTAGCAAGAAATCAGAAATTGGAAAAAGATGATAAAGGTGTTAGAAGAGCAACCCAAGGATAAATTTGAAGAGGCAGTCAAGCCTCAATATTTTTATTTTAACAATATATCTAAATGTGTGATTGGTGGTATACATATTATTAAAGAGAATGCCTAATTTGAGACCCCAAAACTTAACAAGAATAAAGAAGGTAAGTTAACACTAAATACAAAAAGATGATTGTAGAAGAAAATTTTCCATGTGAGCAACTCAAACAAGTTTTGGAAGGCATCAAGAAGAATGCAATGTAGCATGTGAATGAAAAAATAAAAATATTTTCTTGGAAAACAACAAGGTAACAAGGTTCTCATATGAAGAACCTAGAATATATTTTACAAATAATAAAGAGTAAGAAAATAATGTTGAATAATCCATAGTGAAATAGGAATATGTTGGGATTAGTTTTTTCACATTGTGTGAATTTGGGTATTTACAGAGAGGTAAATAGTAAGTTTGAGTATTTACAGGTTGATATTTATCGAGAGGTAAATATAGTTAGTTTGTATATCAGAATATTGTTACCTAAATAATATTACAATAATAGATATATTATTTAAATTGTTATAATAATATATCATATTTAGATGTTTACATAATCATAGGGGTGAGAGAATTAGGGGAGAAATTATAGTAATTATATTCCTATATATTTGTATTATATCACTGAATTATTATTAATGAGAATAGAGTATGCATAATATTATTTGTGATTGAAATCTATCTCTGTGTATTGACTCTTTGAATTTATAATAGTGGTATCAGAGTAGGATATGATTCAATGGAAAATTAATAGATTGATATGGGAAGCCCTATGTCTATATGTTGCCCTAATTCATGGTTAAAATATTTGGTGAAGAATTTGATATTATTGTATAGGTTTAAAGTTTTTGGTGTGTCTCCAATTTTCTCAAGTTACACAGTTCTGATGGTTGCCATCCTTTTACAAATCAGATTTGATATTTTGCTTTCAAAGGAGTAGATAGAAGAAAACAACGTGTAATTTTATTCAACATTTTGATTCTGTAGATCATTTTATGAATGCAATTTTGATTATGTTCTTTGCATGCAACATGCATCATACACCTATATCACCATCCATTTCTCTTGTGTACTTGTTAATTTTGTAGATGAAATCTTTGTGCACTTATTAATGGCTATTATGCATGGTCACGCCTTGTTTAAAAATTATGTACACATTTGATTACAAAGGTTTCATACTTATTTTATTCAAAATCCATGATTCTTCTTACCTAACATGTTGAATTTATACTTGGTTGCATTAATGTTAACCTGAGTTACCATTATTAAATTGTGCATTCTATGTATAAGTTGTGTGTTTTTTCTTCTTGTTCAAGTTGTGATTTTTTTTTTTTGTGTATTCAAATCTCAGCCTCATCACTACATAAGATTAGAATTTTGATATGTGCATTTTAAGGATCCATGACAACACGTCTATATAGCCATTCAAGTCCTAGATCACCATTTAGCTTTGGCGACTGCTCATGGGATCTTTTCTATCACCATTTGATCACAATTTTTTTTGGGTGACACTTGATATCTACCACATCCCTTAGGCACCAACTCTTCACTCACCCACAACATCTCACTTCTTTTGAAAGTTGATGGGATCCTTTAAATGTTTTATAAATGGTGACTTAGTATGTTTGATAGGTTTAACTATAGTGTGTGAGTCGATGGTATTTTAATAATATGCCTTTACTTTGAGTGTAATGTCTTTTATCCATAATTTTAATAGTGTATGTGGTGGTATAAATCATAGTCTAGTTAAAAGCCAATATCAATTGTCATTATAATTGAGTCATTTAATGATATTCATTATCTTGTAGTATGAGTCATCAAAAGTGTCCAATTGAGTCTTTCTTTCAAAAATACAGAGTTGTGAGTATTTTTAAATTAGAGGTCCATTTTTTAAAGATGTATAAAAATTCAAAAGTGTCATATGTCATGATAGTTTATCATCATATAGTTAAAAAAATGGTCATTTTTGTGTCAAGGGTGTTCAAATCATCAAAAGTATAGTCATATGTAAAAATCCTTTATGTCATCCCGAGTCAAAAGTCAAAGTTGTAAAAATAAAAATAATTTTTTTTTACCTCACGGATGAATTTTCACTTGTACATGACATCCACATTGTGGGGGGTGGATTTCCCTCATAAAATTCATGAACTTGTTAAAACCATTTTGTAAGGTTAGTGGTGAACTTGAGAAAACCATGTTGTAAGGTTAGTGGTGAACCTGAGAAAACCATTTTGTAAGGTTATTGGTGAACCTGTGAAAACCATTTTAAAATGTTATTGGTGAACCTAGAAAACCAATTGCAGATGAGTGTGAAAGAAAAGATGTGCGATGGCACATGTATGTAAATAAAATCATGAGCACACGGAGGTGGCATGATATAATCACAAAAAGAGATATATTTTACCATGTAAAAACTATGAGGGGAATGTTAGGATTAGTTTTCACATTATGGAAATTTGGGTATTTACAGAGAGGTAAATAGTAAGGTTGAGAATTTACAGGTTGATATTTACGGAGAGGTAAATATAGTTAGTTTGTATATTAGAATATTATTACATAAATAATATTATGATAATAGATATATTGTTAATATATATTATTTATAATGTTATAACAATATATCATATTTAGAGGTTTGCATAATCATAGGGGTGAGATAAATTAGTGGAGAAATTATAGGAATTATATTCCTATATATTTTTATTGTATCCCCAAATGATTATTAATAAGAATAAAGTATGTATAATATTATTTTTGATTGAAATCTATCTCTGTGTATTGGCTCTTTGAATTCGTAACAAAATATGAACACCATATGGAAGAATATGACCGAGTTAAAGACATAAAATATCTATGAATAATTTGAAGTGAAAGAAGATGACAACATAAATGAAAATATGGTGAATGAGGTAAGATCAAGTGAAACAATCAAGATGGATGAAAGACATGAATAAAGTTCTCAAAGGCATTGTAAGTAGATTGCAGTACAAGTAACAGAGTAGAAAAAAGATGGACAATTCTATGTGAAAAAATGAATAAGTGGAGTCATGGGAAGATGAAAAATAAATGACAGGAGCAAGCTATGCATAGAATCATGCAATAAGATGAAAAGACAAGCATGGATAGTCAAGAGTTCAAGGGAAGAAAAGAGTGATGATGAAGATCATTGTATTGAATGAAAACTTCAAGAGAACTAAAAAAAAATAACATATTTTGGGCCAACATCAAGGCCAAGTGATCAAAAAGGCATAGTTGAGAAAACCATGGATGAGAAGAGGTTATCACAACAAGGTGGACCCAGGAGACATGATGAAGATAAGGGTAATGAGTTAATAAATATGGAATGAGTATCAAGAAAGTTTTGTAAGGAACATGAGAAAAACATAGAAAAGAGAAAAGATGTGGAGAATCATAAGATCCTTGAAGAGACCATTGAGTCTCATAAATATGAATTGATTTATGATAAACATGTTGTTAGTGGCAATAGGGAAATACAGTGGCAAGAAAACATATAAAATAAAAGAGTTAAGGCACAAGACCTCAAGTAGAACAACGAAAGGAGAAGAACATTCAAACTCCTCATGGAGAATACAATTTGAAAAAGCAACTAGGTTTGATGAAGGATAGTATTAGTCCAAGAAAAAATAGGTTCAAACTAGTATTTTAAGAGCAAAAATAGTCAAGTTACATGGAAAACAAACTAAAAAACAAGAATCCACAATAATATAAACAAAGAAGGTAAGGGAAATGTGAGTATATTCATTGCTTGGAAGTTGTCTTTTATGTATTGGCATGGTGTTATTAACTTTTGTAGGTCCTTGAAGACTTTATAAAAAACATTAATAAATAAATATATCAGTATGGAGTATATGAACATGCCTTAATAAAGTCAAGAGGAAGAAGTTATGAGGTAATATCAAGAATAACAATTAAGAGTAAGACATTAGTGGCAAATTATGAAAAAAAGGAAATGGAGACAACAATAGTGAAGGATAAAGAATAAAAATAAAAGATAAAGTGAATGGAAAAATAAGATGAATAAGAAGAGAAATGAAATTTGGAAGAAAAGAAAAAAATTTCATTTGAGCTAGAACTCAAATGTTTTTCACTTGGGAAGTATGATGCATGAGCATCATCAAGGTCAATGAAAATTTTAGCTTGATAAGTTAAGATTTAGTTTGGTAGGTCTTAGATAGACTTAAAAAGTCATGTTTAAGTGTTTTAATCCTTATCATGCTTCATCACCCTTTGATATATGTCATTTTATTATGGTTTCAAGTTTCCCATCAAAATAACAAATTTAAATATTCAAAATTCTAAATACATCTCAGAAGGTTTTATCATAATTTTTGGTAACCTAAATTTTATTATGTTATAAAGTGGGTCTTATATAGTATTAATACTTGTTTCCAATGTTTTCACTTGTGAAGGATCATGTACACGAGTTAGTGAGTCAATTAGTTATACGTAGAGAGGATCTTGGCATGAGTCCTTAATATAGTACAAGATAATAAAAAGATAGAATGTGAATAGAGACATGTAAGGCGATGATAAGGTTTGAAATAATTAAGAAAGGAACTAATAAAAAGTGAAAAGGATAAGTTGGAAGTCATTTCCTATAGGGCTCTAGGTCTAGGTGGAAGTTGTTATGGTCTGCAAGGGTTTTGTGTATCAATTAAAGCATATATGAATAAAAGAAAGACTGTTATGATATTTGATGTATTTTAAGACAATATAAATGTGTAATTACATGTTATTGAATGATATTTGATGTTGTCTTATGATTTTATAATGATTTGGAGTCTGTAGAGGTCAAAAAACCATAATTTTGTTTAACACAGTCTAAGAAAAGGATATTTTCACTTACTTTTGTGATTGTTAGGCTTAAAATTTAATTGAGAGAGTAATAATAACTTGTGCAAGTATTAATCAAGGCAAAAATATCCTTTTAAAGTTATTAGATCCTAAAATACATTTATATTTTATCTCTCAGGTCTGTTGTAGACCTTAAACCCTACCCTAGGGTTTAACATACATATATGACCATATCTTGTAAATGAACAAGTAAAAGTTGATGAATTTTTGTATAAATATACAAGATAATATTTATGTCATTTTTCAATAGGTTTCATGAAATGAGAGTGCCTATAGAGGGAAAATTTCCTATATATCAGTCAATAGACTATGTGTTATAGTCTAAACCTTGTTTGAAAGTTCTAAAGAAGAGTATAACTTCAAAATGAATGAGTAAGATGATTTGAAAAATTTAATACATTTTCAATATCTTGTGACCTTGTACCTCAAGTTATAGCCAATTGATCAGTTTGTAGGTCTATGTACAAGACTTAAAAAGACAAAGTTTTGTATTCTTGACAAAGAATGATAGAGGAGGAGGATTGAAGTTGTATATTGAGTAATAAAGCATTATAAAATGTGGAATAACTCTGCTAAATCCTTAAGAATATTAGGTGGTGTCCAATATCAAACTGATAAGATTACAAACTATCATGTACAATGCTTATTTGATAAGGTCTATAAGACCTATTTTATATCTATTTGCAACAATTAGTATAAAGGAAGATAAGATTTTAATCCTGAATAAAGATAAAATGAAAATATGTTAAGGTACCTTTCAAAGGATTCAAAATTTTAAGTTTTGAGTGTTATATTCATCAAACAAGGTTACAAATTTAGTGAATGACAAGATTTCCTAGAAGCCCGTTTGTAGACTTATATAAAGTTGGTAATATAAAATAGTTTAAAGGAATTAGTTGATGTGGATAAAATACAAGACAAGGTAATAAATCCTGAGGAAGTTACAAATAGTGATAACTTTGAATCAAACTAAGTACTAAGAGAATACAAAGCCTCAAGGAGACCTGAAAGACCTTGTGTAGTAGACTTAGAAGAGGTGTACTTACATCACAAAGCTTGTGAATTTAGGTGATTAATGAAGATATAATGAGAATTCAAAAGTATGATAATTACTATGAGATCACTAGGATGTTTTAATAATAAAATTCATAGAATTAAAAGGGATAGACTATTTTTTAGGTGAAATTCACATAGAACTAAAGGAGTACACATAACCTATGAAAAAATGACCATAAGGTTAAAATCCAATATGCATTTGAAATTAAAGGTTAAATTGGATCACATAAAAGATGTAGGTATTATATATCTAGTAGAAAATGCATATTGGGTCAGTCTAATGGTAGTGTTACCTTATAAGTCTAGGAAAATTTGAGTGTGTGGGGACTACCATGCACTAAATGATGCCTATATAAATTATCCTTTTACAATTCCTTTTACAAAAAAATTCTTGGATTCATTCATATTACATGAAGGGTACTCTTTCATCTATGGCTTTAGTGGGTACCACCAGATTCTAATCATAGTTGAAGATCAAACCAAAATAACATTTGTAATAGAGTAGGGGTATTTTACATATAAGGTAATGTCATTTGGTTTGAAGAGGGATCCAAATATGTTCTCTAGGGTGGTGGTAACTACCTTTAAATATTTTATTTATGATTTTATTGAAGTCTACCTATATGATTAGGCTATATTTTCCTTGTTAAAGGAACACTTGTCTAAGCTAAAACTTATGTTGGAATGATGTCATGCTCTGTGCATAGCACTAAACTTGAAGAAATGTTTATTATTCATGGCAGTTACTATCCTATTGGGACATGTAGTAATGTAGGGATGGGATCTTGGTCTATGAAGATAAAATTTTGGTAATTGTGGGTATGCCACCTCCCACATATTTTATAGTGACAACCATTCTTGGGGCATGCATAATATTAAAATAAAGTAATAAAAGGATATGTAGCCATATCGACCCCAATGGATAAGTTACTACACAAAGATATAAGGTTTAATTGGACAAATGAGTGACAAATATATTTTGTAGATCTAAAATAGAGATTGGTCACAACACCAATTTTAGTTTTTCCTAAATGGAGTGAGACTTTTCATGTGCATGTAGATATATCAGGAACTGTAGTAGGAGTTGTTCTTGCACAACCATGAGATGGGGGATTAGACCATATAATTGACTTCACAAGTTACAAACTAACAATTACAAATAAAAAATCTATGATGACAAAATGAGAAGCTTTGGACATGGTGTTTTCACTCCAAAATATTAGACATTACTTTTTGACAACACTATTTTGTTTTTTCACCATTCATTAAGCTATGTGATACTTAGTTAATAAGTCTATATTGGGAGGAAGTATTTCTCATTGGTTAAGTTATTCCAACAATTTTAATTTATGATCAATATAAAACTAGGAATGGAAAATGTGGGGCCATATCTGAATACACAATCAAGAAGAAATAGAACTACAAGAAGAACCACCACATGCACATTTTTTTCACATCTCTATAATTCTTGAGAACATGGAAGACATCGCACATTTTTTGGGACATGGGATATTTCCTATGCACTATGTAGAAAGAGATAGAAAGTAGTTGATCATTAAAGCCATCTTATTCAACATTATTAATGAGTTTCTATACAAGATTAGGAAAGATGATGTAATGCGTAGAGTGGCTTTAGAGCATGAGCAACCTCAAATTCTTGAGGAGGCACATCAAAGAATCATAGGTGGATATTTTTTAGATGAATCAACTATAATAAAGATACTACAAAGTGGTCTATGATGGCCAAATATGTTTCAAGATGTACATTGTATTGTAAAACACTACAATATTTGCCAAAGGATGGGAAAGCATAATCATAGAAATGAGATGCCATTGAATCCTCTGATAATAGAGTAACAATTTGAGAAATGAATAAAGGACTTTGTTGGAGTAACTAATCCACATAGTAAGCACAATAATGTAAGATACACCATCAATTTAATTGAATACTTCACTAAATGGGTGGAAGTTGTTGTGACCCCAAGTTACAGTGCTAAGGATGTAACCAATTTCCTATATGGAAATACTATAACTAGAATACTAAAAAGTGGTCTATGATGGCCAAATATGTTTCAAGATGTACAGTATATTGTAAAACACTACAATATTTTCCAAAGGATGGGAAATCATAATCATAGAGATGAAATGCCATTGAATCCTATGATAACAGGTAAGAGTAACCATTTGAGAAATGAAGAATGGACTTTGTTGGACTAACTAATCCACCTAGTAAGCACAACAATGTAAGATACATCATAAATTTAATTTAATACTTCACCAAATGGGTGGAAGTTTTTGTGACCCCAAGTTACAGTGCTAAGGACATAACCAATTTCCTATATGAAAATATTATAAATAGATTTGGGTGTCTGATCAAAATGGTCAACAAATGAGGTACATATTTATTAAATAACAACATTAATAATCTCACTAAATAATTCATGATATCACACCATAAAATAATATCTTATCATCTACAATAAAATGGAGAAGTGGAAGCATCAAGTAAAGTCCTTCGTAAGATGCTCACAAAATATGAAACATCTAAAGAGATGATTGAGAAGATCAGATTCTTGAAATCCTATGGGCATACTTGAAAATTACAAGCATGTGATAGGTTTCACACCATTTATCTCATCTATGAATTTTAAGTAATAATGCCTATGGAATACATAATTCTTATACTACACATTGTAATGATCATGAGACTAAGGGTTGAGATTATCTACAGGAACAATTGATGGATTTAACTAAAATGGATGAAAAAATGAAAAAAACACAATGGAACCAAGAAGTTAATAAGATAAGTAAAAAAGTGTGGCATGATCTTAAATTGAGATATAAATAATTTTATCCATAATAAGCAGTGTTATTATACGATAGTAGATTTAGAGAATTTCTAAGAAAACTACATATTAGATGGAAGGAACCTTATATCATTCATGATGTTTTGTAGTAAATAAAAGTTGTCTTAAAATATATTTAGGGAATCATTCTATTAAGATGTGTAAATAGATGTAGGCTTATGATTTACTATTAATAACCTCTATGTTTTAGGTTTGTGTGTCTTTGTACAATGTTATTTCTATATTGCAAGACATCATAACTAGAGTTGAAATGTCAAAGTCATAAAGTGTAGTCTGTGAACAAATACATCCTGAGGGAAAGAAAAATTATAATGGCTACATGGGGATGATCAATTTTGGGAATGAAGTGCCAAGGTACGAATAAAGGAAAATTATGAGCCATTCAAAACTATTAATGATGATACACTTAAAAGATTGCATCTTTCCCAAATTAGATCAAATGTCTGAATGAAAGGTTGTAAAATAAAGGAAAGTGACTTGGTGATAAGATGAGTGTCACATAAATAAATACCATTAGAGGGAGAAACATTTTTAGACATATAATAGCAATCATCACATTACCAACAACTGGTTGAAATTAATTCATTATGACAAATAATGTGTAACCATATCAACACATTTAATCCATTTTGCTAGATGGATTTGAATGATAAAAATTATATAACAAAAAGTGAAAAGAGCATAAGGAAATTACATAATATTGAAAATAAAATACATCAATGATATGTGTCTAATTCAATCAAGTGTATATAAAATCTTTGACAAGACCACTCAAGTTAGAGATATTTTTTTTCAAACAAGTCCACCATAGGAACCATGGATTGAGCATAACTTTTAATCCATCTTATAGATGTATAGAAGGAAGAAATGGGGATTGGATAGTACTCTGATAAACTAGATAGCATGATCCAAAGCCCTTTAATTTCATTGACATTATAGAGGTTAATATGTTTATCCACAACCAATCTGAAGAAGCACAAGAAAGATGCCTAGCGCTTCAACACCCTTTACAAGGTTCTCATATAAAGAGAATCATCAAGCTTCCCAATTTTTGGCATTTGGATGAAGTGATGCTCACATTACTCAATTTAATGAGGGTGTGATTCATATTTTAGAGTATTTTACCATGTTTATCAACATTGCAATCATGCCACGAGGAATAAGACTCCTAGTTAGGGGCAAATCTCTTGTGCCATACAAAATTAATTTACACCAATTCATTTAGATATAAAATAAATGTATAATAGGGAATTTAATGGGATCCCTATTGACATGGTGTATGAAATATCGATGCACATTCTCTCTGAGTGCATCACCAAGTGGTTCTAGTAAACCACCAAGAGTGTACAATAAGCAACAAAAGGGGTCATTGACATTGCCTACCAAATCATCCAAATGCATGAGAACTTTAATTAGCCTTAATTTTTGGATTTTGAGCTCACGAATAACATTGAGAAGGCCCTTGATAGAACATCATAGGTGTTTTAATACTAATTATTGGTCTTACTGCTCTATTTTACCCAATGGAAGCCACCATAGGATCTAGTCAAACCAGATGAAGACTTTTGGCCTATGACTACATTTGCTAACCTTGGACTAATATTGAGAAATATGATAATCAATTATCTAGGTTCAACCAATGTTAGGTTGAGATTCAAGCCCTAATTATCTCACATCCTAGGGTACTCATGGATGTTCTACAGTATCTTGGGTATCATGCATATATCATAAAGTTACATAATGGGATTCATATAAAAGTCCATGAATTTCCTAAAACAAAACCAACTCCACTACCCTTATTTATTGCCATCTTGGATTCCAAGATATAAGTCCTATGATAGAAAGTAATAGTTTCCAAATTAGTATAATCGTTATGATCTATACCACCAAGTGCACAAAAACCTTTGCCTACGCAACCAAAAACTTAAGCGTAGGCACCGCCACAATAAAAATTAACTCCATCATAAGCTAACAAGAATAAGTGGAAGGCATCCATGCTATATACTTCACCAACACCACGAAAGAAGAGGACCCACAACACTAAATCTTAGATGGACAACAAGCATGTCCCAAAAATCACTGTAGAATATGATCTTGTAGAATCGGGTGTCAAATAAGAGGAATTTTTATAGTCAATGCTCAAAAACATAGGCAAGGAGGTCTATGATCAAGAGAAGAGAAATAATTTTTATTTTTAAAGGTAGATGCACCTACCAAGTGCAGAACTAGGTGGGATAAGACATGTGGGTTAATATCACCCATCTCTCTCCTTCTATAATAGTAGATATTATAGGGTAGGAGGAAACACACAAATGGATTAAATATAAAATATTTTACATGAATATAACTATAGGATCCTTTGATGTATAGGGTGAGCACTCACCACTACAAAAAATTCCACCACCAACTCTAGTGCATAGGTAAAGGACCCATTATGCATCCAAAGTGTCCTTAATAATAAAAGAACAAATATTTTCTTTTAGATATCCTCTCATGGAAGTTGAGCCTCAACATGATCAGATACTCTAATAATAGAATTAGGAGATGGTTTGAGCCTACAAGAGATTGAAGAATAATCTCACTTTTCCACTATCATCTAGACAAAAGACATCAACATGAATAGTTACTATGATCTAATTGATATCATCATTAGATTCATAGTCACCACTTAATTTTCAAACTCTTATGAAGGAGTTAAATGAGGAAACTCCACCATAACTTGAGTATCCCAATGAACAAGTAAGCATTACAACACAAGAACAAGATTTCATGGATTAAAAAAAATTAAATGTGTAGAAAGTGGTTAACAAGAAGGCTCAAAATTCAAAAATGAATAAGGAAGAGGCAAAATGAAAGGATACTAAGGAGGAGGATCCATAGAAGAAGTAAGATTAGGAACACAGGGGAAAGGTTGAGGATAATGAGACAAAAAATAAAAGAGATGAAGAAGCATAGGTGAAGAAGAAAGAAGAGGAAGAAGTTATGATAAAATAAGAGAACAAAATTAGAAAGCACAAGTAACACATAATAAGAATGATGAAGTTACAACCACATCAAAGGCACAAGAAGAGGAAAATGCAAAAAAATCTCTATGCATTTAATAATAGCAATAAAAGAAGTAAACTCAAGAATAGGAAGTAAATAATAAGGCTGAGGTAGATGCCAAAACTAAAGCAAAAGTAGATGTCAAATCCAAGCTAGAGGCAATGTCTAAACTTAATGGAGAGGTTGAATCCAAATCCAAGGTAATAGTTGAGTGTAATGATAAAAAAGAGAGAATAACCCAAAATTCAACAGAGGCTATCATGATGATGGAAGTATTCGAGACCCAACAACCATAATCTACATTACAAGGCTCATACTATACTCTAGGGGTGCACATGAGGAGGCATCACATCACAGGCCCCATATCTATAACAAATGGTTATTGGATATCTCGACACCCTACATGTGTCGCACAACATTTTCTCTACTTATGGAATATGTCAAGAAAGCACTTGTGGTATTTGCATCTTCAATTTTAGTCTTGGTTACAATGGTGCAAGAGGCATTACTTGATGTATCATAGATACCTCTGTTGGAGTGAATTAAAGGAGAAATTACCCTTTAATAATATATCATGTGGAAAGCATTGACCTTAGAATAAAAGGTGATATAACTCAAGGAGGAGAAAACAGATCTCAACCTCTACCCCACTAAAGCTCATCAGTTGATTGATACTGCATCTCATGCCTTGGTCACTCAAGTTTTGGGTGACCAAGTCATGTTACATGAAAAGCAATTCCCAACCCTTATCTCTAATTTATAAATGATTGATATTCTACAAAGAAGTTGCAGACACTTTGTATAGAAGACCAAATCTTCAAGGCTAAGACACATGCCATTTTTGAGATCTTGGAGGAATATGAACAAATCTTGACAATATTATGCACCAAGGTATAAACATAGCTTAAAACATGCTTGATTTGAAGTAAGAGTTTTTCAATACATGGAAAGAGGCCACATCAAATTTCACAAAGGTGGATAAAACCAAAGCTGCTATGAATGTCCATTTTTATACTTTCGATGCATTGGATGTCCCACTCAAGTAGTCACTTGAATCCAAAGACAATATTATGTTAAAGATGTAGACTTGGTAGAATGAAATGCTACATAATACTTTTGTTGATGTTTAAACAAGGAGGCATATAGATAATATGGAGGAGTTAGTCCAAGACTTTCAAGTGAAAGTATCCAAAGCACATGTTATGATCTTAATGACATATGATGAGGACATACAAACATTGGTTGAGTGATAAGTGCTATTATACACTATAATAATCATGGTCAAACAAGGTATCATATATTGATTCAAAAAGGACATGTCTCATTTGGATAGATCTATTGCATACATCATATAATATCCTCAATTTATTCATCCAAATTAGTTACAACAAGAACTTTATCAAAGAAAGGTTATTGTGGATTTTTAACCCATGCATTATCCCCAAATATAGCCTCCACCATTAAATTTTATAGCAATAAATTATTCTTCAAAACCGTAAGCATAACCATCTATATAGCCTCCTCTAGTTCAAACAACACCATCCATGCCACCAACTTCAGTATAGGTATAACACACACTTAAATTTTGTAATTTTGAAGCATTTTATAGTAGGAAGGGCTTAAACATTAGGATTACGACTAGATTAGTTAAAAATTGGTAAAAAGTGGCCTCTTGGTTATGCCAATCTATTAAAAACCTAAAAGTGTAGTATATTAGTATGTTAGTTGAAAACCCAAAAAAGTGGCTAAGTAGTGTGCAAGGGGTGAAAATTGGTAAATGAGAAATTTTTTCAACTTTGTGTCTAACATAAACCAAAATGATTTCAATAAATGACATAGAAACAATATATCCATATTAAATAAGATGCTTATGTTATATCAAAGTAGATCCAAACATGTTGAAAGTACAATTATGTTATTTCTAGAGCTAATATTACTTTCTTATAGGGTATGAGAATTGCCATCATTAAGACTATATCAATTATTACATAAACACAATCATTACCATAATTAATAGTAGGGTAATATGATAATAATTCCATCAAAATGGATTCCCATGATCTCGTTGGAATTGATAGAGGTGTGTACAAATCTTGCTTCTTGTTAATTGGCTTGGCAGTTACACATACGATACAAGACTTGATATATTTGGATACATCAAACCTAAGATGTGACTTTAATAAATACTTATATAATACCACAAGAGTCTTTTCAACTCCAAAATGTCCTACAACCTTGATAAAATGTGTCTCCCACATTAATTTATATCTCTTTGCCTCATGCAAAACACACAAGTGCCCAAGGTAATATATAAGTCCATCCTACAATTAGAAATATTGAATCGGATTATCATAGAGAAAATTACGATAGATATATATGAAATATATGTTAGATGGATATAATTTTGACCATGTGTTGACTTTAGTCCAAATGTATCAACTACAAAAAGGAGAGCTTGAATTGATAGATGACTCACATAATCTATGATTGCATTGGAACTTACCTTCTTATGTTTGATGCTCAAATAAAAATAGTGAAGATAAGAAAACCATTTTTGATGTTGTTCTTTCTACAACTTATTTTGAGTTTGAAATAATTGAAGTGACTTATTATTTGTGTGGTTCATAGTCTCCTTGCCAAAGATATAATGTTACCAATGCCTACATGCTTGAACAATAACATAAATTTCATGATCATATGTTTAGTAGTTTATTATTTGTGTGGTGAATATTTTATTGTGGTAAGAAACTAGATGACCACATTGAGTCATGACTTCTCCAAATGTGAAGTCAGAGGCATCTGTTTCAAGATAAAATGGTTGTTGAAGGTTTGGTAGAGGAAGTACTAGTGTAAAATAGAGTTTGAATTTCAATTCTTCAAATGCTTTCTGATGTGCAAATTTCTAGATGAAATTTTATTTAGCACCATCTTTGGTAACTTAGTTTGGAGGTAAAGTCACATGAGAAAAACCAAGTACAAATCTACCGTATAAATTTTCTAATCCCAAGAAGTTCTGAAGCTATGTGATATTATTTAGTTATGGCCATTCCTATATGAATTGTATCTTGGTTGGGTCCAAATGCACTCCTTATGCATCTACTATATATCCCAAATATTGTATCTCCTTAAAAAAAAATGAATATTTATATATTTTGCTTATAACTTGTGTTTCTATAAAGTGTTAAACACTTGATCTATATGGCATATATGTTCATCCCATGTTTTGATAAAGGTTGGGATGTTTTCAAGATAGACTACGCAAAATGAATTAGTGAATGGTCTGATAATGTCATTCATCATCTGTATGAAGGTAGTTGGTGTGTTGGTCAAACCGAAGGGCATGACTAACCATTCAAACAAACCTTATTTGGCCTTGAAGGTTATTTTTCATACATCTTTAGGTTCAACAAGAATATGATAATACCCAAACTTAAGATCAATTTTAGTGAAATATTTTTCACTATGGAGCTGGTCTAATAGGTCCTTAATTTTTATAAGAGGATAGTGGTTCTTCACTATGATATTTTTGAGTGCTCGGTAATTGATGTAAAACCTTCATGTGCCATATTTCTTTGGCATAAACATAATTGGGCTGTTTCAGGGTGATGAGTTGGGTTTTATATGTCCTTTATCCATAATTTCATAGATCTACCACTTGATTTATTAATTTTTTAGAAAGAATCTATAGTATAAAAAGGCATTAAGTAGAGGCAATTTAAGGATCAAAGCAATAGTGTGCTTCACTACATAATGTGCAGGCACTTCCTTTGGTAGCTAAAATATGTCCTTGTATTCTTCCAACTTGAGCTTTAACTTTGACATTTATTTTTTGGATTCTAGAGGAACTGCGATAGACATTAGTTCCATAAGGAATTTCTTGCATTCAAATCTTACATCAAGAGCACCATATTTTTATTAATTGTGACTATATTTTTATACTAATCAATGTTAATGAGTGATAGTGTATAAAATAATTATGGTATGTCGTATCTCATATCACCAACATCTATGAAAATATTTCTAAAATTTACTTCATACACTGCATGTCGATGGTAAATATATGATTGATCGATAAGAACATCACATACTTTTAATGGAACGACATCACAAAGGATTGTATCTTGAAAAGGCATGATGTTGAACACCAATTGAAATTATTAACTCACTTATATCCCACACTGAACTATCCAATGGAGTATGGTTGAGGGTGGCACATTAGTGGCAAGTTTAATATATGAACTAATTCAGGAGAAATTAGATTCTTTTAAATTTTATTGTCAAAAATGAAGTGTATTGATTAGGCATTGATCCACATTTGAGAATGGAAAAATCTTTTTGCTTCCTTTAATTTCATAGGGTTAGTAAATATGTTTGTGGTACCATCATTGAACTAATATTAGTATCCATGATATGTTTCCCTTTTTCCAATGATTTTGTGTTTGTACCTATTGTTTCTAATTGTGTAAGTAGAGTCTTCCTAGTGCAATATTATTAATTAGAATGATTGTTGGAGTTTTGAATTGAACATCACTTATCAATATTGGACTACTTAGTTTGACCATTTCATTATTTTTACTTCTCTTATGGAGGGTGTTTGGAGTTATTCCCTAATTTAGAATTCTGCTTAGTAGATTTAGACTTTTGCTTAGTCTAAGACTTCAAATCTTCTATCTTAGTCTTAGAC